>PVIJ01001491.1:0-196679 GCA_004024925.1 Scalopus aquaticus | reverse complement strand
TTTTTGTTTCCTTTTTCATGTTTGGGAAGTTCTCTTCAATTATCTCCTTGAGAAGTTTCTCTGTTCCTTTGTCTCTCTCTTCTCCTTCTGGGATTCCTATGATTCTGATGTTTCCTTTTTTCATGGTGTCAGATAGTTCTCGAAGCTTTTCCTCATTCTTTTTCCTTTGTTTTTCTCTTTCCTTTTCTGCCTTGATTCTATTAGTATCATTATCTTCCAGAATGCTTATTCTTCCCTGCATATCTTTTAATTCACTTTTCTGGCTTTCCCTGGATTTCTTTAGCTCCTCTACTAATGTTTTTAAATCTTACATTTCCTTCAGTTTCTACTTTATGGATTTGTTCTCGTTCTTCAGTTCTTTTAAATCTTCCAGTTTCTTCTTTATGGATTCATTCTCGTTCCTTAGTTCTTTGTTTATATCCCTCAGTTCTTTGTTCTTTTCATTTGATTCTATCAATTTTTTTGTGATGGCTATTTTGAAGTCTTTATCTGTTAGGTGGATGTAATCTTCTATGTCCATATTAATGAGTTCTGGAGAGGGATTTTCTTTTTGTGGTGTATTATTTTGAGGGTCATTTGTGACTTTTTTCTTTCCCATTGTTGGTTTTCTGCTTTGCTCTGTTTGTAGTTTTCCACTGTTGCTGGCGGGCGTGACTCCTGGTTTTACTTGCTCAGGAGTGTTTGTGGTTCCCTAGTGTCCGAGTTGCCTTGGCTGTGACTAGATATCTTCTGGATTTTCTTATTTTTCTTTGTTGTATTTTTGTGTTTCTCGTGGCGTGTCTCCAATGTGTTTCCGGTTCCAAGTTTAATTAGGGAAGATGAAGGGGTGGTTTGTAGTAAATAGGAAAGAAAAGAGAAAAGAGAGTAAGGGAAAAGAGAAAAAGAAAAAAGAAAAAACAGGGAGAGGAAAGAAAAGGGGAATGGAGATGAAGAAAAGTAGGAATGAAGGACCAAGAGAAAAAGGTAGGTTAAAAGTTAAAAAAAAAGGGGGTGATAATAATAATAAAATAGTAAAAAATAAAAAAATAAAGAAAATAAAAGGGATAATGGTAATAAAATAGTAAAAAATAAAAAAAATAATAAAGAAAATAAAATATTGGGGAAATGCGAATTTGGAGTTCTGTAGTCCTTTTGTTCTTAGGTTCTGGGGTTTCTGGTTGGGTCCCTTGCTGGGGTTCAGCCCCTCCTTTCCAGTGACATATGTTGTTGTCTTGTTGCTGCTGCTGTCATTAGTCCTTGTTGGGAGTCTTTCTATTCTTTCTCCCCTCTCCCCCCCTTTCCTCTGATGTTTGCCTGGGGCTATTCCTGCCCCTGGGGTTATGTCTGGTTGGGGGGGGTTGGGAGCTCCTGGTCTTAGTTTGTTTTCTGCTGCTTGGGGCCTGCTACTCCATGAAGGGGTGCAGGGGTGGAGGTTGTGGGTGGCTGTTGATCAGCGTTTCACCTCACCTAGTTTCTAGGGTGCCAGTGTGCAGCCTCCTAGAAGTTGGCGGGGGTGGCGAGTGCTGGGCCGTGTTCTCCACCTGCTGTGGTCTTTTTTTGTTTTTTTATTTGTTTGTTTTTTGCTGCCCTCCGGGTGCCAAGATGCTGACACTTTGCAGGGGAGGGTGTGGTCAGAGATAGTTTCAGCAGGAGATATTTTCAGCAACAGGTATGGGAGGGGTTTTGGAGATTGTCAGTCAGTAGTCCCTAAATTCCATCCTTCCCCTGCCATCCATTTGCATTCTAAAGCCCAGAATGAGGTGGTCTCCTTAGGAGGTTTTCCAGCCCAACCGGTTTTTCTGACTAATCTATCACCTAGCAACCAGTGGGGGATGTTTCTTGCTTGGACTTTCTCCCCTTTGAGATGCTACCTAGCCCCAGGTGGGGGATTGGACACAGTGACCCTCCTGCTTTCCTGCTCCTCAGGGCTGCCACGCAGGGAAGAGAGGGAGGTCGTGGGGTGGGGGAGTGGGGGTCGCGCTCCCAGTCGGCTGGCCGGAGCCCTCCGACCTCACTGCAGTTTCTAACCTTGTATTCAGTGGCTCTCAGGGGAAGCTGGTCCGCCCATCTCTCCTCTCTGCTCCTCCTTTGTGAGGAATCAGATGTCCCCTCTCTTCTCTTTACTCCGACTCTTCAGTTTATTTTTAAGTCCAAAGCACCCCCCGGGGTTGATTGTATTGTGTAGGGTATCCGGTTCTCTTCGAGACAGCTCTCAAAGTTAGGGATATTTTTCTCCATAAATCGATTTTTTGTGGGAGAGCCTGATCCTAGCGTCTGTTCACCGCCATGTTTAGGGGGCGTGTCCTCCATTTTAACCATTTTTAAATGTACAGTTCAGTGGCATTAAGTAATTCAACATTGTCACGCAGCCATTACCGCCACCATCCTAGAACTTTTTCATCTTTCATAATTGAAATACTATGTCCACTAAACACTAACTCCCCATCTCCCCTCCTTCACCAGCCCCTGGCAACTAACATTCTACTTTGACTGTCAGTTTGACTACTTTTAGTACCTCATATAAGTGGGATCATTACGTAATTTATCCTTTCATGATTGACTTTTTTCATTTTGCATAATGAAGATCATCCATGTTGTAGCATGTGTCAGAATTTCCTTCTTCTTTAACCCTGAATGTTGCTGCCTTATATGAACATACCACATTTTGTTTATTCACCTGTCGATGGACACTGAATTGTTTCCCCATTTTGGACTAGTGTGAAAAGTGCTGCTGTGAATATGGATGTCTAAGATCTGTCTTTGAGTTCCTGTTTCAGTTCTTTTGGTGGAGGTGGAATTACTACTCATGATAATTCTATACTTAAATTTTGGAGAAACTGCCATATTATTTTCCATGGGAGCAGCACCATTTACATTCCTACCAGCAAAGTGCAAGGGTTCCAGTTTCTCCATATCCTCACCAACACTCATCCTAGTACTTTGAACTATTTCATGGTTATGATTTACATTTTCTTAATCAGTGATATTGAATATCTTTTCATGTGTCTATTGACTCTTTGGTATTTTCATTGGAGAAGTGTCTATTGAAATCCTTTTGTAGTAAATAATTTTTTATTTTTGTCTCCTTGTAGGTAATGAAGGGCTTTTGGCCTGTCAGCTGCTGCCATCTATCCCTTGTTTGCTGCATTTCCGAGTTCATGCTGACATATTAGCCTTGTGGATCAGATCCTCCTGCTCTACTCTTCCTGACTACTTGCTGTATCAGTGTCAAAAGGTGATAGAGGGATCCTAGCAGAAATTCTGCTTTTATTTTATTCTATACAAGTAAATGGTTTACATAGATAAACTTATTTACCAAAGTAAAAAGAGCTCATGGTACTTCTAATGAAAATGGGGATAATTATAAGTTGTTTTAAGTGTTTTTTTTTGATTCCTGATCAAGAAAGATCCCCAAGAAATTGTATCCCTAATCTTTTACTCAGGATTGTACAGTATGTTTGGGTCCCAAAAAAGTGACCTAAGCTAATGTTATAAACTGTTGATTTATATATCACTTAGTGTAGAGGGACTAAAAATAATTTATTTTGTTACAAATAATTTTATAGCAAATTTATCCTAGTGCTAGCTGATCTGTAGTGAAGCAAAGTCTTAGTTCTCTGCATTAGTGAAAGATAAACATGGAATTAATAATCCCAAAATGAATTCATATTGGATTTTGGAATGTGAGGGGTGCTTTTTGATAGAAAGTTCTTTCTTTCAGTTATGTTTTGCTTAAGTGAGTACTGAACTATGCTGGCACAGCACACACTACTAATAGTTCAGGAAATCTGTGAGCATGCTGGGTATTTGGAGGAAACCAATCTGATAGAGTTTTTATTATAGATATTTATTACACATAATTACAGATAATTTGCCTATAAAATTTGGTTCCCACTACATTTTTTTTTAAAAATCAAAGTGAACTACTGTGTTCTTACTTAAAGCCATTTACAAAATTCTATCAATGAGAAACAAAACCCTTAAGAGCACACAGTACTAAATCAAACAGGTACAAAAGAACTTTTTTGTTAAGTTAGATTCTTGCCACTTAGATCCTTTTGGCAAATTAGAATTTGTGATTACAATGTAAGTGGCAAAGCTCTTTCCTGGCTTTTGAATCTTACACTCATTGGATACCACTGAAGTAATTGTCTGAGCACATCACAGTAAAATATATTATTTTCTTGTTATAGTTGGATCTATGTGACCTCTGTCAAAACTGTTATTAGCAAGAGCAAAGAGTAAGTTAATATGAGTGATGCACCAGAGTTTTGAGATTATACATTTAATGCTAAAAACTGAAATAGTATTTTATAAAACCTTATGGTGCTGTGGAAAATAATTATTCACTTTTTCTGATACTTCACCATGGAGTCTATTCAGGTAATACAGTTTAAAGTCATTGCATTTAATATTTTGGTTAATTAGTGCTGTTTGTCGCCCAGGTGAATTCTGGTTTTAGGTTATCTCATTAGTCATACCTGATAAAGATGGTAAGGGAATTTTCCAGAGCTGATAGATTCATTAGTCATTTGTGTCTAGGGTGTTTCTCCCTAAAAAACAAAAGCAGTATTTTAAAAGTGAAATTTTAAGTTACTCATTTTAAAAAAAGTAATGTCCTTAATTTCATGCTTTTAAAAACATACAGTAAAATCTTGCTGTAAGAGCAGTGATAAGTGATTGGAATTTGCTGCATAGTAGGTGTCTCCGTTTGAGTAGAAGATCTCCATCCTCAGGCTCCCAGCAGTGCCATGGTAAAGGGAATGTGCTGTTTCTGCGGTGGACTGTGGGGGCTAACTTTACCAGCTTCCTCTTTATTCCTACCTCTGTCAGAGCATCCCCACCCCACCTGATTTTGCTGCTACTCTGACAAAGAGCTAGGACATGTTTTTTTCATTTTTTAAAGGGATGTAGCATGTGGCAAAGGAGGTGCTCCAATTTTTTGTCCTTACTTTCCTATGTTTGCATGAAGACTGGGTTGAGTGCGGAGCAGTGATTGTAAGGTTCCCAGAAAACAGATGAATAGTTATTGGGAGAGCTTACAATGCTTTGCTGTAAGGCTATTTGTGAGGGGCAGCAGCAACGATCAGAGAGATCGTTGTCCTACAAAGCCGTCTAATGATGGGAGACATGTAATGGTAGAGTAGGACTGGAAGCAAGATTTTAGGTCTGCTAAAGTGCATGGTACCATTTTGTTCTTTTTGTACCCACTAAATGAAAAGGATAATGGTTTCTACTGAAATGTTTAGTAGAATGTTTACAACTTTTATATTTTTATGATTTTAAAAACAACAGTAATAGGAAAGAGTAGATTTTAAAGAACTACAGGGCAGTATATATTCTGCTTAAACTAATTCAATGTTTTAAACTCTAAATCAGGTATCACCAACCTTTTTTTTTTGTGGAGATGTGATTATGAAGTAGGAAGAATGGTTTTCATGGGTAGATCAACTCTTTATCATAACTTACTCCACTGAAAGGGCAATGTCTAGAGTAAGAGCTGTGGAGGGATACTCAGCTGTGTGAGTTCCGTGCCAGGTGTTTTGCTGAGAATGGAGGTGGCAGCAGGTATCAGTCTGGGGGAGAATAAAGGGAAGACAGGAAAGCCTTCAGGGTAGGTGAAGCAAGAAGGATAAGCCTCCCACCAGAATAGTCCCATGGAGATCAGCCTGAGGGGAAAGTGGGCCTTGAGTAAGGGTTCTTCTAAAGAACTGCAGGTAGAAGCTGAGCAGTCACAACTGCAAATGTGCCAAGCATGCCAAGCACAGCATATGCTCTACAGAGGAATGTTATTTTGAACAATATTGTCATCTACCAAAAAATTTGTGGTGAAAATGCAGTATTTTTGTTTTATTTCATGTCAATAATATTTTAAAATACTGAACTATTTGTCTTATATTTCTGTGGATAAATGTGGTCTTTGTCTTATGATTGTGAACCTCTGAAAGTGCACTGAACCTATTTACATGTCTTTAAGGTGTCTTGCTGTGTTTAAAATTTTAGGAGGGAAAAATGCAAGTGAATAACAATTTAAGAGGCATTAATTACCCTATTTTGCAGTTGAATTCTGTAATATGAAAAAACTCAGTTGAACCTGTAATAAATACAAAATGATCTATATTTTTTGGTCTATACATTTATTATCTAAACAGCAGAATAATAAGTTACACTATCAGTAATTTGATAGGTATCAGCCAAAAAGAGCAGACACAATTGGAATGGGATGAAAAGAATAAATTGCTCCCTACAACTCCAAAGAAGCTGGTCTGATCTGCTATTTCTGCATGATATTCAGAAGAACTTTGTGGACTTCAGACAGGTGAGAGTATGAATTGATCCTCAGGATGCCTGTCGACATCCCCTGCATTCACCCTAGCCTGACCAGAGCATTCACAGTAAAGTGTGCTATTTCTCTAGTGCCATCTCCTTAAGTTGTCTCAAGATGCAAGGAACATGGTAAGTCAGATGGAGACTTAAGTAACCAAAGATTCTGAGTCTCCTAGTCACCCCTGCATTGTGTATCCTAAAATACAAAGCTAGATCAGAAGTGGCATTTAAATCTCACTGATGTATGGTGCTGATATATAAGTAAACTGAGGACCAGGTAATATCCAGGGATTGATTTTAGTAATCCTGTTACTCTCTTGGTAATAGTATTAAAAAAAAGTGATCTGATCTGGTGAAAATAACTTCGGCCAGTTTGTACTAGGTGAAAGAGAGGAAACAACAGCTTGATGAGTCCCTTACCAGCTTGAAGACTAAGTCCTCTGAAAACTAGCCATATAATATAAGAAATCTCTTCATAAAAATAATTGATTACAGATAAAAATTATGACTTGGAGGAGGCGTACTTTTTTGCATTATGACTTCTTATGTTCAGTAAGTTTTACTGATCTAGAACCATGTGTTCTAGTATAGAAAGCAGTGGACATTTGACCAGCAAAATTAAAGACAGGGAGCTAAGGCTGAGTTACCAAGTAAATTAGCATCACCTGTTTAAAAAAGTGACCACTTTGCTAATGGGAGAGACAGCTGTACATTAATAAGGTCAACAGCATCAGGAGAGTTAAGAGAACATACCCTCTGGGATAAAGTAGTAGGAAAAGAAGTTCCCTAAAAGAAAATGTATTTCATATGCATCACACAGAAACTTTATTGTAGGTTCATGGAGCCGAGAGAGGAGGTTACCGAAGGAGAGTCCAGAGAACTCTGAGAAATTAAAAATTGTGGTCTGGTTACAGAGATGATGGGTCGGGCAGGGGTCGGGAGAAGTACAGGTGATGTCAGTGACTGTTTCCTGCAGCAACCCTAATGTTGAAACAGCATTGGGTCCTTCTGAGTGGTTGCGGCTAGATTGTGGGCATCTTTCCTAAGAGAGGAATTAGTTTCCTTTTCACTTTAAACTGTTTTCCAAAGTAGATGAGTACTTTTCCCTGAAACATTAAATTTCCAGTACCACTAAATGGCTGACCCCAGTAAGTTTTTCCTTGAGGGGGTCGGGCTGGATATGTGCTAAACTGAGAGCCTAGAGCCTGGAGGTTATTTGTATTCCAGTGAGATAAAAGTAATTAGAAATCTGTTTAATTGCACTGCTCCACCCCTGTCACGTGACAAGTGAAAAGGAACAGACATATAGTTGTAGTGGGAGGCATTTGGTCTGAATTGCTACCACATAATTTAATAAAGGTAAGGGCAAAGCCAGTCACTTCAACAAGCTGTCCCTGTTAATGAGGCACAGAATTTATTTTTTTGTCTTAGTTGACTGGTTAATGGTTGATGGAATTGATTAGAAGTGTTATTGTGAGCTATGGGAAAGATGAAATGATTTGAACCCAAATATTGAACCCACTTCCACAGAAGTGGTAGGAATGTTTGTTATTCAGAGGAACTTTTTAAAGCTTACTTGAGTTAATGCTAATGAGGCTGCTTAGAGGTGGGAGGAGGGTTACATAACCTCAGGATGGAGCTAGACTGTGGAATGACCAAGTAGTATGATGGTTGAAACTTTTAGCCCCACTCACTGAGTGACTTCCCACTCTGGGAAGATGAAATAGGAGAGTGGCCTGGAGACTAACCTCTAAAGAAACTTTTGGACAGTGGGATTTGGTAAGCTTCCATGTTGGTGGCTATAGCGCTAGCAAGGCACAAAGCAGGTTTTCTGTCGATTCGGGCAGATGGGTAAAGGAGTTCGGGAGCCGTCAATGGCTTTTTCAGGCTTTTAATGATTTTTCTACACCATTTGTAGTGAGGCAACCAGGTGCAGGGCAGGCAGATGGATTAGGGGGCCAGGAGGCTGGCAGGTCTCCTAGCCCCCAGCAAGTATACTCTTTCTGGGCTCTCTGGTGTTGCCTCGTAGTTTCTTCGCTGGTCTCCACTCCGCCCCGCTGCATAGTCCTCTGTTGCACTTAGATGCTCAGTCTCTGCTCAGATGCGCCCACTCATGCATGCCCACACCATGCTCCAGGTGCCGCCATCAGGCATGTGTATAAGACCACAGGTGTCCATCATACATGCTAATGGTGGGAGGATGGGAAAAATCTGATCACTTCCATTTACCCTCAGTGGCATACCCCTGTTTCATGGGAACAGAGTTCCTGTGCTTAGGACCTTTTTGGACTTTGCAGTATGTGTATTTTCTGGTTGTTCGTGATACATGGCTAGTCAGAATTGCTTTTTACCTGGGCTGATGACAATGATCCCACCCAAACATGCATAACTGGCTGTGTCCTCCAGGAACTGTCTCTTAGAGTCATCCAGAAATTCCCAAGAGGAAAGGGTAATAAGGGATTCTTCCAAAGCCCTAAAAGCATCCATTACCCAAAATAGACATCCAACTTGTCCATTTATGACTTGTCATAACTACCAGCGCTAGCAATGTTCTCTACATGTTAGGAATTGGTTTCATAGTGTTTTAGCGAGTGAAAACATCATAATATCTATGAATATTTTATTTTATCTGGTCTCATAATTTGCTCCAACAGAATTCTGGCCAATTTTAGAAATCTCCATGTAAATATATGAATATAATTGTATGAAAAAAATGGAAACAGAATAAAATGAGGTCAAGTATCACAATTAATCCACAAATAGTATGATAGTATTTGAAACTGTTTCATGGGTGGCTAAAGTAAACCTTTCTGAAGGAATGATGATGCTATGTATAATGCCACCAGTCTAAAAAGAGAAAGGATCCCTAAATATGGAATGTATGGAGCAGGCCTTTTTAGAGCCTCTTTTGCTTCTCTAGTTAATTGTGTCCATCTTTATAAATGATATGGTGGTATCTTTAAGTTCTAGACCTAGCACATTTATGTGCATATACATTTATATAGTCATTTTAAGACTAACAAAAATGTTTTTTGACAACACTCAATTCCCTGTGACATGCTTGGAAGAATGCCATAAAGAAAATTCTGAAATGGAGTTTGTCCATCCTCTATCACTAATGGTCATTCAGGTGAAAAGGAACAGCTCAGATTTGACTCTATGAAGGTGATAGTTAAATTAAGGAAGCAGTTATGGAAATGAGTTAACAAGTATTATTCACTCTGATTTCTGAAAATATGCCTGATGTATGATCTATGATTCTTCTTTCCTTGGGTCTGGAACCCTCTCCTGCTCCCCATTACTTTTTTTTTTTTTTAAATATTATTATTTGTATCTTTTACATTACAGTGTATTCCCCATGTGTTACCCACCACCAATACACCCGTGAACCATCACCACAGTCCCTTGTGCTCCCTTCTCCCCGCTTTTGAACCCTCATCTTCCCCCTCCCTCGCTGAAAATATCTCTCTTATTTGGTATCTCTAGATTCCTGTAATAAGTGACACCATTCGATATTTTTCTTTCTTTCTGGCTTATTTCGCTGAGCATGATCCCTTCTAACTCCATCCATGTTGCTGCGAATTGCATGTGTTTATCTTTTTTGAATGCTGAATAGTATTCCATTGTGTATATGTCCGCATTACTTTTTCAGCTACTTGAGACTCTGGGGGCTTTTTGATTTCTAGCTGTAGTACAGGTTTGGAGGAGGCAGATTTTAACTTGAGAATATTTAAGTTCTGGATCCAGGAAACACACTGTGGGGGGAGTTGGCTACGGTTTGTATGTCCATATTGAATTGGCAAATTGGTGATAGGGTAGATTGAAAAACCACTGCTTAGTAGCTTGCTGGTAGGTAACTTCCTCCAGTCTTTCTCTCAAGGTTCAAAGTTGACTCAATATTTCCAGGAAGGGGTGGAAGTAGAATTGGTGAACATATTGACGTGGAGAATACATGGGACTAAGGAAATGTTTAGATCTGGAAACTTGGTGTATGAGGGCAGGAGATGGGGCTTTGCAGAGCAAATAATTGCTATAATTATAATGTGGCTTGGAAGTAAGCTGTAACAAAAGGGGAATGAAAAAATACCTAATGTATCATTTAATCTAAAAGAAAAAACTACCCCTTATAATCCCTTATCTCTCAACAATATCATAAATTTTAAAACCTTTTTTTTTTTTTTTTTGCTGTTATTTTTACCGGTAGTAGCTTTAGGACTACTAAGGATAGTGAATACCAGTGATGAACACTTTGTAAATGCCTCCTGCTGGAGTTTTTTCTCTCTCATCCTGGTTTCATTGGAAACACAACAACCTCTGCATCCTTTTACAAAGCACAATTGGAGCATACAAAGAAGACAGAGTTAGGAACATTCACAAGGAAATACACTCACAACTTGATATAAGGGGTGTAGGTAAACTACATATTCAGCAAGTTTTGAAGGTGAGGCACAACTAGCTTATAACAGAACCTAGTGGAACTCAAGGAATCATTTCTGAGATAAACATGCTTATTCAAATGCCATAGACACACTGTTTCCCTAAACACAGAGACTTGAGGCTAGCAGTTTTTATGCTGGAGCAAAGATTTGGGTCAGAATCAAAGTTTTAGAGACTTTTTATTGAAGAAGTTCAAAGATTCATTGGCCAGCAGCCAAGCGTGGTCTGATTTGTTTGCATTTCCTCTGGGAACTCACAGGCTAGTAAGGAATTGGCCAGCCAACACTGAGGATCACCCACTCCCCTGTGGGCCTTTTCTCCCTGGGCATTTACAAGGTGGGGGAGGATTGCCAGGAGGAACTGTAGCTATACAAAGGCCCAGTTCAATAGCCCAGTCAAACTGCCCTTCTCTTCTTGGTGAAGGGAACTGCTATCTCACCTCACTTCAGCCCATCATTAATTAGTCCACAATAAGACCAGCATCACTCAGGGTAAAAAGCCTTGAAATGAGAGGTGGGAGGTGAAATAGCACTACTTTTCCTTCTACTAGTAGTGGTTGGAGGACTTGGTCCAGGTTCATAGCCATCAAGCACATGTACTCATGAACTGGTTTTCTTTGTTCCAGTTCTTGGAGATTTTAAGTTTGCAAGAATCTCTAAAACAATCCTGTTGTTTGTAGTTAATTCAAAGATTTTTTGAAAAATTGTTAATTGGACTTGATTGAAAAATGAAAAATACATTTTTGTGATGATTTAGGAAGTTGAAGAAGGTGCTTGAGGCATCTCCACACATATGTACACACACACACCATAAAGGCCCTTCCTCTTTTCTTGGGATTTTTTTTTTTTTATTACATTGGTAGAAATTTGGGCAAAAGCAAGAAGGATCCATGATTGCAGAAAGGTGAGGAGGGGGAGTTAGGTTTACAGTGATGGGTCCCTGTTTTTCTTGGGCTGATAAATCCTGACATGAGGCTGATAACTGTTGCTGTTCAGAAGAATTCACTGTCTCTACTGTGGTTTTAACATTCAAACAGGCAATGGAGTAGAAAAGCTGGGGATCATATATATAGACATGATAGGCATGGGATGAGTAACACCAAGGAGGACTCTGGGGATAAGGTTGAGTAGGAAGCACCAGGAATATGTATCCCCAGCTAGACAACAATGGCACTAGCAGAATCTATCTTAAGGTGATTGTTTTAAAACCCTGTAATCTATTGAATAAGACTTGCAGTTTCCAGGGGGAGTCTTGGATGATTTATTTTGGTTAATTTCATCTTTACATAGCAGCGGGTACCCATTCCTGATCCCCAGCTTTTGCCAATCAGTTGTGCATGTCTAAAGCAGCGTCCACAAGCAAGAGTGGGCAAAAAGTATCCTGTCTTCCAAATACCAGGGATCTGTGCTCTGATAATTTATTGCTACTTCTGATCACAAAGATGTTGATAATGAGGAAGGTGAACAATGTTGCCAGCCACTCTCCCTCTGGCAAAGTCAACTTTGAGGAGACTTAAAGGGTCAGTGCTCTCCTCCCTTCATATATGTGTTTTGTTTTGTTTTTCCTTTTGGGAGCCAGATATTATAGATACAGGACATTCAAAAGCAACTTCATATGTGAGAAGATTAATAAGTGACTCCACATCCCCAGGGAAAGGCACAGGCTTGGAAAAGACCTGAGAAGGTCTTATGTTTACACCTCAGAGGAATCCTTGGCACAAGAGATAGCCTATAACAGTTAAAACAACAACAATAAAAAAAAAACCCAGAAAACCTTGGGAAAGGGGAGAATTTGCTTTCCAGAGGTACTTCATTGTTAGATTCAAATGTTAGATTCAAAGTAAAAGTCTCTCTTTGCAGATGATACGTTCTTACATGAGAAAACCCTAAAGATTCCACAAGATAAACCTGTTAGAACTTATAAATGAATTCAGCAAAGTAGCAGCATACTCAACAGAAAAATTTGTTGTGTTTTTTTGTACATTAACAAGGAACTATGTGAAAAGGAAATTATGTACACAGTTTCATTTACAATAATATCAAAAAGGATAAAATATTTAGAAATCAACCAAGGAGGTGAAGACTTGCATCATAAAACTACAATAAAATGCTAGTAAGGTCTCTTCAAAATGGCTCAAGGAAGCACAAACTTAATGACTTTAGATTTGGCTATAATGTCCTAAATATTATCCCAAAGACACGGAAAAAAGAACAAATAGACAAGTTGGAATGAAATTTTAATGAAAACAAGACTATAGACAGAGTAGAACGGCAGCCCATAGGATGAGAGAACATATTTGCAAATCATTTGTCTGATGGGGATTAATATCTAGAACATAAAGTGAATCCTTAAAATTCAACAACACAAAGCAAGTTACAAAGTGGGCAAAGAACTTGAATAAACATTTCTCCAAAGAAGAGGTAAAAATGGTCAATAAGTACATGAAATCCTGCTCAAATTACATGCAAGTCAAACCCACAATGTGTACCACTTCAAAACCAGAGGGGGAGCTACTGTCAGAAATCCAGGATATTGACTTCGGCAAGGATATGGAGAAACCAGAACCCTTGTGTACTATTAGAGGAAATGAGAAATGCTCAGCTGCTGTGGGAAATAGTATGACAGTTCTTCAAAAATTAAGAATAGAATTACCATGTGATCCAGCAATTGAAGATGATATGATCTTATATGCAGAAAACCCTAAAGATTCCACAGGATAAACCTATTAGAACTTATAAGTGAATTCAGCAAAGTAGCAGCATACTCAACACAAAAACACAAAAGAATTAAAAGCATTTTCTTGATGAGATTTTGGACACCCATGTTCATAGTAGTTTTATTTACAATAACTAAAATATGGAAGCAACCCCAGTATATATTGACAAATAAATAGGTAAGTGAAATGTGTTTTATCCAGTGGAATATTATTCAGCCTATAAAAGGAAGGAAATTTTGATACCTGCTACAACATGAATAACCTTGAAAGACATTATGATACATGAAATAAGTCACAAAAAAGACAACTACTGTATGCTTTTACTTTCTGTGATACTTAGCGTAGTAAAAATGACAAAAATGGAAAGAATGGTAGCTGCCATGGGAAGGGGGGATGAGGAGTTACTGTTTTATGTGCATAGTTTCAGTTTTACAAGGTAAAAGCATTCTGAGGATTACAACATGGTGAGAACACTCATTTTCACTGCACTTACTTTCAGATCTCTTTGAGAGGAATTCCTCTGTCCTTCAATGTCAAACAAAACAAAACAAAAAACCCAGCTTATCTTCGCTTAAAGAGCTTGAATCAGGACCTCTGAAGGGGTTGGGTAGCCCTGATCAACTTGCAACCACAGGGAACCAAATGTCCAGCTGTCTGGGGCCCTCTACCCTAAGGATTGTGGCCCCAATCCTTCCTTCTGGGAGTCCCATGGCTCGCTGATTTTAACTGTCAGGTGCTACTTTAATATCCTTTCTTATAGCTGAAAGAAAGGCATGGCACCTAGGAGTGTCTTTCTGCTCCTTTTTCCCTCTAGTTTCCAGGAATAATCCTGCCTCCCATTAGTGTTTCCAGGATGTCCTATGTTACTGAAGAGTGGGCTTTGGAGAGGAAAGGGCAAAAGAGGGGCTTCACAGAAGAAACCATCTTTGAAGTACCCTGAGAGAATTACTCTTCCTAGAGAAACTGGATCAAATATAATTCTGGAAATTGTATTTCCAGATCAGCATTCCAGATCATTAACCTTAGAAGAAAACTTACAGAGAGCCACTGTAAAAGGTAACACTGGTCAACAAATTTTTACAAAAGTCATATCACTGAAATAAAACTAGTCATTTCCTATCAATTTGTGCTCAACACGAATATGACGGTCAAATTCTAATTTTGGCTCTATTTTTTTGTATCTGCAATAAATTGATGTTTACATCACGAAATGCATGCCAGTGGTAATAGGCTTATGGTTAATACCTGTAAAAAATCAAGTCATAGACTACTTTTTAGATTTCTTCGCTTGTGTCTTGTACAGCAGTTCTGGAGCATCTCTGGGGAGTGTCCATCAGTAGTCAGCCAGCATTGTAGTGGGCCATTTTCCCTGGTATCTTTGTTCTATTGATGCGATATCTTGATGAAAACGTTGCCCATGTTCATCACTAACCATACCACAGTTTTCAGGGAAGAAATCCAGATGCGAATGAAGGAAGTGGATCTTTAGAGACATATTGCAGCCATGTTTCTGATACTGCATCAGCATGTCTTCTACTAGTTCCTTGTCATTTTCTGCCCTGACATTCCCAACAAAGTTTGTAGACACTATACGAAAAGCATTCCATGCTTGTTTTGCATCACCCTGCAGCAAGTTGTTGAACCAGTCATCTCAATGCAGACGGAATGTTTGGGTAGACTATTCTTGACTTCTTTGCTTCATAATTCCGCCAGAAAGGAGGAACTAAGCAGAAATAACAGTCTTTGATGTGGTTGCTTGGCTCTCTCCACACCATGGGGACTGCAAACAGCATTGATGGTCTTTTGCCATTTAACCACTGTGAAAGCTGTGTTGTACATGTAGCACAGCATATATGCGGGGCCCAAGGCTTGTCTTGGTCACCAACGTTGCATCCAAAGTCAAGATCATCAGCCTTCTTCACTTGAGAAGTGATATTTTTCTTCTGGTTGGCAAATGTTACTACCCCACAAATAGAGCAGAAATTGTCCATGCTAAATGCACTTTCAAGGCATTACTGTTCTGTATTGTGCTTAAATGGATAAAATAATAACAGTTCTATGGAACAGTAGCTTAAACTGTCTCGCACAAAGTCTGAAGTATTTTCAATACTCAACCTTTCCGACAGGGTTTTATCTAGTGCACTGCTGCAGCAGCCGCCTGGCAGTAGTATTGCATTGCATCAGAAAATGATGCAATCAACTCTGGATGATGTGTGCATGATGCTGTTATGCAATGCAATGCAATATTACATCATTCTAGGCTGATTTAGGATGTTGTTGCATTCCTACTGGGTAAATTTACACAGTAAAACATAAAATGAATTATATGAAATATCTTCAAAATGAGATCTAATAAAAAACTTTCAGATTACATTCATGTTCAGCACAGCAAAATACTACAGATTAGGGCCTTTTTAAGTCAGTCATGATCTCACTGTTGACCAGTGTTACCACCAATGCCAAGAGCCACCGGAATATGAGAAACATGGCACAAGGAGACCTGTGCTGTGCTGGCAATGCTGTGAGTTGCACATCTGCTATCCTTTTTCCATTTCTCATCTCTCTCCATTAATCACCTACATTTCTCATCTCTTAATTGGTGTCCACTGAAGAGAAGGTATCCTTTCAGCACTGCAGCTAGTAAAAACAGCTTCTGCAGCCCTAGGTGATGGAATACATGACAATAGCGAGAGCTCAGGGGGTGGCTTGTGGATACAAAGAGAGAGTGGATGGACTCAATTTCAAAGATAGAAAAGGCAGGAGGTAAGCAATTCAAGAGGGAATTACATTTTCTGAGAAGCACAGAATTAGAGATGCAAAGGGTTTCAAGTCGTGCCCTCTACTGGGTCAACAAATTTCACTATATCTAAAAATCACCAGGAGCTTTCATACAATGCAGGTCTCTAAGTCCCATCTAGAGATTTGGCTCAGGTAGTTTTGGGGGTGGGCCCTGGGATTCTGCTTTTTTCACAAAACCAAGACCCTGGAATTCTGATGTAGGTGCTTCATGATCCACATTCGAGGCTATCTGTCCCATGTGATGTCTGAGCTCTTTCTATGGCAGCTCCAGTACAGGGCTGATGCCTGTGTCCAGTGAAGGGGTGGCAGGATGATCAGAGAGTGATGCTTACAACTATAGGGATACCTGGTGGGATCCAGCACCCTGCAGAGGCCCTCCTGTCAAGTAACAGGCTGATGAGGTTTGTCCTCGTGGGGATGACACGACGATGCTTTGGGGCCCACCCAGCACAGCACAGTGAGTCTTAGTCATTTGTGCAAGATTTATTCTCTGAATCTTATTTTTTTTTGAAGATTTATTTATTTATACATACAAGCTGGGGTACAGGCCAGAGGCGTGGGGCAGCGAGAGGGTTCACCAGAGACAGAGCGGGGAGCAGAACAGGCAGATCAGATACACTGCTGAGGGGAGCAGCAGGCGAGGCAGGAGAGGTCTGCCGCACCATGTGGGATTCTCCCCGGCTTGGTGTCGAACTCTTATCGCTGCTGCCGACAGCTCCACAGCGCAGTGCTTGACCGCTGCGCCACCAGGGAGGCCCCAATTCTCTGAATCTTATGGCCAGAGTGCAGTTATATTGAAAATTTTTTTGTGATGTTTTGGGTCCAGGAGAACAACTTTTGTATTGCTAATAACATACAGGAGGAAGGAGGTGATAGCTAACAGCTACCGTGTTTCTTTTTGGTGTGAGGAAATGTTCTAAACTTGATTGTAGCCAGTTGCACATATCTGCATATATGAATATACCAAAATTCATTGAATTGTATACTTTGAGTTTATGTTACGTGAAATATATCTCAATAAAACTGAAAAATAGGGGTTCTTAAGACTGGGGTGCTTGGAATACACTAAGCCACATCCTAAAGATTTTCAAGCAATTGTAGTTGTAGATATGGATAAGGATGTTGTTACTGCAGTGAGGGAATGTATTCAGCACACGGGCATGGACTACATTAGGCAAAGGAACATTTATTAAGGATGTTTCACACAGTGGTGGTGGCAGGGAAGGTTTGACAATTCCATCAAATGTCCCATTTGTTGGGGGAAAGGCTTCATGTGTATATGTATATAAATAATTCTCATAATTTCCTGTGATATCTGACTAAAATCAGTATTGATTATTCATGAGTTTGCTTATTACCCTGTTATTCCTGCAGAAAGATATTACTGGTATCTGACACATTCCAGTTTGAAATGCAGGTCTCAACTCCCACATATCCTACCTGCCCACTGAAAACTGGTCAGGAAAAACTAGATCATGCAAATCAAAGACTTGACCAACCTGTCCTAGGTGGGTGCTGACAGGGAACCCTAGCTGAGGTAGCCATGCTGGCTACTGGCTGCTGACTGCAACACAGAATGTCGTAGTTCCCTTGTGAATGGAATGTCCTTGTGGATTTTGCCTTGCATTTTCTGGCTTAAAGCTTTTCCTTTCTGAAATCATGAACTCAGGTCCACCAAAAGCCCTGACAGGATCATGGGAGAGCTATTTCTCAGCCTATTTGGGAACTATTGCTTTGTTTAAATGATGAACAGGCAGCCCTCCAAAGAATCCTAGAATGCAGAAATACTCAGAACCTCTCAGAGACCTTGTGCAACTTTCTGCTTTTACAGTTGAGCAAAGTGTAAGGAAATCATCAGGTAGTGGGTGAACTAAAACTAAAACTCCTGTCTTGCGGCCCCATTCATATTCTACACTTTCTGCCTGTGAGAGCCAAAAAGAAAACAAAACCCAAAATACCCACTCATGTTTCCCCAAACCCAACAAACTACTTCTAAAATCAAGTTAAAACTTTCTGAAACGGAACAGGGGCAGCCCCATCCCATTGCCCCAGAGGAAACATGACCTTCTTGGCAGGGAAGATGCAGCTCTGAGGTAAAAGCAGCTCAATTACTCCCCAGAGACCAGCCCACAAGCTCTTTCTTCACCAGTGACAGAGCCTGGAAGAGCACGTCTCTCCCTTCACAGCATAACCTAATTGCTGCTTCCCCACCATCCTTGGCACTTGCTCTGTGGCAAGCTCTGGCTCCCATCCAGCCCCTCCTTGGGATAGAGCCAAACCCCAGACTCCCTGTCCCAGGAACCAGTCCAAAATGGCCTTAGCAGTCAGCGAGGAGCTCTGTGCCACAGCCTGGGAGGCCTGGCTGCCTGGGTGGGTGGCCAGAACCCCTCTGTAGAGGTCTGCCCTGACTCAGCAAGGGGAGCTGAGGAAGGAGGACAGGTTCGTTGCAGCTCTGTGGTGCCTCAGGGGTGGGGCATGAGAGTGCTTGCTTTGGCTGACCCTCTTTCAGACTGGGAGGAATTTGAATTCAGTGTACCAGTATCTGAGGGTCACATACTTTATTCTTAAATTCAGTCAAGAGATGAACTTAGGGAATACTGGAACCACACACTCTTAACCCCCTGTCTGCCCACCAGCAGGTGAAGCTGGACCTGGGACAGTGTGAGTCGGTGCTGGGACTTGTTGACAAGACTTTTGAAGACTTCTCTAGTCTCTTTCCTAAGAGAAGAGGTGGGTCCAATCTGATGTCTTTTGTACTGTTGAAATGTATTATTAGTATTGCTAGGACAGGTTGGTCAAGTCTTTGATTTGCATGGTCTGGCTTTTCCTGATCAGTTTTCAATGGGCAGGTAGGATATGTGGGAGTTTGCTTCTTTCTGCAGCAAGCCTATGTGTCCCCCAGATACTGGTTCACCCCTCAACCTTTGATCCCTGGCAAATGAGTAACTGTCAAGGGGAGGGTGAAACTGATTCACTTTCTGCAAGTCTTCACTCATGTTGGAGCAGCAGTTCTCAAATGGAGAACACATGAACCCCAGGTTATGTCTATAGACATCTAGGGATATGCCTGGCCTCTTCACATTCAATAAAATTCTTTAAGTTGATCAGTGTGCATGAATGACATTGTATAAGCAAGGAGAAACTCAGACTCTGAAGCCAGATGGCATCATCTGGCTATGAGATAGTCATTCTCACATGATTCAGAAGTACTGATGTTAATTTTGATTTTAAAAAAGTTGTCAGAATGAAACAAAAATCTAAAATCTCCTTTTAGAACTCAAGTCTCTTCCCTTCTAGCTCTCCCCATTCGTAGAACTTTCAGGGATTCCTAGATGCCATTCTGAGGAATAGGATTATAAAGATCTCCTGACAAACAAGACTTCCCTTTATGTGCTGACTAGGGGGTAGGCCTGGTCTGTGCTGTGGTCTCCCTGGGAGGCTCAGACTAAACAAGGGAAACATATTGGCCACTCAGTTGTGAGTTGGGAGGACCTGAGTGACTGTCTCCTTCAAGGCTATCTGATTTATGACTTTTTGTCAACATTCTAGTCCACTACAGTGCAGCTCCTGCTAATGCATTGTCTTTGCAGCCACAGTTGGCTGGTCTAGAACTTTAAGATTCTTTTTGCTCTTGACATCTTTGACTATATTGAATTAAGAGGGGTAAAAAGTCTCAAAGATGTTGGGGCAGAGGGCATGTAGACCTGACCTGAATGCTTTTCTTTTTTTTAATAAATGGATACAAGAAGTTCATTGGAGCAGCCAATGAATGTGCTGACTTGCTTCTGAAAAATGTACAGATGGGAGTTTGGAGGGGAAGCACAGATGGAGAAGTCTTTTCATTTTGATTTGTCACTGAGCTGAGACTTTGTTGCTGAGGACGTCAAGACTCACAGATTCAAACACAGGGAGCAAGAGTAATACAGACACATGGCAGGCACAGCCGACCGGGAACGTGTTTCTGTGTTTCTGCAGGGTTCAGGTACATGAAAGATACATAACCAGGACTGGTGGGAACTTGAGCCCAAGTCCCTGGTGTTGTCCCCTGGGGAGAGAGCTGAGTGTTCAGGGATGCTTGAAGACCTAGTGATGTTTCCAGATGACTTAGACAAGCCACTCCTACTACTACCCCCCCAACCTTAAAGAAGGAATCCTGCCTCTACCTTCCATTGTTGAGGCAGGCATTTCGTTCTGAAGTTTGAATAGAGTTGGTCAGCTGAGTGATTTTGTACTGACGCTTCTTTTGGAATCAGTTTTCTTTCTGGTGCCATCTAAATGTAGATATTCTAGTTTAGCTTTAGTGGGTTCTCATTATTCAAAACTTTGTATAGAGTTCTGAGTTCAAATACATATTTACAGAGTCCTGTTTTTGAAAGTATCTGCTGGTCTCTGTCACATGTTTTGAGCCCAGATAGTTTTTCATGGCCATCAAGTAACAGAATTGGAATCCTCAGGATATCCTAATAATGAGATTCATTCTTTGGTCACTAGATTGTTATGCAGAACATTTGGAATTGGTAAACTTTACAGCTGGTTGTTGAAACTCAGTAATCACTTGGATTTACATGCCAAAGGTATGTTGGAAATATACACATGGGATTGATTTGAGCTATTTTTTTAGAGATGTGGTAGGTTCTTTGTGCCCTATTAGTACAGCTTCTCCTACTGATAAATTTGGGGTATATCTAGTTGGCCTGACCCCAGAGTCCCTTGGCTCCCTAGTAGGGAAGCCTAAGGCAATAAAACATGCTTCAGTCTACACTTTGTTGTTGTACTTGCTGAGCCCTGCTGGAAGAACTGTTGATCCTTCTTCTCTGACCAGAACAAGAAAGACCCAGTTTCCTTAGAGGTTCATGGCTGTCAGTACCTACTCTGTGGCCACTGCTGTGTGCTGATGCCTGGAGACCTGGAGGAACCTACAATTCTCTTTGGCTGGGGAAAGCCTCTTCCCTATGTGTCTTAGATAGAAGATGTTTCCACTCTTTCGGGTCTGAGTTGACTGGAAAGGGTCACCTTCTTACCAGAAACCAAAGCCAAAAATCAACCATTTCTAGAACCACCCCTCAAACTAGAAAATAGTACTTAGACATTCAGTACTCTGAAATTCAGTTACTGATGGCCTATGTGCTATATTAAAGGGAGGTGGGAAGGGGGGGATCCTGCCACTTGTAGCTTCTACAAGTCCCCCCTCCCCCCTCCACTACCCCCACCCCTCCCGCAAATGAACAATGACCTCCCCAGCCCAGAGGTGCACAGGGTATCATTGTTCAATTCTCAGGTCTGTGAGGAGGGGTAGGCCACGTTCGTCAAATATGGAGAACTTAACTATTCCCTATTTCCCACAGTAACCCTTTCTATTGGGAATGTTAATAAACAGAAACCCTATTT
Organism: Scalopus aquaticus; assembly: GCA_004024925.1. Taxonomy (NCBI): domain Eukaryota; kingdom Metazoa; phylum Chordata; class Mammalia; order Eulipotyphla; family Talpidae; genus Scalopus; species Scalopus aquaticus. The sequence continues at coordinate 175,033 of PVIJ01001491.1, read as the reverse complement.
AAATGAGGTTAGAAAGCTAGAAAGAAAGTACCCAGGAATGTGTAAATCAGTAAACTCCAGGACCCAGTATGCCTTACATTTACCACAAGAGGTGATAGTGTTTCCTGCTCAGGTTGGCTGTGGACTTGGTTCTGTCCGTGAACACATTCTTCAGTCAGCTCTTCTATTGTTTCCAGATAAACTCAGTTGTTTTTGGAATAACTGATTATTTTGTTTGAGGTCAACACTGAATGAATTTTGAGTGCTGGTGGCTGAAGAATTTAACTGGTGAACACTGGTGTTGACAGAGGAGCCAGCTGAGGCTGAATGGCCACTGCAGGTCCAGTAGAGATCATGGGGTGGGGTGAACCTAGGGCTGAGCTAATGTGATATTTTCACATTATCACAGATACAAGAGAAGTCTAGCAGGACAGTAGGCAATGCAAGAAGAGCAAGTCTCTTGAGGAAATAAATATTTTGTCTCGATGTTTGTTAAAACTGTGATGACAGATGTGCTGTGAGACAGAGAAGGCGATCATGGTGCCGTGAACTAGCTCCCACACTGCCCTGTTCAGTGTATATTCCCTCTGCTGCTACTTCCCTTCAGGGTCTAGGGAAGAATTCTTACTCTTCATTTACTTCTTCCTTTCAATACCATTATTCTCATCACTTTACCTAACTCCAAGGAATTTTATTTAAATCACAACTCCAAAACCTCTTGTTTGAAGGGTAGTGTCAATTTATTAATGAACCAGAGAAAACAGCACAAAATGACCATGAAGTCAAGAAAGACAGATAGGAATTCATTCATTCTGCTCTTCTCTCTCAAGCGCGCTGGAATAAACCCTCCTTGTGCCTCACAGATGGTGCCCCTGAGATGGGGGAGAGGTGGTCCTGCAGAGTTCCAGCATCTGGATTTTGGGTGGGCAACAGTCTCTCTTACCCCTACCCCCTTGGGAAGTTTCTCTATGCAAGATCATAAGCTGCACATCTAAGACCTAAAAAACACAGCTTTGTACATTTTTCTAATTTGCAGCTTTACTTTATACCTTTGGAGTCATCATGATTTTTTTGAAATGGCACACTGAGAGACAGATTGCAAGGCCAGCCCATTAGCTAGTATTGTTCTTTTCTTCTCTGCTGCTTAACAGTCTAGATCCAGGTCGACACCTCCCACACACCAGGGGAAGAATAATAAGACCTTATACTAGAGTTTTCAAAATGTGAACATACATTGTCCTATTTGATCAATCAGCAGCGCTGGGAAGTAGGCCAGCAGGCATGGTGGTTCTGTGATCCAGAGGACAGAATTGTTATTGGTGGAGCTGGGAAACAAACCCATGTACTCCGACCCCTGATCCAGAGCTCCTCCACTCTACACAGCGAACTGAGCTCACCTGGACAAGCAGAGCAGCCTTTCGGCTTTAAATACATAACATATCCTGTGGGCTTGCGGGCTTGCAAACAAAAGTGATTTTAAGTACAGACCTTGTCAGCGAGCTCAGAGGATAAACACACCTGAGCTCAATTCAGCAGCAACACCAGAAGAACGAGTTGGGGAGAACACGGGATATTTTCAACAGGGATTTCTCCTTGTTTTCTTGATTCTCGCCCGGACCACGCTGGGTGCTGTGACTTGAACGCAGCGAAGTCCAGGAGGGGCAAAGGCATTCAGAGAACTTTCTCATCAAGCAATTTATTGATTCCTTCACAGATCCTCTTGAGGCTGGGCCTGCAGTCTCCATCCAGACTGTAGAGGGTGGAGAGGAACCCTACATCGGCAAAATGGTTGAAGACGTGGTTGATGCGCCCATGGGTCCTGGGCGTCAGGTGTCGCTGCACCAGTTCATGTACCAGGTCCTTGCACTCATGGAGGAGCTTGGAGAGCACATTCCTATCGAAGGTGTACTCCACCTCATAGAAGCTGACGATGGTCATGGCCGTCTGGTTCAGCTTCTTTCTGAACTTCTCCACGATAACAACCTCCTCCTGGCTAAACTGGTTGTTCCGATAAAGGATCCCAATCTTGATTGCCACCTTGATTAAGTCTTTCATGATCTTGTGGGCTTCCTTCTTGTTGTGGGTGTGTTCTTTGGTCACTCTGTAGAGCTCATCAAAGATCTCACTGCTGGTATCATCAATTAACATGTTGGCTACAGTTTTGCTGGCTATTTTGCTCAGAATTTTCTTCTGGGCTTGAAGGGCAAGGCTCTTTGAACTAAAAGCATCAGGACCTATGGTAAAGGAAGAAATAAAAGTTGTAGAAGTGTGAGACCCAATTTTATGTTTTCCAACTGAAACCCTGACTTGAACATAGATTCTTAGAACAAAACTCACGTCTTTATCCCCACAACTCACTAAACCCTGCCCCAGCATGGCTGGCCTGGTCCTGTCCTCAGGACATGCTTGTTTACTCTTCTGAACCTTTTGAATGACACTCTTTCCTCTCTGAATGTGGTCTCCTTTTGTCCAGGCCAGATCTTACCTTTTTAGACTACTTAACATATAAAGCCGTCCCAACTCTATTAGCTCCCGGAGACCTTCCTACAACGGCTGTTGCACTGGAATCCATTCAGCTTTACAAATTATACAGGAGCAATTATTGCTTAATGAAAAGGATTTAACACCAATGCCAACCCCATTCCCAGAGCACACAGGGGTAGATCATGGTAGTCTTTTTGACTGAGTCTCATCCATACTGCATTGAGTCCAAGATGTATTTTTTTCATAGTTGATAACCATGAAAGTTAGTGTCTTCAGCTACTGTTGCCAGGTGGTGGTTGTGCTGTGGTTGTCATTGCTGGTGTGTGCACCAGTTTGCACAACAGAAGCCAGAGAGTTGGAAGAAAAGTCAAGAGCACTCTTGTAAGAAATGATACCACACCGATGCTCTTTTTTTTTTTAAAGATTTTATTTATTTACGCATACAAGCTGGGGTGTAGGCCAGAGGTGTGGGGTGGTGAGAGGATTCACCAGAGACAGAGTGGGGAGCAGAACAGGCAGATTGACTGAAGTACACTGCTGAGGGGAGCAGCGGGTGAGACAGGAGAGGTCTGCTGTGCCATGTGGGAATCTCCCTGGTTGGGTATAGAACTTGTGTTGCAGTGGCTCTGGATAGCTGCATAGTGATATGCTTAACCCCTTGTGCCTCCAGGGAGGCTCACATCAATGCTCCTGATGGCTTAGAGAACTGTGCTGATTGGGAAACAGACATCAACAATTCCAAGTCAAAGATGCTTCAGACAAGTAGTACCCTGGTGGTAAAGAAGCTTAGGAAAACCAAAACCAATGTATTTCCTTATTATTTTCTGCTTTATGAATGAAGGAGTGTGACCTGTGTTAAAAATCACACCATATCTAAGTAAGTCTAAAAAGGATCTTTCAGTGAGTATATAATTAAAATTCTAAGGAGAGCACACATTCACAATTTTACTTTTCTTGAGAGCACACAAAAAAATCAGCATCTTATAATCTATGATGTCTTAGATTTGATTAAAAACTTCATGGAATAACCAATTAATTGGAGCTGGCATTTTAAATGCAACCCACTGGCCATCCTCACTTGTATGTATAATTACTCTTTCAGGTTCCTGAAAACAGAGACAATGTCTTGTACAGTCCCTAGCTCAGTTCTGAGCACAGGGATAGAATGTGTATGTTGAGAAATACTGCAGAAGAGTAAGAAGGAAGGAAACTATAATGCAATTATATACTGAAAAAAAATCAATTTTCTTTTGAGAATTGTGGATACTTTAGGATCCCTAGAGCTATTTTTTCAGTGCTCTGTGGCCATATAAAAGTGACAGATGTGATCGGCAGAGTGGCTAGAGAGATGGCCACACACATCAGCTTCTGCAGTTCTTGGCCCCTCTCCATCTCCTATTCCACCTCCTCTGCCCACCCTGGACTCATTCCCTCAATGGATAATGATTGATTCCTGGACACTCAGGTCTTGAAGCTGCAGACTCAGTTAACAATCAGAACTTGGACACAGGCGCTGTGCTTCCTCCACATGTCCCCTCACAGGCTGGCCCAGCCTTACTTCCTCAGCCCAGGGTCCTTCCAGGACACCTACTTCTGCTCTTGGGCCTCTGTCAGCACAGGTCCCACAACTCCAGGAATGGAGTTGCTATGGTGGCATCAGAAGAACTAATGTAATGGGCATCTCAGGCCTCCCACAGCCTCAGGAAACTTTCTTCCTAAAGTTTGAGACCACAGAATCTTCAGGCAACTTCACAGTTGAGGGATCCTGACATGGCCAGGATGTTCCCTTCTGCCTCTGTGTAAAGGGAATAAATGATCTCTCTTGACTCCTCTTTACCATGACAAAGCCTGACTTGCTGATTTATTGTCTTCCAGAGTTTGAGAGAGATGATAATCCTTTCTGGTCAGATCATCTGCTATGGTCACGAGACCTTTATGTGAATAATACTTGGTTCTAAAAACATCAAATTCGTCCTCCAAAGGCAGATACTTACAAGCATTAAGGATGTTCTTAAGATTGTGCTGTATGCTTTGAAGCCAGTTCCACAGGAGGAGCTTAAAGACTTTTTTGAGTAAGGGCCCTGTCACTGAAATAAGTGTATGCCTTCTCAGGTGATTACTCTGATGGGAAGAATGAAATCTAGATGGAGCCATTCTAGAATATCAAAAACAGCCATTTCTGGTAGACACAGATCCTAAAAACTGCCTGAGGATCAAGTATTTTTAAAGGCTCTCTAGAAGTACAGCAAACATACATCTACATATAGAAGCAACAGATCATATAAACACATGTCCACCGGAAGGGGGCTCCGTGAGAGCAGGGAGCCCTCCTGTGCGTCCAGGGCTCGGGGAGTGGCACATGCAGCTACCGGCTGCGTGCAGCAGTGTGTGGCTCTGTGCCAGGCACTTCAGGCTGTAACCTGCAAAGCTGGGTGAAGCTCTTGCATCTTAACCAAGTTTTCCCTGCTAGCCTGATTCTGAACTCTGCTCCTTTCACCACCAGCATCCCCAACATTTTTTCTTTAGCTGTACACTTTTTGCTGATATAATCCCATAAGAATTTTGAAAAATGATAAGCGCTCTTGCATAGCTTTAAACTTGTCGGCCAGTATTTTTCACCTTAAGGTTAAAAAGAAGTTATGATGTCTAAGTAGATATAATTTCTGGGTGCTGTAAATATTGATACTTTGAAATTAAGAATGATGTGCACATTTTTAAAAATGGGTCCAGTATAATGTATGTGCCACAGTGATAAAGCACCCATAACTGTCCAACTGACAGTTTTTCAGTTGGAAAATGACCAGAGCAAGCTCTTCTTTAAAAATCAGAACTGTCACATTGCTCCTCAAAGGTGCCCACATTTCTCCTTGAAACTGTATCTCTAGTCTGTGTTACTCAGACAACTTTAACTTAATATGTTTCTATGACTGAAAATATTTTATTTGATCAAATCCATGGTAATTCTTTAACCAAAGGATTAATATACATGAAATTTAAATTAAAAGAAGATTCCAGTGACCATAAATCTTCAATCCTTACAAAGCTTGTTCTGGAGTAAGTTATCATTCTAATTATATTGGGTATAATATAAAATATTAACACTGTGATACTGAACATACAAAGTGAAGTTTCATTGGAAATGCACCTATAAATGAGATGGGTAGGGAAGGGCTCTGGAGCCTAAACTAAAAAGTGTCACCAACACTAGAGCTTCACATTGTCCCCTTGTTTGACCAGGAAGGTTTTGCAACCCCTAGATGAAATACTCTTCCGAGTAGTACTTTTTGTGGGTGAGAGAACCTCATGTCTGAAACAGTGGAAAGAGCCATCTACCAGATTGTCTTTCAGGCAGTAAGTTTAGAAGAGTATGCACTTATGTGAGAAAGAGGAATTGGATCTATAAATCAACTCCTCAAAGCTCTCTTCCACCTCCGCATCTCATAAAAATTCTCTGGACTTTCAGCAGTGTGCTTAGGAGTTTGAATGCCACTCTTCAGTAAGAGCAGCAGTATTCCATGAGATGTTATGGGGTATTCTGCTCATTGTATTTTTTTCTGGGGGGGTTGTTCATCTAGAGGGGAAAATAATAGTTTCCAAATAAGTTTGGAAAATACTGGGTTAAACAGTGTTAAGCAGACTCCTGTGAGACTTTAAAGTGATTTCTTTAATATATTAAGGTGTTTCATTAATTCTCAGAGAGGGATGGGTATGGTAGGTGGAATGACTTTCCTCCCCCACAAAGATGTCCCCCCAGCCTAGTCTCTGGAACCTGCGAATGTGTTACCTTATCTGGCAAAGGAAATTCTGCAGATGAAACCAAGTTTAGAATTTGGGGATGGCGATACCCTGGAAGAGGATGAGACTGATGTGATCACTAGTTTGGAAATGGAGAGTAAGCCACCAGCCAAGGAATGTGGGTGGCTTCTAGAAGCAGGAAAAGGCAAGGGAATGAATTTTCCCCTAGAGTCTCCAGAAAAAAAAATGTAGCCCTGTTGACATACTGAGTTTCAACCCTGTAAAAATCCCGTTTAGGATTTCTGATCTCCAGAGTGTAAGGGGATAAATTTGTGCCGTTTTAAATCACTAAGTTTGTAGTAATTCAGTAGGCACCAATAGAAACTAGTCCACGTAAGTAGAATAGGATGTAGCATTCTCCAGTTTTCTTTGACCAGGGAACTGAGTTTCTGTCTTTTGAGTAGAGTGACCAAATGCCCTGGTTCTCCAGGATTGAGGGATTTCCCATATAGTGGGCTTTTAGTGCTAAAACTAGAAAAGTTCCAGGCAAATTGAGACAAATGGGTCACCCTGGTCCTGAGCCATTTGTGATGTATATCACTAACCTCAAAAATGAAGAACAGAGAAGCAACAAAAACATTTCAAAGACTGGAAGGAGGTGATAGATGCCTAACATTTAAGATGCTATCATCTCAGCAGGGGAAGCTGTATGCCCATGTCGCCACATTTATCAGCCTTCTCTATTTGCTTTTTAATTCTACCTTAATTAAACCCTAACTTAAAAAAAAAAAACCAAAAAACTTTTTGGAACAAAGTTCCTTTTGTCCCTGGTTTCTCTGTAGTCACTGAGCATTTGCTGTTAATTTGGCTGTCTGAAGTGCTATGGAAATGTATTCAGTTGGGTCCTTCTCTGAATGTGGTCCTGTTAAGAGATGAGATAAAGACAAATGAAATAAAGAAACCTGTGCAAGTGTGCACCTCTGTGTCTAGAAGCAGGGGGGGGGGGGGGGGGGGGGGGGAGGCTGAAAGGGTTGCATCACCCTAGGGAAGGGGGCTCAAGTTGCTGTCTTCTTGCTGGCTTGCTTCCCCTGCTTACCTTTAAAATCTGTGAAAATGATGCCAAGGGCTTCGAAATTCGCTTTCAAATTGCTAGAACTGATGATGAACCTACCTGGCCTGGGATGCTTGCAAAACACTGCACATAGGCCCACTAATCATGACCGCCCCCAGTGTGCATCCTATAGAGCGCTGGTCCTGTTACATGATACAGAAAGATTCTGTGGGCAGTTAAATGGGTTTACAGATGATTACACATTGTGTCTGACTCTGTGATTCACTATATCAGGTAGCTTAATAGAGGCTTTGAAAAGTCTGATAGGAAAGGTAATTGTGTAGCTTTGTTTAGTATCTACCACTTCTCTAAATGGACTTTAACAATGTGTGTATATACATAAATATACATAATAATACATAACATGTATTTTATAATGTATTACCTAACAATATAGATATACATAAAATATAAATATACATATACACATATATACATTTATATAGTAGGCCTCTGACTTATGATGGTTCCACTTACAATGTTTTGACTTCCAGTGGTATAAAACTGACACACAGTCAGTAGAAAGCTCAGTGCACTTCCAGCTGTGTAGGTTAGTGGTGAGAACCCAGACAACCATCTGCTTCTCTTTCAGTACAATATTCAATAAATTACATGAGATTTTCAAGACTTTATTATAAAATAGCTTTTGTACTAGACGATATTTTCCAGCTGTAGTCTAACATAAGTATTCTGAGCATGCTTAAGGCTGACTGGGTTAAGCTATGCTATTCAATAGGCTAGGTGTATTAAATGATTCTGATATTTTCAATTAACAATGGATTTATTGGGACATAACCTCAGAGTAACTGAGGAAGATATCTGTCTGTCTGTCTATTCCTCCAACATCCTGTTGAATACATTATGGGAGATGTTTTGACAGGATTGCGAAAAATTAAAGCAAGATACTCTGGTCAAACTTTAAAAACTCACAGGGATCTGTGAGGAAGGGGTGGGGAGACCCTGCTGTTTCCAGCATGCATGCAGGATTTTAGGGAGGCATGTGCACTAAGGGACAGAAGGAGTTCAGGAGGCGTGTACCTGGGATATTTGGAGTAACAAGCCCAACCAGTGGTCACATGTTTGTTTTGGGGAAACCCCAAAGATCCAGGTTTTCTTACGTCTATGTACAAGCTTTATGAAGGCTCTCTTCTGCTAGGAATGATCCTCTTAACCATATTTGAACAAAGGTTCCTATTTTCTAGCCATGAAAAGTAATGGATTGTTTACAGTACCTCAATTTCTGAGAATGGAGATAATGTGATTAATCAGCTATTTTATAGCTCACCTGCCTGTCACAATGTGACAAGATTAGGAAGATATAAATTTCATCCTTGCAGAAAAAAAATCAAGTATCCTTATAGCAGGACTGATAAGCGTGTCAGTGAAAGAAATATGCAGTCAGTACTCTGACAACACGCCCTCTTAGAATGTTTACAAGGAAGGGGAAAGCACCAGAATAGTGTGCTGTGGTAGTGATCTAATTTAAAGAGAAAAAGCAAAGATCATTTAAGTGGGCCCCTTACTGCATGTGCTGGGCCAAGACTCAGTTGAGACTGCTACAAATGATATTCAGCTGTAGTACAAGTGATGTTTCCAAGTTTCTAGAAAACACTAAGCTCTCCCAGATGGTGAAATGCCAAGCTCATGGTGACAAACAGCAGGAAGATCTCACCAAGCTGGATGAGGGGGCAGAAAAGCAGACAAGCTTCAGTGTGGCAAGGACAAGGTAATAAATTCTGGGGAAAATAAAGTTAATGATGGTTACGAAAGATGACGGGCTCTGAGCTGTCAGCTATAGCCCAGAGAAGAGGTCTGAGCATCAGACCAGGATATAGAGAGGGGTTGGGGAGCAGACTCAAGTCTCCTTCCTGTCAGGACTCTGTAACTTCTCTACCTCTGGCTAAATGTGTAGAAAGCTTGCACCTAAGTATGGATAACTGTGTCAAAATTATAAAATCAGAAATTACGTGTAATATCCAGAATGCACACAGTATTACTCTACTTCTGTAAACTGCTGAAAGTGAGGGTAAGGAAGAGAGTTAGCTAACAGTGTTGAGCAGAGGTTAGGAGTAGAGATGATACTCACTATGGAAAAAACTATAGGGAGGGGAAGAGTCCCCAGGACATGGGCAGAGGTAAGACCGAGGGTAGGCAGCAGTTCATGTCCAAGTTTCTGGCACTTTATCATACTTAACCAAAAAAACTTTAAGCGACCTTCCTTGTTGGAGCAACCTCCCAAACCATTTTGAATTTGAACTTTCACTGTGAACACCCATCTGTCTGTTCACCTGTTTATGTACCCTGAAAAGATGATTGAACCTGTTATGTCCCTCATGACCCATCATTATTAATAAGGTGCCAGGAGCCATTGGGGAGAGAGACCCCCTCCACTTCCTTCCCCTTTCCTTCTCTGTTCTCTGGGTGAATGAGGCAGGGGGCTGGCTTAGGGGAGGAGGGGGCCTGCAGGATGGTAATGATAAAACACCTTCTAGAGAAGACTACCTCTGCTTTGGTTTTGGCTGTCTCTTTGTAGCTGTGGGGAAAAACTATTAAGAACCTTAAGTAGTGTTTTGAAATGCAAATCTGACACAGTTATGGTTTCAGAAAAACTTACTGAGTTGTTTTTTCAGTGGAGTCAAACTAGAAGACATTTTCCTTCCCTTATATAAAATTACAGTTTATATATCATTGAAATATTAAAAAATGTGGCATGAGGAGTACATGAAATGAAATCATCAAGGGGTGGTGGGACCTTTGAGTTAGGGACAAGCTAAAATCTTCTTCCCTCACAGAAAAATGATCAGTGTTTAGAAACTCATGGAAAAATACCTTTTGTTGGTCTAATGCCTTTCATACTTGAAGGAGATGGTATTTTTGAGGCTTAAGGAGGTATTTTCGGATACTTTAACACACATCATAATAAAACTTAGATGACCTGGAAGGGTCAGGAAACTGGATTTTTCGGATTGTGGGTTAATCTAGCATATTCCGAGATCACCATGGCCTGGTGCCTCCCCTCCCAGGAGTCACTTGCCTTGAGGACATATCCTCTGGATTTAGCTCTACTGCTAAGACCTAAGGTCCCAAATCTTACCACCTGCAATAAGAAGCAAGCAGTGTGTGGGTCCTACAGGCAGGCCAGGGCTCTAGGACTGAGAAGGCAGCAGTGTCTGCTGGGGACCACTAGAGGGTATGCAAAATGAAAATATTAGGACATGTATTTTGCTTCCTTGTTTGCTAATAAGATAAATGAAGCTTTACTAATATTTAACATTCAGGCTGACCCTGGACCCCACTGGTGTGTGGCATTCTGAGGAAAGAAGGGACGGTTCCCCCCTCGGGTGAGCAGGGTATTTGGTGTAACCCTCATTGTTTGTTCCCTTTCAGCCATCTTGATTTATCTCCGTGTATGTTTATGTATGCTTGGCCAAATAGACTCACTGATTATATTACTTAGTTCTAACTAAACTAATGCTCACAAAATGGACTAGTGATTTCCCAAAATATTCCTGCAAGAAACAAAACCAGGGACTGAAAACAACGTGCTACTCATGCAAGCAAATGAGCGGCAAGAAAATGGCAGAGCTGACGATTATGTGCCTCATAGTAAGTAAGAGATTTCCACAGTCAAATTATATGGTAAAAGTAAAGATCTAATCATATCTGACAAGAGATGGGGCATAAAAATGTCAAAAATTCTAATAGGGTGCTGTGAAATGTGGATTTTAAATACTCCCTTGACTTAGTCCCCAAGGCAGCAGGAAGCTGTATCAACTTGCAAGACAGTTCAAGGCACTGTGATTTTAATCTTAGCTTGTCCTGTGGGTGATGGAGAGCACAATACAGAGCATCATGGATGACTGTTGCAGGCGAGGCAGGGGCTGAAGCTGAGGCTGAGTGCTGCTTTTTGTTTTGGAGACTATGGGAGGAGGCTACTGAGGCATCACCAACCAGATCAGGCACCTGGGAGTGTGGGGGGAGATGACTTCATGCTGGGCCCCAGGGGGACAATGGGTGGTGTCCAGTAGGCACCTCCAACTCTACCCATTCCACTCTGGGTTTTCTATTTTCTATTTTCATCCAAATCCTGTTCCTTTCCATCAAGCAATAGATGGTAAAGAGACCCATTTTCCTTAGATAACTAAGGGATCCTGAGGAATAAACAGTTCTTAGAATGCAAATATCTATTTAGATGATTAAAGTATAAGCTTATTCACTTCTAGAATTACTTTAGTCAGAGTCACAGTGATCCCTTCTAGAGGTTTTCTTTCCCCACTTTGACCCACCACCACACCATCCCTTCTCTCCCACCAAGAGCATGAATGATTTAAAAATAAGGGCAGAAGTGAGGCTTGGGTACAGTCAGAGTGGGCTTGGAGAGTGGAAAGAGGAAGGACTGAATTGCTACACAACTAAAAGCAGACAAGGGGATGTCTCATTAGCTAGTCTTTACTCCCTTTAAGGCATGGCCAGTCATCCTGTTTACAGCTTGGACTTGAGTACCCCTGAAATCTTGCCATTGGTTCTGGCCTGAGGGACTAGGGACAGAGTTTGCCCCTGTTGGCTTCTCAGCCCAAGAGATTGATTCATTCATTGGTCAGGAATGAGGATTCAAGTGTTTTAGAGGGACAAGGTATGATGAAATTTCCAAGTTATATTGAATGTTACAGGGTAATAAGCAAGGACAGAAACAATGGCAGTCTTTTGATACACAATGCTTCTTATAGAAAAGCAGTTTCAGATCATTGCAATATCATGCATTTGGATAATTATACCTTAAAGGTATCTTCAAGCTAAAGGCCAAGTTTTTTTCATTTCAAAAAATTCTAGAACCTTGAAATAACTAATTGTTTCAGGGAAAACAAAGATTGGCAGGGTTGGCTAAAACCTTCCAGCTTATTATCTTATTTTGTCTTAGACCCTTTCTCCCCCAGTCTATCCATCCATCAGCACTGAGAATTCTGTAACTCAATGATCATGTCAGAGATGTGATGTTAATTACTTGCACAGATTATGTACCTGAAGTAGTGTCCATATATTTGATCCTCACAAGAATTCTGCAACAGGACTGTGAGTCCCATTGTAGAGATGAGGAAACTGAAGCACAGCAGATCTAACACTCTGTGTGCCGTTGACATTTAAATTTACCAGCCCTTGGGGCCGGCCATTTTCTGTGCCACCGCATGAATGGTATAAGCATGCAATAAAACACACACAACTCCTGAACTACTGGATATTAAAAAAAACTGTAATATCTCTCATAAAACATCTTACACTTTCACCAAAACAATGTGTAAAGCTTCTAGACTGAGTACGATCAAAGAAATAGCTCCTCATAGTTCCAAATAAAGCCACCATGGCATGAAAAACTGGAGACTAGATGAACACGTATTAATATGTGAGCGGCCACCTGATACTGGTGACAAAAACACGTACTAATACGTGAGCGGACCACAAAGTGTTAAGTAAGTCACTCCAAGTTATGTGCTAGTAAGGAGCAAAGGCGCAGTTGAATCCAAGTTCAGATCAACTCTAGATACAGCCAGTAATCTTTGCCTTCCTGCATCAGCTTTCAGAAAATTGTCTTTGGTTCCCTAATGACTGTGATTTCTCACTTACTTGGAATAGTAAGTAGGTTCCAATGTAAATCCCCATCTAGCAAGGAGATTTACATTTCCTTTTTTTAAATGCAAAAAAAAAAAATTCAATCTTCAGTGCTAGAACAATATCATATAGTCATTAAAACTTGAAGGTAGATGTTACTTTCACTTTTAATGGGAATCTTATATACAATTTCAACAGTCACATATTGATTTTGTTTTTATCCTGATTTTATAGCTAGCTCTGAAAAGTGATTGAGTGATAATTTTACTTACCAAAGCTAACTGAAGCAGATTATTTGTGAAGTCACTGGGGGGTGAATCATCTCCAACTCAACAGGTTAATTTTGGAGATCTGAGAGATATTTTTGTCTCACTGCAGTTGAAGAGCAACCATCACTAGAACATCTACTTACAGGATTTCTTTAAATGCCCCTCCCCCTCTCTCTTCCATCTAACAAACAGCTAGTGTCTCTCTGAATGGTAGACCACATTAGGGCATAATAATAAGAGAGTCCACTTATATAGTGCTTGCTCGTCCAAGTGCAACTCACCATACCCTTGCAACTCTGAGTAGGCAGTAGTAGTAGTAGTAGCAGTAGTAGTAGTAGTAGTAATAGTAGTAGTAATAGTAGCAGCAGCAGTAGCAGCAGCATTTTCCACCCAAGGAAACCACAGCCAGCGGAGAGATTAAGTAGCTTGTGTAAAGTTACCATTTAGGAAGTAGCAGAGCTGGATTCAGCCCCAGGCAGGCTGCCCCAGAGTTCCCGGCTTCCACCAGCCACACTAAACTGCCATTCATGAAGTGACAGACATCAATTAGTTTAAATGGCTTTCTGAATTACTGTCCACTTTAAGATGGAAAGTAAGTTTAACCATCAGAGGAATTAATTTTCAAAAAATCATTACACATCTCATGTAGAGGGACAAAACAGGAGATAATATAACAAATTACTTGGATGGCCACTATCCAGATGGAACAAATCTTACTATTTTGTCCTCAGTGAAGCTCTGTTTCCAATTCCCTTTCTGCCCCTACTATCTTCCCAGATCTAAGTGTACTGTAGAAACTGGTGTGTCTTTGTCTCATTCAAGATTTTATACTTTTGCCTCATGAGTATGCACATAACAACATTATGTTTAGAATGATTTTAAACTTCAGGTAAAGGTGTTATACTACACAGAGCCTTCTGTGACTTATTCAATATTGTGCTTTGAAGATTTAACAAATTTAGTCATTTAGAGGTTTATATATCAATGTTTCCTGTGGATGGTCATTAATTTTTTTCCCTAAAGATTTATTTATTTATGCATACAAGAACTGGGGTGTAGACCAGAGGTGAGGGTTGGGGGGAATTCACCAGAGATAGAGTGGGGGAGCAGAACAGATGGATCTAACACTGCTAAGGGGAGCAGGGGGTGAGACAGGAGAGGTCTGCTGTGCAGTGTGGGAAGCTCCCTGGCCAGATAAAACATGCTGGATCTAACATGCCACAGTGGCTGGTGACAGCTTGATAGTGCTGAGACTTAACCCCTTACGCCACCAAGGAGGCCCCCATTTAAATTCTTTTCACTTTCTGTAAGCATATACATCTACAGATGTGTTTTCACACATTTGCACATACGCGCGTGCGTGCATGCACACCTCCTGGATTCTATACCTAGGATTCAACTACCTGCTCCTGTGACAGAAGCTGCTGACTGCTTTCCAGGGAGACTGAACTAATTTTCACTCCCAGCAGCAGTGTATGAGTCCCTGTGGCTCTACTTCCTCATCAACACTTCCCATAATTCACCTTTTACATTTCTGCTAATCTGGTAGGTACAAAATGGTATCTTGTTCTAATACACATTTCCCTTTTTGTTAGCGAGTCTTAATAATTTGTTTTTACACTGAGATCTTCCTTATCTGTGAATTGTTTATTCATATAATTTACTTATTCCCCCCACCCCAGTTGATTTGCTGAATTGCATGTCTTTTTGATAGTTTGTAGGAGTTTTTATGAATTATAGATTCTAATCCTCTGCTGATCATATGAATTACAATTACCACTTCCCAGTCTGTAGTTTTAGCTTTTAATTTTACTTTGGTGTTTTTAGTTACACAGTAATTAAAATTTTAACATAGTCAAATTTATCAATCGTTTCTTTTGTGTCTCATTTTAAAAAATCCTTGCCTGACATGAGAGGATAAGTGAGTTTTGTGCATTTTCCAAAAGCTCTAAGGTCTTGTTTTTCATATTTAGGTCTTTAGTCCACCTGCGATTTATCTGTCCATATTTTATATGGTGCTTTTTCCACCTCAAAATTTATTCAATTTATTGAATAGGCTATTCTTTTGCTACTGACTTGTAAGGCTGCCCTTTTCTTAAGTTTTACATATTGCACTTTTTAAAGTTCTGTTTCATTGAGCAATTTGTCTATTTCAGTGCCAGCACCACACTGTCTTAATCAATATAATACATAGTACATCTCCCTATTTTATTCTTAGAAATTATCTTGACTAATCTTGCCTTTACTCTTCCATATGAATTTTGGAATCATTTGACTTAATAGCATGAACACCTATATTAATATGAGGAAAACTGGTATCTTGATAATATTGAGCTTCTCATCCATTAACACCATATATCTCTCCATTTAGTTGGATCTATGTTCTTCCATCCTGTTTTATAGCCCTCTTCATTAAGCTCTTGCATATCTTCCATTAAATTTCTTTTAGTTTTAGTTTAGGTTGTTATAGTATGTTTTTCTCATATTTCCTAAATGGCTATTAATTATAGGAACCCAACTGATTCCTGCGTATGTATCTTCAACTGAGAAATATTATTGAGTTCTTTAGTCAGTTCTAACAGATTTTATGTAACATCTCTTGGATTTTCTTATGTGGACAGTTATATTGCCTGTACAAAATGATTGTTTTCTTCTGCCTCCAATTCTTTTCCTTGACCTTGTTGCAGTGGCGGGAACATCCAGTATGGTGTTGCATAGCAAGGGGGCTTTTGCCCTCCTCTCTTGTTGCTGATTTTAACATGATCGCCTCCAGCATTTCCCTACCGCTTATGATACGTGCTGTGGGTTTTGATGGAGACCACTTGTCAGGTTAAGAATTTCCCTTCTGTTCCTATTTTGCTAAGGTTTTGTTTGTTTTAAGTTAGAACCATGTGTCTGATTTTATCACACTTCCTTTGTACCTATTTAGATGATCAGATGGTTCCTCCCTTTGAATATGTGTATTTAACCAACTGTTAAAAGATTTTAATTTAAATCATCGTATTAGTCTCAGCATAAGCCCTACTTGGTCATAATGCATATGTGTTTAATATGTTGAGGAGTTCTTCTAGTAAATACTAGTAGATGCTGAATGTATTTAGCATTTTGCAACTATGCTCAAAGGTGAAACTGATGTCTAACTTATTCCAGCTTCAGTCCTTCTCTAATTTTCATGTCAGTAAACTACTCTAATAAAAGTTAGCTTTCTCCATTTTTCTATTATCTGAGCCTGTGTAAGGTGAGAATTAACTGTTATTTAGGGTTCATAAAAGTTTCCCGTAAAGGCACTTATGACTAATATGTATTTTGAAAGTGGGGAAAAATGAAGAATCAATTTATTTAATGTTTGGTCAGGCATAGACGAGCAATAATCCTCTAAAACAACGGGCACAGTTTTTTATGTAACAGCTATCTTAATCTCTTTAAGTTTACTTTTCTTTTCCTGAGCAGCCACAAAGTAGGTAGTTGTTCTGAATAGTAGATGACTCTCAGGAATAAAGTGATGACATCATCCACTGGTATAATTTTCATTACTACTCTATTTTTTTTATTTTTATTTTTTTTAAAAAGATTTATTTATTTATACATACAAGCTGGGGTACAGGTCAGAGGCGTGGGGCGGCGAGAGGGTTACCAGAGACAGAGTGGGGAGCAGAACAGGCAGATCAGAAATACACTGCTGAGGGGAGCAGCGGGCGAGGCAGGAGAGGTCTGCCGCACCATGTGGGATTCTCCCCGGCCAGGCATTGAACTCGCATCGCGTGCTGCCGACAGCTCCACAGCACAGTGCTCAACCGCTGCGCCACCAGGGAGGCCCTATTTGTTTTATTTTAAGAGGGGAGACTCAAGAGCTATTTCTCAAAATGTTTTCTTTAAAAAGTTTATTATAAAAATTGGTAGAAGAGCACTGAGAAAAGTCAGAAAAGAGAGAAGTTAAAGGAAGAAAAGGAGTCCGCCATGTAGCACTGTCAGCATATGTATATATTCTTCCACATATTCTCCCAGGCATATGCACTTTAATATTTACAAACATGATATCAATGAGCACTATTTCCTAATCGGCATTTTTACCCAACACTCTGAGGATATCTTTCCATGTCAATAAATGCACTACCTCATCATTTCTTGATGACAGCATGTGCCAGTAGTTCCTCTCCTAATAGACTTAAGCTGTTCCCAGTTTTTGTTATAAAGCACCTGCAGAAACTAACAGATAACCTAGCCCAGGCTGCATGTTGGGAGAAAGGGTTTCCAGCAGTGCCAACTGGTACATAGCAGGATTCTCTTTTAATTCCCCTCCCTAAGCCAGGAGGTGGAAAGCAACACTTAGGGGGAGCCCCAGAAACAACTCCACTGGTTCTTCCAACCCCCGTTGTTCTCTCACCAGAAGGCTACTTGTCTGATGTCAGAGGACATGCTGAGATCAGAAGCCAAAGAGCGGATCACCCCTTCTTGAGGTTTTGCCCAGCCCAATGGGTTGAAGATAGCCAGGCAGATGAGAGACAAGCAGTACCAGAAATCAGATCAGCTCTCCCGAGGGCAGTGGTGTTCTAACCCTGTCATGCCTACAGCTGAATCCACTGCACCCCTGTCCAGGTGCAAGAGGCACAGTGGCAGCTTATCTGTTCCTGCTGAAGGCTCTTCCCTCCTGCCCAGCCCTCACATCCCTCTCCACAGGGAGGGTGGCCCTTGCACCCAACTCCAGCACAGTCCTATTCTTGAGCTGCACTGCGCCTAGCGCTGAGTTCTCATAAGTCCCCGCAAATATGGCAGTCTGCCATGTGTAAGTGTTTAATGAATCTCTGTTAAATGCATGACCGAATGGATGCTTTTAGCATATTCTTTCTCACCTTTTAGGTCCAGATTCCTTCTGCTCAGCATATACACTGGAATGAGGCTCACAAAAGCTAAGTGCAGGTTGAACCCAACACAAGGTCCACCCCTTGTTTCTCGTACCACACTGACTGACCCCCCCGTCACCCTCTCCCATCTGCTCCCCCACCAGCAGCAGTAGCACCCAGGGATCAGAGGCAGTGCCCACCATACCCTCAGTGCTCAATTCCAGCAGGAAACCTCCATGGCAGCAGCACTCAGCCCTCCTGCCACCCCCAGAGTCTCCCCATTCACGTCCCTTCATGCTCACAAGCTATTTTAATGCTCAGGAGCTGTTTGGGATCAGAATAGCACAGGCCACGTCTGTCTCTCTGAGTGATTCTCTCTCTGTGTTGGCAATTTCCAAACTGTTCACCCCACAGGCACTCAAAAGTACAGGCTCAGGCCACCAGACTGCTAACAAGGACCCCAGTGGGATGGCACATTCAGAGCTGTGGGAGGCCAACTTGGTAATATGTGCGATTAGTAAATAAGACTGATGCAATAAAAATGTCAGGCTTTGGAATTCTTCAATTTGTGGAGTGTAGATACAAAACCTAAAATGTTAAAAAAAAGCACACAATGAAACTGGACAAACTTTAGTTTATATAGGAACAAACAAAATATGACCTGAGACAATAGGTATTTAATTCTAAAAGACTGAGGATCTTGGAAAATGCAGTAATTAGATTAATAGAGTAACAAATACTCAGCTTAGTAAGCCTAAAGGAAAAAAAAGATAAACAGCTATACTAGAGAGGTCGGAACACATGAGAAAAAAAGCCAGAAGGTACTTCTGGATAGGAGACGATTTGGCAGACAACACTATGCCTGCTGAATGTTCTGCTTGATTTTTTTTGTGAAATAAGAATTTTGTACAACGACATTTTTGGATTTCAATCAATTTGAAAGTGCAGCAGCAGGAAGGGGCACGTGTAATATATCAATCACGACACCACTATGGATATTCAGCAGCTGTTGGATTTTGTTTATGAATTTGAAATCTGAGACATGAGTCAAGCCACGTTTTGGATGTCCACCAGTGCCAGGGGCAATATCTAGCCGAGGGGAATGCCAGTATTAGGAGAGGCAGTTTGCAGATAGGAGGTGGGAGGGCAGATATCTCCCTCTCCTGCAAGGCGCTGAGGCTGGAGCCTGAAGCTCTGCTGGGACCCCTGAGGGGTCCCTGTTGGAACCACTGCGGCTGGGGAGCCATCTCAAGTGAGAGGGCCAAGCTCGCTGTGGAGACTTGCCTTCCTCATAAATGTGTTTTCCTTCCTAAATTAAATTCTCCCCATACTTTTCTCAGAGGCAGTAAATGTCTTCAACTAAAATTATTTATACTTCATGGTAACGTACCACCAGAAGGGTTCACTGTTTTGAATCAAGTCACTGGGTGCGGTCACCCCAAATGCTGACAATGATTGTCCTGTGGATTCAGGATGCCAGGGCTGTGGCCACACATTAGCTCCCAAGAAAGGGGGAAAACCCCAAATGCAGGGGAATGCAGTCCCCCCACCCCCTGGCCCTGTCTCTAGCCACTGAGCCCATGGGCCTTAGGCCCAAGTTTTACCCTTCTGCTTTCTCTGTTAAGTGAGAGTGCTGAACTATATGACTCTGTTCTTTGTTTTCTTCTCTCAATTTCCTAGTAACTTCTTTAGACTCAGAAATTGAGTTTTTAAATCCTGAAAAACCAGCACTGGACACACAGGAGCTGTGAGCCCACGCTGTGGGATGGATACCAGCTTTCATTTCCTTCTCTTACTACCCTGAATGCCTCTTCCCCAAGCTCGCTCCCTGCTGGTTCCTGTCGGTGCCTCAGGGGCACAATGCTGCCTGCTTTCCCTTGCTCTGAAAAGTCAGGGATGCTGACCTTGGAGCCTCTAGCACCCCTGTTCTATGGCTTCCCTCCAAAATGCCTCCCCTCCCCGCTGATTTCCTTGGCCTTTGGCTCCTCCCATCAGACTTCAGCGAGCAGGCGGTCAGGTCAGCAGCCTCTTCCCAGGCCTCTTCTGTGCTGGCCTCAGCGCCCACAGCCCAAGCTGTAGACTGCCAGCCGGCAGGCTGCCTGTGCTGACACAGCGGCATGTGGGAGCTGTGTCCAAAACCCCAGGGCCAGTTCTCCCCACTAGACCCGGCAGCCCTGTCCTCCCACCTCCCTGCACCAGAGACAGGGCTCACCCATTTTGATCTGTACATTATCGCCCCAGCTCCAAGCACCCGCTCGCTGCTGCTTTCTCTCACACCCTCCCCTGAACCGTCCCTCTGTCCAGAACGCTCCACCAGGGGCCTCTTCAGGACCTCCCAGCTGACTCCATTGGTTTGTTCACTGCAAGAGGGGAACCTGGACCCGGACCACTGTGTCCACCGGTGTCCCTGGGACACAGCAGGAGCTCAGTAATAAACCTCGAACCAGCCCAGAAGTGATGTGAGGAGGGAGAAGATGAGGACTGGGGGGAGAGAAGCCCTGTGGGCTCGAGAAAAGGCCTGAGGAGCAATGGCAGCGGTAGGGCAGGGGAGCCATGGTCTTGTCCTTTCGTCGTTTCACCCCAAACTCAGTAAAGACTGTTCTCACAAGGTCACCAAGTGGCCTTCTAATTGTCCCCAGGAGTGTTTGGAAACACGGAGAACAGTTTCGTTGTCACAGCAGAAGGCACTACACTAGAGGGGAAGGTGACTGCAGAGAGACGCTCCCAGAGGTCAGAAGGCTCTCAGTGGAGGCCTGGAGCTTGAGTCAGAATTGGCTGGGGGGTAGGGGTAGGAGTGGGGGGTGGTGAAGTGGTTGGGGTGCGGACCACATAGAGCAATCATCCTTTAGCTGAGGGATTAAAGCGGAGAGCCAGACATGCCCACACTCCCATAACCCCCATCCACACTCCTCTATCCTGGCTCATCGCTAGCAGCCTGGGGCTCTCCCTCTGTCTCGGCTTTGCCGAACCTCTTCTCTTGGTCCTTCTCAGCCATTTCCAGGGCTCCCTTTCCTCTGTCCTTGCCTGAAGTCTGGGTACTTGCCTATGTTTACTCGGGACCCTCTTCTCTCCCTGTGTGTAAGACAGACATCACCCCCTACCCATGTGCTGACTCCTTTCTTATAGGTCCCTTGCCCATGACTCTCCCCTGAGGTCTACCCCCATATATATGACTGCTTATTGGACCCTTCACCCTGAGTATATTCAAAATTTCACTTTCCTCCTTTCCCCCAGCCCCGGCAGCCCTCCGCCCTGTGTTATGTGCAGCTCCGCTGACCACCGAGGGGCAGGAAGAACCCGGGGCCATTCTTGCTTTCTGTCTCTCCCTCACCTTCCACATCTAGGGGGGCATGAGCCCTCCTAAATATCTTCAGTAGCATCTGTCTTTGTGTGCCTCACTCACACTACCTTAGTTCACCTCAGCTGAGCCATCTCCTGTCTCTTCGCTCCTCTGTGCCCAGCTTCCATTCTGTCTTCCACCTGGGCTTTGGTGACTCTACTCCTCTAGTAAGAATGTCCACTGGCATTGACAAGAAACCTTGAATACAAAGTCCGACTCCAGCATGACATGCTGGACCCGAGGGCTGATATCTGGTTTCTGCTCACCCTTCCAGCTTCACCCTCTACAAACTCTAAGCTCCTGACTGCAGGCTACATGCAAGTCTCACATGTACCACGCTCTCCCATGTCCCAGTCCCCTCTATGCCTTTGCTTAGACATCTGCTCTTTTTTGTCCCCACCCCAATCACTTCACCCTCCCCCACCCCCCCAATTCTGACTCAAGCTCCAGGCCTCCGCTGAAGGACTTCTGATCTCTGGGAACTTTTCTTATCTTTCCCTCTAGTGTAGTTTTATAAGCATGTAGAGCAACTATCCTTTAGCTGGATAATTGACTCTGTATCTCACCAGTCCGTGAACTAACTCCTCGAGGGCAGGAATAATGGTTTCTTCATCCTGGGATTGAGACTCTTCTGCTCATGAGTGAATGGCTGTCAGTCAGGACAATTTATTGACATGAACTCAGATTCCCACCAGGAACAATAATGATAACTTGTAACTGGAGCTGGCCTGGGTCTGGACTCTGAAGTCTGCTTCCTCCTAGGGGCTCAGGTCGCCCCCACCGTGTCCCTTCTCTACCTGGACAAGGTTTCCAGGGACACCACTTCCTGGGTTGATCAGGCATTAGTCATTTTTCTTTTATTAAAAAAAAAGTCATTTCAAAATATAAAGGTACATTATTTTAAAAATCAAATTATTTTATAAGGTTTATAGCAGAATGTAGCATCCTCTGACCTACTTCTGAAGCTGGCTCTTCAGAGGCAAAACACTAAGCTTATTTTAGCTGTTTCAACTAATAATTACCCCTATACATACAAGTAACAAGCTTATACTATAAGTTCTTTATTTACTTTCAACTTTATGTTATGGAAGGGATATCTGAGCTCCTTTCTCCTCTCATTTCTCCTTCCACCTCCCAATGTGGTTCTATTTTAATATTTGGTTAAATAAAACTTCAGTGATGACATTCCTGTGATTTAGATACCATCCGTAGCTGAGTCATGTATGTTCTGTGACTTCCAGCACGCATTTCCTTTCTTATTCATCTTGTTTTTCCAGGGGTTAAAGACTGCCTTGTTTATCATTTGGTTAGTTTTCTATCTGTCTAGCACCAACTCACTCCTGACATTCCTAGCAGCATATAAAGTCCTTCTTAGTAGGTTCAAACACTTCAACTAACCTACCACTTCAGTTTTCCTTCTTGCCCTCCTGTGGGAGAGCAAGTGGCTCAAATCCAGTGCCTTTTCTTCTAAACCAGCTCCAGCTGTCATCCCACTTCACCCTTCACCCCCCATTCTCTTCTCTCCTGTGTCCATCACCTATTCTTTGGATCTCACGGTCTTCTCTTTCTTAATTTACTCCCCATTTCGATGGGACACTGTCTAGCACAGATGTCAGAAAACTACCTTCAAAGGCCAGAGAATAAATGGCCAAAAGGCAAAATAGAGGCTATCATGTAGGCACTCCTGGAACTATTTAAAATGTAAATATTTTAAAAAGTAAATATGCTCTTAGTTTGGGGGGCCACCCCAAAACAGATGGCTGGCCACACTTGGCCTGAGGGCCCTAGTTGGCCTACATTTGATTTAGCAACTCCTTAAGGAAGGAGACATGGTAAGGTAACTTTTAAGAGATCTTAAATAGCATAAATGACTCTATTTCACCTGTACAACTACTGGTGGCTTGGGCTCAGAACTCTGCCAAAAAATAATGCACCTTGAGAAGTCAATGTGTCACTGTTTAGTTTTCAGCGCTGCTATTTAGAAAGCTAGTCATTGGTAAGGGCCTGCCTTTTCTTTCTGGAAGCTTTTTAAATTTTTTTTTTCAAATTAATTGATTTCTAAATTCAGGCACCATTGGTACTTCACCCCTCTCTCCCCCCCTCTGCCAAATCAGCTATCACCACAATAGTGCACCTACCACCAAATCACCCATAGTCCTCCACCATAGTCCACTGCTTCCTTCTTCTTTGTTCTCACCCCTCCCTGCTCTGGATGCTTCACTTCTCTATAGTCAGCTTTTAAGGGTTAGTTATCAAGCTTGTCTATCTGACCCTTAGTTTGGTTTCTCTATAATCCACGTATTAATGACATCATCCGGTATTTATCTTTCTCCTTCTGACTTATTATCACTTAGCATTATCCTCTGCAAGCTTTTAAATCTTTACCTTATGACCAATCTCTAGCCACAGCTACAGGTCTCGGAGTTCTGCCTGGGATGGGGGTGGGAAGCAGGCCAAAGAAATGCAGAGGAGCATTGGGTGGGAGAGATTGCAGGGAGACTAGCCACCAGGTGAGAACTTAGGAGGAAAAGCTCTTGGAGTTGGGGGTGAAAGGTCAGTAGGTCCTTACTGGGGAGCCAGCTTTTCTGAAAATGTTTAACTCTTTAAGATTAAGAAAGGCTATCCTTCATGTGGAGAGGCCAAGAAGGCTTGGACAGCCACGAGTAACAAGCCAGCTGCAGGCCAGGTGACTCTCGAGAGAATGGGCCCGTCCTAGGGTACCCCGCCCCTCTGGCTTCCTTGCTACATCACCTGATGACCTGGCCGGTAGCTCTTAGTCCTTGCCTGCCTCCATCCTGTCTGTCAGACAAGTTGTGCCCCTACTTACCACCAGCCTTCACCCCTCTTCATGTTGCTCAGAGATCAGCCACTCTCACTGGGTTATGACAATTTGGCAGCGTTATTTTTAGGTGGAGATGTTTGTTTTTTTAACAATAACAACAAAATGATGGCTGAAGCAGACTTCTTCATCCCACCTATTAGCCTCAGCCCACATTGACCTCCCTCCTAGGATGAAGAGAGAGCTGGGGGGGAGGGGCGGGGAGTGTGGAGACAGCTCTCTGGCAATAATACCCTGGGTGGGGGGACTGTGGAGAGAGTGGGGGGTGTGGGAGGAGAGGTTACTATACTTGCTGGTTTTAGGATTTGTCACCCTTCATTCTCTGCACAAATACCTGCTTACTCCAAGAATTCACCCCATCTCAATCATTTTGCCTATCACAGTCTCTGCTCTTTCCTTTAAAAATCAGTGGTCATAGTCCCTCATTTGCAATTAATAAAGAGATTTAGCTGCTTAATACAGGAATTGATACTGCTTTCCACTTGAAAATTAAGGAAGTGATTTTTTTTTAATGGTAGAGGAAGGGTAAAAGTGTACAGTCAATTGCAGAGGTGTTAAAATAATCATTTTTCATAATATAACCAAGAAATAAAGATAGACAAAATCCTGTCTGATGGGGAATACCAATCATTAAGAGTGGCTGGGGCTAATTTAAAACTGGGTTAAAAATCCTGCTAAATGTGACTAAATGGTGACAATTCTGTTTCCTGCAAGTTCCCTGCCCAGGGAACTAGAGTAGAATAAGGTGGAGATAGGGAGGCAGTACAAAATATTGGGGCCATGATATAGTATCTTATTTTTACCTCCAAGATGCACAAGAAATCCTCAATTATACTTATATTTAATTTCTTCAAAATAGATACACATTGCATTTAATATCATATAATTCCTCAAAAATGATTTTTTTTGGAACGGCAGACCAATATCCACAATGGCAGAGCAGTGCCTCCTAAAAGCCAATAATCTTATCACAAAATTTTAAATGCTCTTATTCCTTCCTTCCCCCTCCCCGATTATAAAATACAAAGTCTTACAAAATTATAAAATATAAAGACACAAAATCAACTTGTAAATAAAAAGGTAGAAAGTGAGAGTCACTGATATGTGGGAGGGAGTCAGCGACAGAGAAAGACTCGTGAAGGGAATGAAGGTCAGGGCGCCGGCTGGACATACTGCTTGGTCAGCGAGCATCAGCCAGGCCATAGTCAAGACACCGAAGGGCCCGGTCAGCAAGCTCACCCAGCAGGTCCGTTTGGCCTTGGAGGTGTGCCCTTGACCAGTCTGCAGGCCTCACAAACTTATAAGCTCAGTACAAGCAGCCTGTGTCCACACCCATTTTGCGCCATGAAGGTCCCAGAGGGTCAGGTAGGGTGGACTTAGAGGGGAGGGTGGAGATGGGGTGGGGGCACCAGTGGCTGCGGAGGGCTGCAGTGGGAGCAAGAGGTGAGCAGGAAGAGGGCTGAAGAGAGAAGTCTGGAATACCTCCCCACCACAGGGCTGGGAGGAGCCTGTGAGAGGTGGTCATGAGGTCTGAGGGGGAACAGGATGGTGGAGAACCCAGGGAAGAAGGAGTTTCGAGAAAGAGGATGTGTGTGGGGAGGAGATTGCTGAGACAAAACTTGAAGAAAGCAGAAGGATGAGCAGTGGACTAGGCCACTGGTTCTCATTTGATTGTTGCTTTTTAAAATAATATGTCCTGCTGAAAGTTATACATACTCATTGAAGAAAAATCTGGCAGTACGTAGAAGGAAATGAAAATTACCTATAAATTCATCATATAGAGTGGTTAATTCTGTTCCAGCACTAAATTTTTTTAATGTGTTGATGTGTGTGAATGTGAGAAAATTTCTTTTCCTTCTCTCTATAAAAAGTAGTATATAGGTGTGTGTGTATTCATATGTATATATATATATGTATATACACATGTGTAAAGCAAAATTGAGATTATATGGGTCAAATTTTCTTTATACATTATAATGCAAACACTTTTCTATGTCATTAGATCTTCTTCAAATTAAAGTTTTTCCTAGCAGATGAATAATATTCCTTTGTGGAAATTTTACTTTGTTTTTAATCATTCAATACTGACTGGATATTTGTTTCTGCCTTCCTTTGTGTGGGGGAGGCAGTTAAAAATAGTGAAAGCCTGACACTTTATTATTTAAGGTAATTTAATTTCTTTGATTAATTTCTTTAATTTCTCTGTTTCTTCATCTGTAAAATAAGGATAATAACTGCTTTATCCATGTCCTGGTTTTACTATGAGATTATGTGTGCAGGATATTTCATTGTTCTTATGAAGTCATAAGACACCTTTTAAGTCATAAGATAACTTTTAGTGGCTATCGTGACTTTAAGTCATAAGATAACTTTCTGGTGGCTATCGTGACTACCAGAAAGTTGGGGAAAAGTGAGAGGAAGGTGATGGATAGCCTGAGTGTTGATGTGTTGAGTTGAGATGTCTCCTGGACAGTGAGGAGCGGCCCAGAGGCCTGCAAAGGCAGGATTCTCACTTGGAAGAGAGGACTAGGCTAGCCCACTGCTTTAAGAATCTTTAGCTTTGTATTATAAGAAAGAGTGGTCTTTTCCAAATGAAAGTGTATTGTCAGAAGAACAAGGTCAAGAGCTCATTAATTGAGATTAATGAGGCATGCAGGAAGAGCAATTGTGGAAGGGTGCAGGGAAATCAGGACTACATAGTCAGAGAAATCAAAAGGAAAAAGAAACTCAAGAAAATTCAGGATAAACTCTCCTACTGTTATGAGCTCTCTAAAAGTTGACTGTTTATCTATATGACTGAGATTAGCTAAACTCTGTCTGCTGCATATGGCTGAGACTGAACCACTGAATTATGAGGTTAAGTTCCAAGGGGAGAGAAACAAACACAGATGAACAAATATCCTTGTCTCTTTTTTTTCCCTTAAATCCCTGTTTTCCTTATAAAAATAAAAAATTATTCTGAACAGAGACATAATTAGAGAACTAGAGGCCAATACATCTATACCTGAGGCCAGTAGGTAGTAAACTCAAAGTAAATTAACCTTTGCAATTGCTTCATAAAACCTACTAAATATCTCTCAAGTATTAAAAAAAAATGTGGAGCCCTTCCAAGGGGTCCGTGTAGGTCTCTCCTGATTGAGAAAGAGTAGTGGGTGGGTATTGGGAAGGGCTGGTTGGGCCTGTGGTGGTCTGTCCTCTGGGCGCATATGCCCAGGAGGGAGAATCCCCAGGAGGGGAAGAGGAGGGCGAGGGAGGGAGCTGCAAGAACACAGTAGAAGGTGTCAGAAGAAAACAGAGTAGGGGTCCCGTTGATGTCCCAACATTTAAAATAACTGAGTCCTTTCTATTTTTATTTATTTTTTTCCCTACCACGATCCCTTATATCCATTTGTTCCTTTCTCCCTCTCCCTGCTTTTAACCTCTGAGCCCTCATTATGTTTATTAATGTCTGCTAGTTTTTATAAGTATTTTACTTTGTCAGATGGTCAGTTATGTAAATATCCAGTTTTTATCATTCAGGCTTTCTTCACTACACATAATTCCCTTGAACTCTCTCTGTTTTGCCACAAATGTCTGCATTTCATCTTTCCTTACAGCTGAATAGTATTCCATAACGTGAATACACCATACCTTCTTGATCCAGCGGTCTACTGATGGACATTCAGGCTGCTTCCACGTTCTAGCTATTGTAAATAGTGCACATAGAGCACATCGTTTTTTGCAATGATGGTTTCATGTTCTTTGGATAGATGTCCAGGAGTGGATTTGTTGGGTAGATTGGTATTTCCATTTGTGGTTTGTAAAGATGAATCCGATTGTGGTCCATCATGGCTCCGTCTGTGCTCCATAATGCTCCACCAGTTTACATTCTCCCCAGAAGTGTAGTAGGCTTCCTGTCTCTCTGCATCCCCTCTAGTTCTTGTTGTTGGGATCTTTGAGATGTGAAATTCTCAGTGGGGTGAGATTGTATTTTATTGTGGTTTTAACCTTTTTCTCTTTATTGGAAGTGATGATGGGCATTTTTGCATATATCTGTTGGCTTTCTGGATATCCTCTTTGGTGAAATATCTGTTCAGATCTGTTGTCCATTTAATAATTAGATTGTTCATTTTTCTATTGTTATCTTTTTAATATATCTTGGATATTGATTCCTTGTGAATTACATATTAAGTGAGTATTTTCTGTCATTCAATAGGATGTCTTTTTAATTTTCTTAGATATTCTTTTTTTACTGTGTGAAAGCTTTTTAACTTGAGGTAAACCAGATTCTTTTTATTATTTCCTTTGCCATAGAGGTAAAGTCACCAAAAACATCTTTATTAATGATATTAGTGAACATAGCACCACTATTTTCTTATAGTTCTAAGTCTTGTATCTTTAACCCACTTGGAATTTATTTTTGTGTATGGAGTTAGAGAATGATCCACCTTCGTTCTGTTATATGTGGTTTTCCACTTTTCCTAGTACCATCTATTAAAGATACTCTCTCCATTGTAGAGTTGTGGCTGCTTTATCATAGATTAGGCATTGATATGTACATGGATTTATTTCTGGGCTTTCAATTCCACTGATATGTGTATCTATTTTTGCACCAATACTATTTTAATACCATTGCTTTATAGTAAAGTTTGATGCCTTTTTATCTCCTTTTTTCCCCGAGGATTGCTTTTGCTTTTTGAGGCCTTTGTGGTCCCACATAAATTTCAATATTTTTTCTTCAATTTCTTTGAAAAATGTTGTTGGTATTTTGATGGGAATTGTGTTAAATTTACATATTACCTTAGGCAGGATAGTCATTTTGACTATATTGAATGTCCCCATCCATGAGCATGGGCTATCTTTCCATCTCTTTAGGTCACTAAGTCCTTTAATAAGGTCTTGTAGTTCTCATTGTGTAGCTCCTTCACCTCCTTAGTTAGGTATTTCCCAGGTATTTGATTCTTTTTGAGACAACTGTAAATGGCGTTATTTTCTTGATTTCTTTTTTTTCTTGTTTGTTGTTTGTATATAAAAATGCTATGGATTTTTGTATGCTGATTTTGTAACCTGTCACTTTGCTGTATTCATCTATTGTTTCTAATAGTGTTTTGGTGGCATCTCTAGGGTTTCTGTATATAGCATTATATTATCTCTGAATAGCAATAGTTTCACTTCTTTTCCAACTTGGAATCTCTTTATTTCCTGTTTTTGTCTGATAGCTCTGGCGAAAACCTCTAATACTAAGTTAAACAGAAATAGTGACAGTGGGGAACTTGTATTGTTTCTAATCTTAAGAGAAAGTTTTCAGTTTTTCACCATTAAGTATTTGTTGGTCGTTGGGTTGTAATATGTGGCCTTTATCATATTGATGTAGGTTCCTTCTTTTCCTACCTTGTTTAGAGTTTTTATCACAAATGGGTGTTGAATCTTATCAAATGCTTTATCTGCATCAACGCTGAACCTTTTAAAAATTACGTTTGGGACAATGACAGAAGAGCCAGAGACTCTGGCCTCCAGTTCTAGTTCTGACACGGTTTGGCAGTGTAACCAGATGTTTTTAGTGTCCCAAGTAAACATTTCTTTCTCTTATAAAGCTTCCTTCCTCCCCAAATAAGGCTTTCTGGTATTTTTTTTTCAGAATTGTTTTAGGAATACACTCATTCCTTGGGAATAGTACATCTCAAGGGCTCAATCTCATTTTCATCTTTGTACTATTCTCACATATTCTACCATGAACTTGTATTCCTTGGGTCAGAAGATAATGTTCCTGAGAAGCAGTAATTTAGAGACTATGCTAGAAACCCAGACCCAGGTTGTCGCTCTGGATCTCCAGTTCTCCTCACCATGCTACAGGCTCATTTTTTGAGTTTTATCTTGCTCTTGGTCACCAGTTGGTCACCGTGTTATGGGAATTCTACACCTGAAATGATTCTAAATGCTTTTGTGGGAAAAGTGTTTCAGGGCTCTGCTAAGTATACTCTGATACAGGGATCATTTGTCTGTCTTGGAGCCTCTCTTGACTCTGCTTTTCTTCTTCTTTTTTTTTAAAGATTTATTTATTTATGCATACAAGGTGGGGTACAGACCAGAGGCATGGGGCGGCGAAAGCGTTCACTAGAGACAGAGTGGGGAGCAGAACAGGCAGATCAGAAGTACACTGCTGAGGGGAGCAGTGGGCGACGCAGGAGAGGTCTGCGCGCCATGTGGGATTCTCCCTGGTTGGGCGTTGAACTCTGTGGGCGCTGCCGACAGCTCCACAGCTCCACAGCAGCGCTGTGCCACCAGGGAGGCACCTCTTGACTCAGCTTTTCAATTCTTTTCTCAGTGTTTGCCTCACTCACCACCCACCAGTCCTCACTATCCTGAAGATGTCTATGGCTGCAGGTCTTTCCAGGGCCTTCTCTTCCTGCCATCTAATTGTGCTGTTCTTCTCATTACCCCTCCCAAACCACTCCTTACCAGACATTACTACATTACTCTGGAGCTGGTGCCCGTCAATCTCTTGCCTGTGTGTTTTTGGGTGGACACAGTATATGTCTGCAGGTAAAAATGGGCATTCTGGAGACTTAATGTCTCAACTTCACAGATGGAGCCTAGTGTTCAGGGTTCTGGGCATGATTGTGATCTCTGGTTGGGGATGCAAAGGAACCTAATGGTCCACACTGACCTAACTGCATAGTTGACCTGATACAAAAACAGAGTTTTTACGAGTTAGATTGGTTTTATATCCACTGACAAGATGCACATCTTTGAGCAAGTTACAGTTAATCTCTCTGTGCCTTAGTTCCTTGGCCTATAAAACAGGGCTATTTATAATATCTAGCCCGGAGACTGGTAGATAGGTAAATCCCATATAAACAGTTAACTCCATCCTAAATGCATCGTATGTGGTTAACTAATACAAAGTAAATAAGTAAAAGTAAAAAGCATCACTATTATTTTAGATTCAGTATTAGCTCTCTGGGGCTGGAGTCTGACTAGCAAAGACCACATCCTCATAGTTTCTCATCATATAAACCCTAGTTTCTCTTCCCCTGCAACCCGAGCCCCAGTCTTCTCTCCCTGATTTTTGACTGTTATCCCACGGAAACCAAGGAAGCAGACTCAAACATGGTAGGAGGAGCTGCTGCTAAAGCAGAAGGCCCCCATCACCTCCCTCCCATTTTCTGTGCTGGAATATCTTTTTGCCTTCCCAGCATAACCCACAGGCTCCAAATCAGGATCACAGGACATGTGTGCTCACCAGTAACAGTCTTTACAGAATTTCCTCCTGCACATGAAATCAGATTCCTCTACTATAGAAATATAAACTGGGAGTCTCCAAAAAGCCATCTATTACCAAAATGCTTCATTTCAGGGCTAAAACAGTTTCACAGAAAGAATATTTTACTTTTGAGAAAAGAACCTAGAAGCTAGTAGCTACTCCTGTGGTTTTTCAAGAGTTTAAAAGCAATATTTGGAAGCCACCAAAGTTAGTCCTTCTCTCTCTCTCTCTCTCTCTCTCTCTCTCTCTCTCTCTCTCTCTCTCCCTCCCTCTCTCTCTCTCTCTCAGAACTGAGTTACAAAATACTGGTTTCTATTAGGGTGTGTCAAGCACTTTCTGTGCTGCCAAACCTTCCACGTTTATAGTCTGCACACTAGTAGATTTTCCATGAATAGGCTCAAAGTTACTCCCAGGCAATGATGTTTAGGAAACCCAATATGAAATTGAAGACTGTTCTAAAGCTGTCTCAGAATGTGTGCCATACAGTTGCCTAAAAAGAGCATTTCTGATGTATAAAAAGTAACATATTTTCCCAGCATGTCTTAATATACGTGGGGGAAAGGCTATTCGCCCTTCTATGTTTTCTTAGATCAGGTTGTTTTTTAAATTTTCCTCTCTATCCTTTTATTTCTATACTGGTACAGTCCAAACACCCACCTACACAGGCATTTTACATAAAGAGTTGGAAATGATGTGGCTGAAAAAGAAAACAAAATTATGTACATCATATCTTTAAAGACATTTGAATGTGAATTGAAATGGAAGCCAATGGAAACTCAAGGAAAATGAACCAGTTAGAGAAAAGTGCTAATGGAAAGTGTGACTATAATTTGGTTTTGCTGACAAGTATAAAAGCAGGTGCCATGTTGTTTTTTTTTAAGAGAAAAATAACATAGAAAATAGAGCTTTATATTTATATACACATAGGCATTCTCTTTCCATCTCTGGGAACTTAATACTTTGGCTACAACACAAGACACGACATTCAATTCTACACTTTCAGTATGACAGCCATCCCATTAGTCCTGGAGGGGGTAGCCCCATTGGGCCCTGCCAGACCATTCAGGGACTCCTGGCCTTGCCCCCATCTTGGTTTCCCCTGGATTTTTCTCCTCCAGTCTGAATCCTTCACCCCTTCAAGGCAATCTTTAAGGCCTATTTCCTCCATAAAGCCTTCCTGCCAGAACTCCAAACCACAATGCTCCATACTCCAAATCCTTGCAGAGTCAGCTGGGATAGGTGTTTTTTCTCCCTAACATGTGTGCAAATCTCTGGAGGGCAGAGTCCCCTAAATGCCATTTCTGTATACCATAGTACCCTGCACCACTCTGAACACAAAACAGGTAATCAGCCAGTATCTACTGGACTGTAAGTGTTGAACAGTGGAGTACAGAGGTGTGAGGCCTAGAATGCCTAATTTCATCTGGAAAGCTAAATTGTCCTCATCAGGTCTAGATAAAGTTTAGAGTCCAACAGCTATTATCTGAAATCTGCTGGTAGATAGGGATACCATCTCTAAGGAAATGTTCCTGTAGGATTTTGGAGCTACCTGTGGTGGATGCTGCAATGTACTGCCCAGGTTCCCCCTTGGGAATGAGTACTTCTTCCGCAAGCTGCTGGGAGTGCTACCTGCAGAGAACCCTCAGCTGAAGGGAACAGGCTCTCCATAGTCACAGCCCACCTCCTGGGATGGCCTACCTCTAATGACTGTTTTTGGAGGGAGTCTCATATCGGACCCTTCATCTCAACTAGGAATAATTCTAAAGTGCCATTCCAGCTCCAGTGCACTGAAGCTCAGCTTCTCACTTGGTCCAGCCCAGCATCCCTCTCCATCTCTTCTTTAGGCATTGTTCCCAAAGAGCGGTCCCAGATAAACTTTACGTGTGCTAACCTCCATCTCAGAGTCTGCCTGGGGAAACAACCGACAGCATCATCCATACATCGTCTCTGTTTGCGTTCATCTATCCAGCCCGCATTCAAGCAGCTGGTAACCTTCCACTGTGCTGAGGACACATGTAGTGTTGGGGGGAAGTGATAAAGACGAAAAAGTCCAGTCCTGCCCTTAGGCTGTTAGGGAGCTAACAGTCCAACACAAGAGGTGAGACATGTTCAGAATAACCAGAAAGCACACAATGGGAAGAGGAAAGTGTCAAGGGAGAACATATAGCACACAGCCGCAAGTGTCTCCCAGGGCAAGAGCTTCATGCAAAGGCCCAGACTGTGGCCATCAGCATGCAAATCCTATCTCCCCACCTCATCTCAAGCCCTGGAGGACAGGATGGACAGTGTCCTATCTCTTTTGCTCATTCCTCATACCTTCTAATGCTGAGTTCCAGACTGTGCAAGAAATCTTAAAACACTGAAAAAAAGCAAAACAAAACATTGATGGAACACTTTAGCAGTTCGACCTTATAGCACAGGTTTCTGGCTGCCTGTCTGACCTTTTAGTGCAGAGTTCTCAGAAGGCTCCTCACGATGCTGGTTCAGTTATTATGCCCATAAAATCTTGGGGACATGAAAGCACAAGACCAGATCCCGATCCCCAAAGTAGCTACAGCCCCACTGTCTGGATGAGGCAGAGGCCCCTGAACATCTCTACAGAAAAGAATAAGACATGGGTCTATGATTAGTAGGATGGTCCCTGCCTCGAGTTGGCCAGTGGATCAATCTGTCAGTCAACAAAGGGGACTGAAAGACTCCATATGGAACCTACCAGTCAGAATCCAGCACCTCATATCCCCCAAAACCAGTGCTGTCTGCAGGGGGAAGGTGCCTTTCAACAAAATATCACTGCTAAGTGCATGCTGGAAAGAAAGGGGCTATGAAGCATTTGTGGGCTGAGGGAACCCGTCTCCTGCCTTCCCTGCCCTCACCCCCAACTAACATGCTCGTCTCCTTCCACTCTCCCTCTCCTTTCATGCTTCTGTACAATCTGTCACCAACTTCTGTTAATTTGTTTCTTTGAAATGGCATTTGCATCCTTCTGCTGCTGCTTCCCCTTAGTGCTACCAGCCCCTCTGATATTCTGGCCACACCCCGGAAGCTGAGGCTCCAGGCCTGGGTAATCCTATACTTCATATCCACCAGATGTGGCTTCTGAAAACCCAGCTCTCGGTCCATCTCTGCTCAGCAATCAGCCGAGTGGGGGCTTCTTCGGCACCATCAGGACCAAGTTTCTAAGCTGCTTATAACTGGCCGTCCTAACGTTACTTGCTCAAGTGCTGTCTGACTTCTGGAAGATCTTTCTTCCTCTTTGCCATCTATTGAACCCTACTTATTCCTTGTCATTTTGTTCACATGGACAAAGTTTGGGTCCAGGGGAAAGAAGGAATGGGGAGGGCAAAGGTAGGGGCCTGCAATTTACCCCCACTTTTGTTCTCTTGAGGTTACCCTCCTAAACCCTTAACATGGAAGTGTTTTTCTGCAGCACCTACCTAGCCCAAAGGAAGTCCCTTCAGCGTTACTGTCCTCGACCAGCTAGCTGTGTGTGGAAAGAGCTTGTCTGCCCTCAGCTGGGAAATCTATCTCAGCCTTACAAGCCAGAGTGGGGAAAAGCTGACATGGGTAATGTTTATTCGTTTGTTGCTTCTTACGAAAGACTCTCAGTCACTCGAGTGAATACACCAAGCTCTAAGATTTCTGAGAGATGGATGGTGGGTTTGCCAAAGGAGAGACTGCCAAGTTGGGTCTCTGGAATGAATCCAGTGTTCCATAAATCCTGCCTCTTTCCTAATCATAGAAAGAACTATAAAATGACAGAAAAGCAGAGGGGAGCTGCAGGCAGCAGAGTGAGAGTATCTTCCTGTGCTTCCTGAAAAACAGAAAACGCAGATCAGACAAATCTCATTCTCCCTTCCACCCTCCAAAGCAGGGTATTGCTCCATGAGAGATCTGCACAGTCAACCGTAGGGAGATCTTTGGAAACAACTCTTAAAAGGGTACAGTAAAGAGTAGGTGGTCTACAGAGATTTCCTCACTCTTCTGCCAGTTTGTGACAGGGAGGGTGACTGTGATGAGCACATTCTGGGTACCTTCTGGGCCTCCTGCCATCTTGAAGGGGAAAGATTCTCACCAAGTAGGAAGGGGGATTAACCCCACTCTTCTATTGGAGATGGTGTGAAAGAGGAAACCCCTCCCGTCTCCAGGTTAGCAGGTAGATTGGGTAAGAGGATCTCTGCTTTTTACAACTTTCCTGAGAATTGGAGGAAAAGGATGGTGAAAATAGTAGGTTTGAATATCCCCATCTTCAAGCCTTGGGCTGGAAGGTAGATGAGGATGAGAAGAGGTAAACTAGAAATAACCTCCCCAAAAATAAGCAAACACAAATACAAATGCATGCATTCTAGAGAGAGAGAGTGAAAAGGAGAAAATTCAAAACAAATCTCCTTAGGCAATTATATGAATGTGATAATAATGACAACAATACTAATTGTTTTACACAGGCCTAGTGATTTGCATTTTACAAAGCACTGGGGGTACATGATTTAGCTGTTATCTGAGGATAAGTAATCCAGTCAGGTGATAATCAAAATAGTAGCTACCATTTACTGAATGATTACCAAGAACATTTTTCATGTGTTATTTAATTCCCACAACCCTCCTGAGGGGGTTATTATCCTCATTTTACAGAGGGGGAAACTGAGGCTTGCAGATGTTAAGTAATTTGTCCATCACGGAGAGACTGAAACGCAGGTCTTTCTGATTCCAGAGTCCAGGTTCTTGGCTTTATAAGGTCCATCGTATGGCAGGGCATTTTCACAAGTTTGGGAAGGGAGGAGCCCTGAGAAATAGCAGTCCTTACATCTTAATTTCCTATGAGATAGGTAAGCACAGACATATATACAAATACTCCAAGAGGTCCCACCTGCCCTGCTTTGCTTTCTCAGTTACACACCCCATCTAACTTGCAGGGGGGTTTATTACTATAAAATGGGTCCACAGATGAATGCCAAGTTCCTTACAGTGACAAAGGTCAGTCCCTATGAATGACATACATTTAACCTGTGTCTGACGCTGCAACAAGGGTTTCCATTTTACAGGATACAGCCTGTCACAGCAACTTGATGAATTAAGATCTAGTTTTGAAGCATTATCACGAAGGAGAATACTTTAAGACTGAAAATAATGAGTGAAATGGAATGCCATTTAGCAGAATAGCTGTGACATTCAAATAAATGTTCAACTTGTGAGATTCAAGCACAGGAAGAAAAAAGAAACTGAGGGAAACAGTAAAGTGCAAACAAATGGTGACAGCTCACTCCGGCAGGCTGCCCTGTTCTTCATAGGGCCCATCTGACCTCAGTGGCAATGTCTGCCGTTAGCTGTGCAGTGGCCTCTGACCCAAACCTACATGAACATATGCAGGGCTGCTCTGAGCAGCCTGGAAAAAGAAGCAACAGGGCCCTGAGGAACCCCTTTGTTCTCCTTTCACCCAAGACCCAGCTTTTTTCTCCCTCCCCTAGCTTTCTCTAAGTCTCCTAATACTCCTCCCTGTCTCCATCAACCAGCAAAACAGATCTGGAGTAGGGGTAGGGAGAGCATGTTAGTTCCTGGGATTTTGAGAAATTAAAGTGTCAGTGTCAATGATGTCTCCCACCCTTTTGGCTCTGGAAATATACTTAGACACACAATACACCCCCTGGAGCTTTTAAATGACATGAGGAGATCCACATGTCACCTCTGAAAATCTTGTTTTATAGTCACAGAAACATACAGATAGGCAAAAGTCTCATGTTTATCAACCATATCCACACATACCTACACAAAGCAGGTGGCTCTTGCAACACAGTAACCCTCATACTCAGGCATCTTGATGCCATCTTTCCTTAAAGTTGGCCTCATTTCTTCCCGCCCACCTCATTTTCCCCACAGCCACCCAGTGAGAGGCTGAGGGGTGTGATGCAGAAAGGGGAGTCACTGGTCCCCCTATGACTCCCTGGCTGAGACAGGGGCAAGTCACTCAACCTCTCTGAACCCTTGTAAAATGAAGATAATAATCACCTGGTTAAGTGCTGAAAGGAGGGAGAATTTGTATACCTGTAGGGTCCTGGGTAAGGCGCCTGCTGCCTGAGCCTGCCTTTGCTACATCCACGCTTGAGCTGATCTAAGTGCCTCACTTAGTCCCGGACAAGGATGGGGGATAGTCCGGGACTCAAGTCTGTACCAAGAGTGTCACAGCTCTAAGGTCATAGGTCGCCGGCCAGGGCTAGGCTTCAGGGCCGCGCAGGCGCGGGGAGCGGCGGATACGTGGAGGGGAGGGGGCGAGCGGGTCTCTGGTGCGAGGACTCGTGGGCGGCAGGCAGAGCGGATCGGTGGAGGTGAGCAGATCCCGACGGTAAGTCGCCCCAAGGCTGTGGGTGGCTTCCTCCTCTCACTCAGTATCAGGGAGAGGCGGGGGCGGACATCCATTTTTCCTTAAGTAAGCATCCACCCATACCTTCAATAACTATCGATTGTGAAAAACCAACGGCGCCTCTTGAAGGCGCAGCCCGGCCTCCGTGCGCCCCCGCGTCTGCACCCGGACCCCTCCGCGGAGAGCTCCTCCGCTGGTTGTGCGGCAGCGGTGGCCACGGCTTCTGCGCGGTTAGTCCAGCAGCTTCGGGAACCACAGCCACGAGCTGTGGTTTGTCCTCTGCCCAGCCATCCGCGA
This sequence comes from Scalopus aquaticus, assembly GCA_004024925.1. Taxonomy (NCBI): domain Eukaryota; kingdom Metazoa; phylum Chordata; class Mammalia; order Eulipotyphla; family Talpidae; genus Scalopus; species Scalopus aquaticus. Next base: position 136,939 of record PVIJ01001491.1, on the reverse strand, counting down.
GGCCTTTCTGAGCCGGAGTCCCCCGTCACACCCTCGGGCCAGGTCACCTGTTCCTCAGCGCGTCTGGCTCCCCGGGTTCGAGGACCCGGCCGGCGCTCCAGAAAGTTATTTGAAAAGGCAGCGGTGTTGCAACCGTCGCTGCCGCAAACGACGGGACGCGAATTTCTCGAGCCCTTCCCCTCCCCCACCCAGCCCGGGCGACCCGGCGGCGTGCAGAGACCCGCGCGCCCAAGTGCCAGGGGGAAAAAGACCCAGAGCAAACTCACAGCGCAGTCCCGGCCTGGAAGGGACAGGGCTGCTGGGGACCGGCTGCCGGGCAGCTCTGAGAAATACTCGCGATTTCCTGCTCCAGCCTCCCCTGCTCCCAGCCCCAGCCCTCCCAGATGGACCGCCGTGGCCCTGGTACCTGCGGCGGTCACGGGCTCGCCCTCGCTCTGCTCGCCGGAGTCCGAATCCATGCTGCGGGCTGCTGAGCCGGCGTCCACAGTCGCCCGCCCGACCGCGGGGCGCTCGGGGCCGGCGTCCCGGCTCGGGCTGCCGCGGCGCCCTCGGGGAGGGCAGCCAGGAGGCGGCAGCCGGGTCGGCGCGGGCTGGGCGGTGCGCGTCGGCTGCGGTCAGGGGGCGGCTCCGCAGAGGCGAACGCCGCCAGTGCCCGGCGGCCGGTGCCTGCGAGTGGAGCGAGCGCTGGGCGGAGGGTGGGGCGCGCGGGGAGAAAGCCGGGAGTGGGGGGGAGCGGAGGGGGGAGCGGAGAGCGGCGGGAGCGTCCGGCTCCCCGCCGGCTCAGACTGGGGTTAAGTACTCCGGGGGCGGCGCCGCTCCTCCTACCAGCGCTCCGCGCCGGGAGCCAGGCGAAGCGCGGCAAGGTTGTGCAGGTCGGTTGAGCCGCGCTTTCTTCCTCTGGTGAGGCCAAATTTGAAGGATTTTTGGGTGAAAAAGCTCCTCTACCCAAGTAGGAAAAGGAGCGGTTCCAAATCGGATCCTGGGTTGCCCGGGTTCAAGTCCGACTCCAGAGCTCGGGAGACCTTAGACTAGCGCCTCAACCTCTTTTGGAAAATTGGGAAAATGACAGTTCCCTCCTGCACTGAATGTTGTGGGGGAGTGAATAAGATAATGCAAATGAGGAGCGGAGAGCAGGACCTGGCGCCTCGCGAGGAAGTACAGCGCGCGCGGCAAGTAGTGCGAACTCTACCAGTTCCTCTCCCAGCGTGGGCGGGTGGGTTGGGCCGGCTGCGGAGAAGCCGGTTCTGAAGACTGAGAGCCCTGGCTGGGATCGGAGGCAGGACCCGCCCTGCCAGTCAATAAGCCTCACTCAGAACCTACCCCACCCCCACTCCTCCCAACACACCCCACCAAGGGGCAGAGAGTTGACTTCAAAACTTTTTGTCTTGAACAGTGTGCTAAACCTCCCCAAAATCTACGTTGTGAAAACAAAACAAAACAGCCTTTGTACTTGCTACTAATTAAGAGACTAAACTGAGGGTCAGGATCGATGCACCGACCAGTAAGTCCTCAGGCAATCCTTTATTGTTAATTCTCCGTTATCAACATAGTTTTACTGTCTTCTTGAATTATCAGCTCCAACACTTACATAACCTCAGGCCGGCTTCTTTACATTAAAAGTGTTTGCATAGATGCAAATTATTCACCTGAGCAAAATGGTATCAGGAAGAGAACGTCTGCTAAAAGAGTGCTATTTATTGTTTCCTGTGTACTCCCATTTAAATCTATGAAATAGCCCATTTAGGTTGAGCCACTTTGAACATGCTTTTTTGGGGGGGTCAGAAATAGTTGAAAGTAGTCAGTTCCATAGAATTCAACCTATATTGTTATCCCCATTTTATAGATATGAAACCAGTCTCAGAGTAGGTAACTTTCTGTGGCCTCAGGTCCAGTGAATGAATGAGCTGGGACTCGAAATCAAATAGGGTTGTCTGATGTGGGGGATCTGCTCCTCACCACTAGGGTCACAAGAAGTTTGACTTCCTGGCTCCTTGAGAGTTGCCTCCTTTAGTCAAAGTCGGCGCTTCACAAAATGCAACGGTTTTTTATGTACTCAGGAAATTTTTTTCTGGATGTCCAAACTCGTAGACATGGATTTCTTTATTTGGATGGATTTCCATGGAAGGCTCAATGGAGCCCCATATAACACGTGTCATCTTGGGCCAGTGGCTTAATCAGTTTCCTCATGTGTTGGCATTTCCTTCATTGGGTGGTTCTAAGGGAGTAAATGAAGTAATGAGTGTGGAAGCTATTACCCAATGCCTGGCATACAGTTGAAGTTTGATAAGTGGAAAGAACATTAATTCTTAAGTCTAATAGATGCCATTTGGAAAGCTGAATATTTTAAATTTGCATTTTTTAAAAAGAAGAAAGTTGCAGCACATTTGGGTAAAAATGGATACTCAAATCACTGGGATAAACTTTAAAGTTTGCCATCATAGCATTGCAGTCTTAAGGAAAATCAAGGAGAGCATCAGAGATCAGAGCATATTGAGTTGAAAAGGGATCCAGCGTCCTCTAAAGGTAGAGCCTGGATTTAATAATAGGAAATGTGAAACTTTCTTTGTTCCCTTAGACCTCCTTTCCTAGCACTAGGTAGAAGCTTTTTTTGTTTTTGTTTTACTTGTTTGTTTTAATGCATAGATGGTCTGGGTTGAAGGGTGAGCAAGGCAGAAATACCACTGAGGCATCTATGCATCTTGGGGATAAGGGTAACAGGGAAACTCACTACTAGGCACTTGATCCATAGTGATCCAAGTAGCTGCATATTTAGGACAAATCTATGCCACTTGGTCATCGAATCTTTAATGCAGGCGTACCTTATACATTTCACCCCAGAGGTCAAATGCTGCCAGGAGGGTTGGGGAGGGGAATACTGGTCACAGTGCTCCTGGAAAGCCCAGGTGGTGAGTCTTTAAAGAAACAATATCTATTCATTTATTTGTTCCTATGTTCAGTCAGAGCACATTTTTGCAAATGAAGACAGACTTAGAATGAAATATTGAAATACTGAATGTGGAATTAAACAATGGAGAAGAGAGATCCAAACTAAATAAGGTCTCCATTCCAATTTCCTATGACACACAATCTGTTCTCATGGGATAGTGAGACAAAGGGAAGTGAGTGCTGGCACCATGTGTGTTTAATGAGGAACATTAGTGGAACATACCTTATCTGTCCCCACAGTTGGAAAAATCTATATAAGAAAGGGATATCCTTAAAATAGTATCCCACCACCACCCCCACCCCCACAAAAACAGTGAACTCTGAAGTGGTGAATCTCTTGCAAACCAATCCTATGTATCTTAAAAGAAAGAAAGGAAAAACTCTCAGAAAAGCGAAGGATTTCTGTAGTTCCTCTGTATATTTTTAGAAGAATCGCGTCACTATGCAGACTTCAATGTAGAGTCTGAGGGTTATAAACCACTTTCCTCAGCGTTTCCACTACATCTTTTCAGCCTGGCTGCTTTTCAGACACATGAGTATCTAGCTCTTATTGGTCATTTCTTAGTTTCAGCTAACAAAATCGTTGTCTTTTTAAGGAACTTGCCTGTCTGGTAGGAAAAGCATGTCTATTTGTAAGGTGTCAAGAAATGGATAATAAAATAGATCCATTTCTGCTAACACAATAATGCTCCTTTAATCTGAGCCAGTGCTGTGACTCATCCGAGTCTCCTCTTGTGGGATGTAAAGGGAGCTGTCTGCAAACCTTAGGCAGACAGCCTGGAGGAGGAAGGGAGGTTCCTCTCTCACTCTAGGGCTGCTGGTCTGTGTCAAAAACTCACAGGGCTCGAAACTGCCATTTCTCTGGGCTGAAGAGACCCTCGGTACTTTGCGATGGGGGGTCAGCCAAGACAGCCCTATTTTTAATAACTGTCTCAAGGTGAAAGCCGGCACCATGACAGCTTCTGTCCAGAGCCAAGGTGGCCTCCACCGGGCTCTTGGCAAACTAGAAAGCAGGGTCTGAGCTGGCTTCATGTCCATCTGGCAGAACAAGGTGTAGAGAGAGAGTCTTGAATGGGGGACTTTTCTTATTTCTTTCTGGCTAAAAAAACAACCCCCCCCTTATTTCCAAAGCAGTGAATATTACTGTAGAAAATTTGCAAAACAAATACAAGCAAAGAAGAAAAATAGTGCATTATAATTCTGCCTTTCATAAAACTGTTAATACATCTTTTGAAAAAATGTCCCCCTTTGTGTATATAGTATTCTGCTTTTGTGACTTGCTTTTTCCCTTAGCAGTGTTTTGGATATCATTTCATCTACTCTTTGACAATATGATTTTTAATAGAGGCACAGCATTCTATTTTACCATGATGCATTTAAACAATCCTCTGTTGTTGGGCATTTAGATTGTTTCCAATTTTCTGCTCTTAGACAGCATTGGTTAACACTCTGATGTTTAAATGTTTGCGTACATCTTAAATCAATGTCTGTGAACCTTCAGCAGCCTCTATGTTCTTGGGAGAGAGGGAAGACAAAATAGTTGCCGATTTTATCTGAAGATTTTAAAGTTATCAAGAATTTCATGGGTGTGATGCCCTCTTGGCAGAGGGTAGGTTATTTAGTTCATTTTTGCATTTATCAAGTATTGATTGAGCCCAAATAGAATACCTATAGGTTGAGGAGAGGAGTAGAAAATGTCCTTCCACATTTTCCTTGTGGGCAACATGTCCTCTGCGTACCCTTTATGTCTGGTGGTGGCAGGGGGTGGATGAGGCTGACCATTTGGGTATGAGGATGTTCTTTTGGGTTCTTAGCTTCTGCCCTAGTGAGCTGTCTACAGGACAGTTTCCTGAGCAGCAAATTCAGTTATGGTGATTCTAAAGCACTGACTCAGTGGGAGAGGACATTAAGAAAGAAGGAGGGAGAAAGGGAGAGAGAAGAAACCCTATGGACCCAATCTCTGTTGTGCTCTGGCCCATCTTTCTATGGGCTTATTTGTAAGTCTTTAATTTTTGTGTGTGTATTTTTAAAGTTAAATTTATTATATATATATATATATATATATATTACATCATTGTTCATTTTTGTATAATATTTGCTTTCTCCTCTTAGGTATAGCCCCTGTAAAATTCCTACCACCAGATCACCTGTGCACCACACCACTATAGTTCCCTGTGCTCGTCCCTCCCTGTTTGGATCCCTCTCCTTCCCTTGCAGAATATCTCTGATTTATAGTTGCCTGTTGATTTTGTTTTTTTTTAAATTAATTATAATTATTTTTTCCTGAACCCTTATTTGGTTCCCCTATATCCCTCCAATAAGTGAAGTCATTACTATTTTTCTTTTTCCTTCTGGCTTATTTTTCATTGAGCGTATTCCTTCCAGCTCCATCCATGTTGCTGCATGTGGCTCGAATTTATTATCATTTTGATTGCTGAGTAATATTCCATCGTGTATACATACCACATCTTCTTGATCCAGTCATCTATTTTTTTGTGCATTTGGGTTGTTTCCATATCTTAACTATTGTAAATAGTGCTACAGTGAACATAGGGGTACAGGTATCCTTTCGAATTAGTGTTTTTGTAATTCTTTTAAACAGCAGTAACAGGATCATAGGTTTAACCCTTTTGGGACTCTCTAATTGTATATGGTGTCTGGTCTGGTTTATCCCATTCATTTGGGGGGCCACATGTTCTATATTGAAGCTGTTCTTATGGTGATTCACATGGTTCCTGTATAGGCATCCTAAGCAATGTTTTAGTTATCTCCAGTGCCTCCCCATCTTCCTGAATCCTTACATTGCTTGTGGCACAGAAAACATAACTATTATTCCCACAGGGAGAAGACAGGGCCAAGACCCACAGCGTTCAAGCTGTAACAAGGCTTTACAGTTTTCAGGAAGATAGGAGAGAGCCCCAAGACTGGAAAGGGGCAATATTGCCTTAGTTTTCAAAAAGAAGAAAGGACTCGATTTCAGGAATAACAGATTGATGGCACTCTAGCAAAAGTCTGGAACAAACAGGGTTATAATACATTTAGAGAAGAAAACCGTGATCACAGCCAACACCGATTCTTTATCATGTCCCACCAAAATGATCAAGCTAACTTTTAAAAAAATAGGGTCATTAGGTGCAGAAATGATGATAACTTTATTGAACTGCATTGTAGCAAATACTAGTTGAGTATCTTCTATGCTTTGGGTGCAAAATTAAGGGAACAGATTCTCATTGATACCACGTTGTGATTCAGTGACGACTTAGCTAAAGCTGTACCTAACACCCTGGCTGTTAGCTAGACCTGGAGCTGGTTGCACAACCCTACTCAGGGAGCCTTGATTCACAGTTCTGAGTTAACTTGGGTGGAGTGACACAGAACTCTGTCCTTGTCTTTGTACTTTCTTTTGTAATCAGTGATTTAGAGGGCAGCTTTGGTTGTACTTATCAAATGTGTAAATTACCCTGCTAAGACAGGCCAGGGAATACTTGGGATCACATGGACGCAACGTGGGTCTTGGCTGTCCATATTGACTTCACCTGGGTCAATAGTGGGAGAAGAGTGGCATTGCTCCAAGAAGGGTGGGAATAGCCCTCCAGTATTTGAGTTGGTATTATGGACACCTGGGTTCTTATTAATGTGGAGTGCCACATTTTAAAGAGACATACCAGAAACTCCTAGAGGACTGAGGATCACAGTGCAGGAGGTTGAAAACCATGCTGTGGGTGGAAGTTTGAGTGTTGCACTGAGGAATAGAAAATAAAAAGGAAGAAGATGGAAAAGACCAGGTGAATGTTCTCAAATATGTGAAGATCTAGAGTCTGTCTAGGCTGATGCAGAAATAAGGGGTGGAAGTTATGAGGAAGTAGAATATGGATCTAGTGCCAGTCCCCAGATCTGTTCCTTGCCTTCTCCCAGCTGTGTCTGCAAGAGATGCTGCCCTCTGCAGGCTGCATTTGCGAGGCTCCTGTGCCAGCTGGTTTCTAGCTGGATCCAGCCAATGTGAGTCACTGGTAGAAGGTTGGAGGCAGAGGAAGGAAATGCTGGAATACTCTCTCCAGTTCTCTAGCCAACAGATCTTAGCACCTCTGACAGTGACTGCATTTCCTCCATGGTTCCACCTCCCACCCACATGGACCCCCTGTGGTTCCAGTTTCCATCAGGTGTCCAGAGGCTCTGGGCTTCAGTAGCATCACCTCCTCTGTATGTCCCTCCAGCCCAGAGTAGCAGTAGCTTCTTGCTGTTGCTAATATCTGGGATACCTCCTGTCTTGTTTGACTTCTTGCCTTTGTAGCCAGGTCCTTGCATTACTCTTTTGCAAATGGATAAACTAGTCTCTGCTTTTCTAGTTGGACCTGATAATGGAGACACACAGGAAGAAGAGAGAGGGCTTTAATGATTACAGGTGGATGACCATACTGTGAAAGGCTGGGGTCCATGAGATTTTAGGGGTACAGAGAGAAATGATGTTCCTGAGTCCTGGAAGTAGCCGGGTTGGGACTAGAATATGAGGCTCTTGACCCCTAGAACAGCACTCTTCATTTGAGGTTAATTCTCTCCTCATGAATACATCTTTACTAACCATCCACCCATAGTTTATAGTGATCACTCTTCTTATCTATGGGAGAAAAAACTGAGTCTTCCAGATTTTTTCCCATTTAATTTTCTTGTAATTATGTGACAACCCAGCTCAATAATGCTTACTCACTAATTATTTTACAGAACAAATACTGCTTGCCAAGTGTTGAGTGGAACCTTTTTTTCCTCTCGTCAAAGTGTTTTCTACTTAAAAAAACTAAATACATGTTCTAGTCTGGAAGACTCCATTTATATAAGTCTAAGTCTCTGATTTCAGAACCCCTATGTTGAATTGAGGACTGCAGGAGAGGAAGGGAATGTTCCATTTCACCAAGCTTAACCCAGTCACTTTAGATATAAAGAAGCAAGTCCAGAAAAATTCTGTGGCTTGCCTGAAGCTAGGACCAGAATGGGGACTAGAACTCTGGTCTGTGTCCTAGTTCAGGACATCTGTGATGCCACCATACTCCTTTGTGGGTGGTCTTCTCTCCTTAACCAAATCCAGTTTGCAGTCTGCTTCATCCTTCTGGTTTCAGATCTCTTTGCCAAGCAAGTACTGACCTTTCCTCTTTTTTCACCCCCTGCACCCAGGGTTCTAGTGGCCCAGCCACACCTAGAATGGAATTACCAAAAGCAGGATTTGTCCAGCTCTTCCTTTTAGCGTCTTCATTTAATCGCAGCTTCTTTCCCTTCTCTCCTTTTCCCTTTCCTCTCCACTTTTTTCCTTCCCTCCACTCCCCTTTTCTTCTGGAGTCTCAAATTTTCCAGTCCGCTTTCATCGCTGGCCAATACTTTCTTTTCCACCAAGTCTTCCCTTGGCATTGTCCTTTCACTGGGCCCTCCCTTCTGTGTTCAAAGCCAATCTGTCTTGTTGAAACAATCAACATTTCTAAGGGAGGAGTCTTTCAAGCACTGGAATTCACTCCTGGTTGCCATAAACCTTTATCATTCTTGAAGAAAGCCATAAATAATGTCATCCCTTTGCAGAGCCCTTGGACCCATTTCTAGTAACCCCCTGGCTCCTTGGCTGTGGATGTGAGCATCTTAATACTGCCAACACTATGGTATAGGTAGGTATCTGCCCCAGCCAAGAATCTCAAATTTATTGCAGTTCACACCATTAACACATATCATCCTATGGGAGTTACTAGTATTTTGACAGCTCTCTTCTTTGGCTGTCAGTAACAGTCTTAACCTGGTTTTAGATCTTTCCAAACTTATGTTAGGTAGACATTCATGAGCAGTTAGACTTAGTGAAGTTCTTTCAGGATAACATTATAATACAATATTGAGTCACAGAGACCTTGTGCAAATGAACTAACCCTCCTCCCAAACAGACACATTGACACCATATTTCCATTTGGCTTAATTCTTTTTTTTAAAGATTTATTTATTTATGCAAACAAGCTGGGGTACAGGCCAGCAGCGTGGGGTGGTGAGAGGGTTCACCAGAGACAGAGTGGGGAGCAGAACAGGCAGATCGATGGAAATACACTGCTGAGAGAAGCAGTGGGCATGGCAGGAGAGGTCTGCTGTGGCATGTGGGAATCTCCCCGGCCGGGCATTGAACTTGTGTCACCTCTGCTGACAGCTCCACAGTGCAGCGCTTAACCGCTGCACCACCAGAGAGGTCCATTAATTATATTCTTCTAGGCTTTCAAATTCTGTTATTTTCTTCCACTGTGGGGTTTATCAAGTCACATAATTATCAAGAATCCAGAAACTCTGTTCACCCTTCACATTAGTCTCTTGTGACGAGTTGGTAAGTGCAAGGATCAAGTATGGCATTTTGTCCCAGAAAACAAGTGTAGGGGACACCTGTCTCTTTTCTCAGTACAGTGATATTGCTGCAAGAGTTAACAGGAATGGGGAGTGGCCGCAGGAAAGAGGACAGCCTCTGGTACCAGATCCCAGTCCAATCCTCCTCTCCTCTCCTAGATATGAAGTGGAGGTTGGGGTCAGCTGACTCTCAGTTCCAAACATTCACATCTTTCCAAAGTCTCCATCCCAATATGCCAACAGCCTCCCAGTACCCCAGGCTCAGAGTCTTCAAATTAGTTCCCTTATTTTTATCTTCCATTTTAACATCCACAGCCCTACCAAATTCCACAGCTATTTTGTCCATGGGTCTCTTGATTTTACCCTTTCCTTTCCAAATCCACAGTCTCCTTCCTCCGAGCTTTCACCTCTCTTAATTGCTGCAACAACGCTTTCTCTATGCTGCCCAAACCCAGCTACACCTGAACCAGAGCACAAGCTCCCTCAGCCTTGTCCTTCACCACCCTGCTCTGTGCCCCACATTGTACAGTAGAGCAGAATACATATCAAAGCAGAGAATTAGCCAGCATCTAAGCAGTAATGGGCTTGTCCGAAGTCAGCCCTGTTTCAGTCTCTCCTGCTTCCTGCCTGCCCCCACATTTAGTTTCGTGGACTCTCTGTTTGCTGCAGCCTCACCTCTGGTTTGTGAACTCCTTGCCTCCTCAACCCCAGCTTAAGGCCTCTCCTTCCTGCCAGAGGATGCTGTGCCATGATGGCTTCAGGTTTTGACTTGCTGGCTTGGCCTCAGGCCCTGCTCCCCAGAACTGTCCTCATGGGAACTTTGACTGGCATGCCCTGGTGTTTCTCGCACCCCATTCTCCTCTTTGCTCCTTGTCCACTGAGTGTTAGGTTATTTCTGCCATGTTGGAGTGAAGACACCTGGATCTTTGTCCTCGCCATTCATGAAGTTGCTATTTGACTTAAAATAAGTCAGGACTGCTTGTCCCAGCACTTTCAGATGCCAATTCTACAAACTTCAGCTTGCCTTCTTATGTGCCTTGAAAAAAATGCCCCCCACTTCCTTGCTAGTGCCTGAGCCTTTTCCTTTTTTCCATGAGGGAGGGAATGAATCTTGTTACTTGGCATCCCGCTTACCCTGACCCTCCATATGCGCTGACTCAGTTTCCCCCTTTGGTTCTGCCTTACAGAATGTGTAAACAAGTATGTTTGGGTTTTGCCTCAGTTTCCTCACTTGTACTCATGTGTCAGTCTTGGGATGGTAGCCCCACCCTGGAAACTGACTCTGAGGTCCGACCATTTCCCATTACTTGAGGGATGAGTAAATCAATTTTCATCTCTAAAGAGTTTTCTTTTTTTTAAATTTTTTAAACATTTTAATTTATTAATTCTCATGAAAAATTTGCACAATCATCACAGGTAAAAATCTTTACTCCTTTTTTTGCTGGTACCAACAGTCGCTTCTGCTTCATACAACCTGCCATTAGTGGACTCTTACTTTGCTTCAGAAATTAATTTATTGGGATATTTTTTGAGTGGCCAAAAAGAATTAACCACCAGTCACTGTACAGCCCTTTTTAAGAATATAGCTAAGAACCAGGAGCCTTCAGAAAGTAAGAGCGTCAGAAAAGGTGTCTTTTAGGTTGTGGAGTGTCCTTTGGGCACTCTTTCTTTACCTGCAAACTCCGTCGGGTCTGAGAGCAGGAGGGAGGGGTGCGCAGCTGCTCCAGGAGGCACTGAGGCCAAAGTGCACCTTCTCCCTTAGCCTGCCAACACCTGTAGGCTCCTGGAGGTGCCAGGGAACTAAGCGCCAGCTCTCAAAGAGTGATGACAGGATTTAGGAATACAATCTAGGTTCCTGCCTCTTGTGTGGAACAGCTCTGCCCAGTCTTGTAGGGGTCGCAGTATCTCTAGGGGACAGTCATTTTCGTCTGTAAGTAAAGAACCTTGATGGGCCACCTGCCCTTTCCTGTCACAATGCTCCCACCCCCAGTACTTCCTCGTATCAGCTCCATAAACTGATCATTTGCCCTCAGATCCTTCGGGCAGAGCTTGGGCTGGGACAGCCTACCCTACAACATGGTGCAGGGATGAAAAGCTGAGAAATGATGGAAAAAGAAATTAAAAGAACTGAAAAAAAGCAGAGCCAGCACTAAACCATACGTTTCCTGAGGTCACTTAGCAGGGACCGTAGGGACGGTGAGGGCTTTAGTGCTGATCTGGGTATAGAGTATTCTCTTTAGTCTGGGATGTAAGCAACACCATTTAGACTCAGTCTGCCTGAAAGCAAGAATAGGCTGTAATGCCAAAAGGAAAAATAGATGGGCTGCCTGGAAGCTTGAGTTTCCTGGACACTTTCCCTGGTAGGCAGGATTTATTGGGAGTTCAGGTGAACTAAAATCATTGCCTGCAGGTTTCAAAGTTCCTGCTTCCAGCAACTTAGTTCTTTAAGATTTGTCTTCAGGTTTTTCATGGTCTTGATTTTATCCCTTCCCATCTTATGTTTTCATAATGGAGTTCTTTTTTGTTAAGTCTGCCTTCCCACAAAAGCCCCCTCTACCCCTCTGACATGTCATTGCCCCTCTGGGGCTCCATTATCTCATGCTGGGGTGTGGATCAGCTCTGCATTCAGTATTCCAAGAGCCATGCCACTGAGATTTGTACTTCTGTTTTGTTTCCAACCCAAATTGATTATTTTTTTCAGTTTTCATCCAGATGTTTGATATCATGTAAACACAGCTGTAAGTGTTCCTGAGCTGCTTACAGACATACACCAGTGAAATTCCTTTCCAAATTATATATAATGATGCTCTGGGCCTATTTATATCTGTGTCATCGTCTCTGGCTCGAGTTTGGCTCTAAGACTAAGTTGGAAAGAAAGTGAAAAGGTCACGTATGTGGGTGATCTCTCTCTATGATTTAAGATTACAGATATCCTATAGATATCTCTGCATGATTTAACATTGGGAAACATTCTGAAAGTAACATTGTTTCCCAGTGAATGCTGGCTTGCCTGTAACAGTAGCAATATGGGCTAAATGTGCCCCCCAAATTCACATTATTTAAAGCCAAGGCGTTTGGGAGGTAATGAGGTTTAGATGAGGTCATGAAAGTGGGGTCCATATGATGGTATAAATGTCCTTGTAGTCTGAGATACCGGAGCTCATTCTCCCTCCCGCTCTGCTTCTACCCTCACTCCCACACAAAGAACAGGTCATGTGAGCACACAGTGAGAGGACAGCAGGCAGCAGTCCTCAGCAGCCAAGGGGAGAACTCTCTCCCGATCCAGCCAGGCTGGCACTCTGATCTAAGATTGCTAGGCTCCAGAATTGTGACAAAATGATTTCTGTGGTTTAAGCATCTGGTCTATGGTATTTTGTTAAGGCAGCTTGAACAGAGTAGTGCATATGGTGCGCAGATCTGTTGATGCATTTAGCATCTGGTCACTGTGATTTCCAAACCTGCTGTAGACCATGTTAGACCAAGTCAGGACCTTATTACCTGGTGCTGCCACCAGAAAGACACCCTACAAGCCCTTTAGACCGCCTCAATTCTTATCAAAAGCTTGGCTGCTGGACATAGCATTTATGGGTAATTGTATGAAGGATGTTGTAGCAGATTGTATTTCTCAAAGATGGCAGCAACAGTATCCCGCAGCCACGAGCTTGTCTACAAGGGCACCTTGATCTTGGCCTTTAGAAGCTGGGACAGGCAGGACTGTGCTAAGAGGAACCAACCTGTAAGGCAGCCTGCTCCCACCTGATGTTGGGGGTGGGAGATGGGGCTGACAATTGAAGACTGTAGGGGCCATCGCAGGGAGGCCCCCATAGCAGCCTGCAGAGTCTGGTACTCGCCATTACGGAGGAGAGGGGCATGGGGACAATCCCAGGGGAACTGGCAGTCAGTGTCCAGGTCTTCATCCAGGTCATCACCGAAGGGAGCTCCTGGCACTCTGGGAGGGAGGCTATGGCATGGAGAATGCTTATTTACCAGGGTTTACTCCAAACCTTCCACAAACTTGGACTGGGAATCAAGAGTAATTGCTCCTGCCATTCTCCAGCGTCCTCACCAACCGCCCCCCCCATGCCTGCCCGCAGATGTAGACCCCGTTGCTGGTTCCCCAGCACCACGCATGCTCCTCATGCAGGCCCTTCGCCTCAGCTTCTCCCTCTGCCTGAGATGCTGTTCTTCATGTCGTTCACTCACAGGGTCACTCACTGCGTACAGCTTGTGCCTGGTTGTCTGCCCGTGTAAGCATCACACTCATCTTTCCCCTCCCTACCATTCTGCAGCCCCCTTATTTTGGTCACAGCACTCTCACTGTCTGACCTGTGATACTTTATTGGTAAACTCGACATCCATCTCCTACACTATATTTGCCCATGACGGCAGGGACTGTTCACTCCAGGGTGCCCAGAGTCTCCCCAAATGCCTGGCCCCTGAGCATGCAGCCACTCAAGTATTTAATGACTGACTGAGTAAGTGAATAAGTGAATAGCTAAGCACCATGTGCCGGTAGGTGAGAGACCCAGGCTTTCTGAATGGGCTCCAGACCTGGTCAGGACTGAGTCCAAATATCCTGAAGGTCATATATGCTGTTGCCAGTGTGCTGGGAATGGGGAGGAGCTGAGTGCAGGATAGGCAGCAGCTCCCCTTGGAATGCCCATATACTTGCTTCAAATATCCAGCCAGGGGTATTTTATTAGAAGATGCCTGTATACTGAAAACTTCCTTTCAATTCCATAGCATGAGTCCCTCATGATAGAACCGCAGGCACCATGATCAGCAAAGGAGAAGGTGTCGAACTACTTGGCTCACCCATATTGCTCCCCGTGAGTCGCTTCATGCCTCTGTATGAGGCTAAGTCCAATGGCCTCATTTATGAAAGATCATTTATGCAGACAAGTTATTAGAGAAATTTGAGAATTGAAGCCACAGTTTCAGTGGCAGTGCCCAGATAAATGACAGCTTGTGGCCAGAGTTTGGATGGCTTTCTTGCTACAGGTCAGGGTTTCTTTGCTCTGGTGATTAAAATCACTGCCTGGAGCAGGATGCAGTGAGCACAGTACGGTTAACATCAACGCTTCACGAGAAGAAATGCAAGAACGTGCAGGCCCCACCCAGAAGCCCGTGGTCACGGTGCTTGCCCAGTCTCATGACTGAACCCATTGAGAGGAATTATTTCAATACTGAGAACACATTTCTCCAGTTCCTGTCCATATGTGGGGAGAAATGGCAAACGCCTCTGTGTGACAGTGTCCGGAAACTAGCAAGCTCTCACCCTGGTGATCGTGACAGAAACCTCACCCACGTCCATGGCCAGCATCTGACAGCTTCTTCTGGGGAGCCTTCTTGAATGACAGTTTCCAGAGATTGGTGGAACACAGAGGGGGTGATAATGTGGAAAGGGAAAAAGGAAACAAAGCACCCCATTCTGAAAGGGTGAGCTCAGAAAGCAAGCTGTGGTTGGGTGAGAGGCTGTGCCTGTGGCTGGGCCTTCCCTGCCTGCTGCACCGCAGGACGCTGAATCCCTCCTCAGGCAAGATTAGTCGCAACAGAGCCCGTCATCACTAAAGACACATCTGCAGGATTTCACCTGTGCCTGAGGCTGACACTATTTGCGTGGCTTCACGACAGGAGAAAGGACCTATGTGAGGCTTGTGGGCAAATACCTTCCACTTCTCTGCGTGGGCCAAGGCCCACCCTAGGGAAGCCTCCCTACTCCTGGGAGATTCATTAGGTGCTGGGTATGTACTAGGCACCTTGATTGATATGTGTCAAGATTTCCCAGTGAGACAGCTATTACGAAACTTTATCCCCATTTTACAGATGAGGAAATGGAGGCTCAGAAAGACTAAGTCATTTGCCTAAGTCACATAGCTGGTCAATGGTGAAGTTTCAGTTGAAGTTCAAATCTGTCTTTTCTCAGCACCCTCCCAGAAAAAACAGTAACTGCTGAACATGTTTAGAAAGGTTCTGAAATGAGAATTGTAGCAGGGACAGCTCTGTGGCTCCTGGCTTTGAGGAGCTGATCTGTGCATCCTGCCCACATTGTTTGCCCACCAGGAATGAAAACCTGGAAACCCACCCAGCCTCCCTCCCCAGTGACAACTCTGCCATGCCAGCATCCAAAATGGCGCTGCTCTATTAGCCTGGAGTTCTCTGAATGCAAGGAGAAAAATGCCTGCATTTTCCAATATTTTCCTCCAGTATATAAAAATGTTCTTTCCCTGGCCCTGATATCTGGACTCTTACACCAAACATTTGCTGAGTGCCTTCTGGGTACCAAGGACTGGGGTCACAAAGTTAATTATGGTCTGGTGCCTTATGTCATGGGACACCCCAAAAAGAGGAACAAGTGACTTCTTGAGATGACTGTCTCATACCTCTTTTCCTGAGGAAAAGTCCACACCTCTGCCCTCCCCATAATTCCCCTCAAGTCTGCAGGTTCTTATTGAGCACCTTTTACCTGTGAGGCATGGCTTTGGGCCTGCTGAGGATACAGTGAGAAATGAGACGCTCTCAGTCTTCAGGAATCAATTAGCTAGATTGGGAGGGAGGTTGGGTACATGCAAGGACAAGTATCCCCAAAACTCTACTAGCAAGCAGAATATAGGCCTCTTCTTGCTTCCACTCTGTACTTCAAAACAAACAAATATTAAATATAGGCAATGCTATTCCAACAATATGAGCCTGAAACAAAAATATATGTGATATAAAAAAATATTTTCATACAACATTCAAACTGCAAATTATTTTTTTGGTAAACTATTGTTTTTAATCCTTCACATTTCCCTGACATGTTTTTGAGAGATTTCCAGGAGAAACTTTCATGTAATTGATTGTCTGTTCAGCCTCCAGATGTAAAACTCATGGGCAAAATTGTCCGGGTTTCCAGAAGTAATGGCAACAATACAGAATTGCATACAGTTTCCTCAGGTCATTTAAAGATGTCTCAGAAAGTATCATTTCTTTCTACTTCTGTTTCATTCTGGTCTCGCTACTTCCTCAGCTATTGTTGAAGTAACTTTTGAGCAGCCAGGAGAGGGGGTGGCCATCCCCAAGGTGCTGGAGGGACATCATCATTCCCTTGAGTGACACAGTGGGGCACACGGGAGGAGCCAGCTGCCAGCTAGAAGTCTGATTTGGAAGGTGTGAAAATGGCCTTTTGCTGCCAGGTGTGGCCCCAGTAACCTGCCAAGGTACTTAAATCCCATCATTAGTGGCTTACTCCCTTTGATGATGTTCTCAAACACTTTTTGAGCAGATGGTGGTAATGCAGTGCAGCTCTTTCTGTAAGTGAACTCTTGTACCAAAAGCCCAGATGTCTACCACGCAGACGTGAATTAGGGGCCTCCCTCTCCTTGCATTTTAGATGAAATTCCCTAGATACCTGCCCCTCTCCCATCCTACCCATTTCTACTGACGGAGCCCTGGAGTGTGACGGTCTTGTGGTGCCCTTAGCTTCTGACTCCTTTCCATTTTCTCATGTGCCCGCTCCAGTGCAGAGCTCAGCCACATCCTGGTTTCCATGGGACACCCATTGTGGCAAGTGTTCTGTGAATTTCACAGATGTGAAGATTCTGTGGCCAGCAAAGGAGAGTTCATTCTGTTGTCAGATTCACCCTCTTGTTCTCTGCCTTCTCTCACACCCTGGTATTCCCAGGGCTCCAAATTCTTTCTGCATTTAGACTATCTGCAAGAACCCCCAGCTCCATCTCGCCCCACTGAATCCCTCATCCTCCCTAATAACTGATTCTTCCTCCTGGATCCTGAAGGATTCCAACATCTTCCTGTAGCTCAAGTGGAGACAGAGTCACCTTGCCTCCTCCTCCCTCTCTGTGTCCCAGATCCAAATACTTCTCTAGGCTGGATGCAGAATTCTCTGTGGAGGAGAGGGGTTTTGGGGATAATCTCCTGGTGAAGGGGGATGGGCTGGGGCTTATTTCCTAGCTGCAGCTGTATTTCCAATGCTCTGTTTTAAATTTGATTATCTGCTTACTTGGGGTGACTCTGGAGGTTAATTGATGGAAATTGTGTGCAAAATAATTACACATAATGACTAAGGTCCCCTGGCCCCTGGATGTCCACAGTTATATCTCAATCCCCATTGACACCTTTCTTTTCCAGCTTGGATCCCTGGCCCCTGCTGTTCCATCTAATCCATGCTCTACACTGCCTTCAGTACTGGCTTCCTGAAACTTGAATCCTCTCCCACTGTTCCCCAGCTTCAGTAGTCCTCGCTGTCTTTCAGCTAAAGTCCCAAATCCTTGACACGACCTCCAACCCCCCGTCTGAGTCCCCCTCTCCAGCATGTCTCTCGCCTCTCCCAGACTCTTGCCTTTCATTCTAGCATGAGAGATGTTGACAGTGCCCAGAGTGTGCTTGCACTGTTGTGTTCACGTGGGCTCCACCCTCTGACATGTGGGATGAGTCCTCATGTCCTAGGATACCTTATAGGGTACTGGCTAGGGAAATTTTTGCTTCATAAAATAATAATAGCCACCCAAATTGAGGACCTCCCTTGCTGACAGTGTGTGGTGGTTCCACTGCCCTGAGAGGCCAGCCTGCCCATGGTTGTCTCCCCAATATATGGTGCAAGCCTGGTCCATCTACGGTGCTTAGTAAATATGGGCTGAATGAATGAATGAACAGGATGCCAAAGGGATATTTCTGTGTGAAAACAGATTTCATGGCACCTCATTTGGAAGGGAGAAAACAGACAGGACCTGGGCTTATGAACCTGAGAGGTTGTTGGAGGCTTAGAAGTGATGTGCGCAGAGCACCCAGCACGGTGCCTGGGATCCAGTCAGCTCTCACTGGCCACCTCCCGTGCCCTGTTGCTCCCACAGGCCCCTCCCCACCTCTGATAATGGATTGAATTAGAGACAATAAGCAGACTTCAGAGCAGCAGACTTCTGCCCTTGGGAAGGAGAACATTCTAACTTCTAGAAGTGGAACAGGATTCTTCTCAGGGTGACAGCCCTGTTTTACAATCACATGGTGTTCAAACAAGGGACCCATACACCAGAGAGGTAGGCCAGGGGTGGACCAGGTGTCTTTTAAGTTTCCCTCCTCCCTTCCCAAGAAGCTCTGATTCTATTGTGTCATCTCTCTCTCTCTCTCTCTCTCTCTCTCTCTCTCTCTCTCTCTCTCTAAATTCTTTTGTTGCCTTGATTAAAATAAGTGTAATATATATAAGTGTAATAAGTGTAAAATAAGTGTAAAGATGCAAGAAATCTCGGGAAAATCATGTTACTAGGAAACCAAAAATGTTTGGCATTCTTTCAAGATAATTTATATCCTGCCACCATATATTGTTCTTGTTGTCTTGCCAAACCAAGTTCTGTACCTGTGGGTCAGTTTCCTTTGGGCTAGACATCCGCCACAGTGGCCACGCGTGACAAGCCTGCGCACCGGACACACTTGGTGAGCGCTGCTTTTCCTTCTCTTGTAGGCACTAAAGCAGAAAGCAGAGGTTTCAAGTCTGCTCCTGACTCCCAGCAAGAGTGTGGACTTAATTCCAAACATTTGGGGCTCTGTCAATAAATTTTGGCTTTGAGCACAGGAATAAGTCCTTGTTTTCAAAAGGGAATTCTGGTGACAACTTGATAGCCTATAAAACTGAGCCATTAGACCCATGGAGGAGACTTCTGTGATGATCCAGGCAACTACAAGGGCCTGAACCAGGCTGGTGGCAGTGGGGTAGTGGAAGGGGGAACCTCAGGCAACTGTGGTGTGCCCAGGCACCCTACACTGGCAGGCTCAAACACCCCACGTTTATTTCTCACAGTTCTAGAGGGTGAGAAGTGCAAGATCAAGATGCTGGCAGGTTAGAGTCTGGGGCACTCTCTTGCTGGCTTGCACAGGGCTGCTCATTGTGTCCTAACATGTCAATGGCAGAGAGGAGGAGGGGAGGTTGGTGCTCTGGTGTCTTCTTATAAGGACATTAATCCCACTGTGGGGGCTCCACCCTTATGACCTCATCTAAACCTAATCACAACAAGGGGACCACCTGCTAATATATTTAAGGTGGCGTTAGGGTGTCAACAAATACATTTTGGGGCTACACGTTCACTCCATCACAAGACATTTGTGGGAAACACAAGCATTCAGTCTAGAACAAGGTAGAACTACTTGGACTTAGCAGGTAAGTGACCGTTGAAATGAAAATAGCATTGTTTAACTCATGTGACAGAAAAGTCTCCAAAAGCTGAAAGAGCCCTTAGAGTTTAGAGGGAAGCAATGTGTCTCTCAATTAGCGGGACTGAGGGCATCAGAGAGAAGTGCTGAGGCAACAGGGTCGAGTCTTGGAGAGCCAACCATTTGGTGACCAGGAGTCAAAAGAGAGAGAGGATAGCTGGGGCTACAGCCTGTCCAAGAGCCACAAAAGCACATGTTTCAAGAAAGCCTTCACAGCTCTCTCATGCTGTGGAGGACTCTTCAAGGAAAGGAGAGGAAAAGGCTCCATTGGTTTTCACTGCATTTCAGAGCATCATTATAGGGCTGGGGTGGAAGCCACCTCAAGGCCAAGACACGCCATGCAACCCGCAGAGGTAGGTACCTCTCTGGGAAGCTTGACTTGGAGGGAGGGAATGGGAAAGAGCTTTAGCTTCTAGACCTTTCTGTGGAGAAGGAAGGCAGGGGTAAGAGGGAGAGAGAGGATACCAGAAACAGGGGATGGGAGAGGGGAAAGAGGCCCCTTCTCAGAAGAGGGTAGGGGCAATATTGGGAGATGTGTGGAGAAATCATGAAATATAAAGCAGGGAAGTGGAGGATGTTCTCTTTCTTTTGAGGGCTATAGAGAGGGAGGCATCCATTAGGAGGCAGAAGAGGAAGAAGGGGCATGTAAAGATGTGCTTCTGAGGAGAAACCACCAACTTCCCAGACTCATTTTACAAGATTTTTTTTTCAAAATGGAAATATTCTTATTGCTTGTATTGACCAGAAGTAATAATTCTAAAAATTCTAATTATGCAGAAATAGAGACTTGATGGTGAAATTTAAGATGTGCCCATCAAATGACATCCTGGAAATGACCATTGTTAGGTATATAAGCTTTCAGATTTCTTTATAGCTCTCTTTGTCTTTTATGGTTTGATACAAAAATGGATTAGGCCTCTCTCTTTGCACTATGCTTTTCAAAAACTCATTGTAGACATCTTTTCATATGATTCCTACCATTTCATCTTCTTAATGATTGCATAACTTTCCATTTTATGGTTATAAAGACTTCTGCTCCTGAAATTACAGGATTTTTAGAGTGTTATAGGATAAATAGAGTCCATGCCTTCAGGACTAGACACAGAGACAGAAAGAAGACAACCCAGGCTCCAGTGTCATCCTGGAAAACAATTCCGTTATTCGGAATTTTTCCTACTCTGCTTCCTCTAGGGGCTGTTTGTTTTCCTTTTTATAATTAAACGTGATTTCTGCAGAATCATTCTCAGAATAATCACTCCAAGTAATGCTATATTTTAGTTTTCAAGTGAAAATATACAGTCTTCTGAGTCAAGCCATAGAGAAAGTTATCACTGACGAGGCAGGCCTTCTCAGAGGGCATAATCTGACTCTAAGAAGACAGATCTGAATCAGGCAAACCCAAATCGAGCACATCTTGCCAAGTAACTATTCTTGCAAAGTTCCCACAGTCTGAAAGTATGTCTAAAACAAAAAATGAAGGTACAATACATTTGAATAAAAATAGAAATGTAAACACTTTCATTTTTATTACTATCCAAAGACCAAGTTATGTTGCTTGAAATATTTACTTGGAAATGACTGACTCATTAGCCTTCAGAAAAGTCACAAAAATGTAGCTTCCTTTGTCAGCATGGCTGAGCTCTCATCATCTTTCATGCCTGGTCCTGATGACACACTCTCTATCAGCTCCCTGCTCCCTCCCACGCTGCCCTTCTCATCTGATTGGTCCATCCACCCACTGGCTCCCAAGCACCAAAACCCCATGTGGCTTCTCTACCTGACCCTGACTTTGCCTGAAATTGTCTGTGTGGAGTGTAACAGTTAGGAACTTTAGGCATACTCAAAATTAAAGGGTCAGATCAACAATTACAGACATTTACCTAAAACTGCTTTTTCCTCATCACCCCATCTTGCAGTGATGGAATAAAATATATGTAGACTTGAATATTACCTGCTCTCCTCTTGATGAGAAGATACTGTCTTTATACCTCAGCTCTTGCTCTTACACTCCATTCCTCCCTTCCTTTCCTCATGTCTGGATGAAGGGAGTTTCCATTTATCAAAAGGGTTCCAATACTTGTGACATAGAGAGACTGGAGAGTGAGGGAGAGCTGAAGTTGATTGGTTGAATGAAGTGCAAGGAGAGGGGATGAGAAGAAAGAAGTGTGTGATTAATAGGTATGCAGCAAATAAGGAGCTGTCACATAGAGTAGTATGTTTGGAGCAAGAGGGGGACCAAAAAGGATTAAAAAATGTTGCTGGAAATTGTATATTTAAAAATTCAGGTAACATTGGTTTACAGCACTGCATATACCTCTTCAGAGGTATGCTTCCACACCACCACACCCATATACCAGTAACCCTCTATCAAAGTTCTGTGGCCCCTTCCATGCTTTGCTTTGACCCCTCCTTCCTTGATAGTAACTTTAGTTGTGCAGTCAGAATCTAAGAGTTTGTTTTAGCTTCATTTTCTCTGTTCTGTAGGTTTGTTTCTTTAGATTCCATACATAAATGACATTGTCTGCTATTTCTTTCCCCTCTGACATTTTGCTTATCATAATCCTCTCCAGTTCCTTCCATGTTGTAGCAAATGGCAAGATTTGTTCTCTTTTTACAGCTCAGTAATATTTCAGTTTGTGTGCATGTACTACATCATCTTCATTGTCTGTTCTTCTGTCCTTGAGTGCTTAAGTTTTTAATGCAACTTAGCTATTGTAAACAATGCAGTAAATATAGGAGTGCGTATATCTTTTTGAATTAGTGTTTTTATTTTCTTCAGGCAGGTACCTAGGAAGGGAATTGCTGGAATGTAATATTTTTCAGTAACCTCCATGCTGTTTTCCATAGAGACTAGACCAGGTTACATGCAGTCTTTTTTCTTCATACCCTCGCCATCATTTGTTTTTGGTCTTTTTCATATAGGTCATTCCCACTGATATGAGGTGACATCTCATTGTGGTTTTGATTAGCATTTTTCTGATGATGTGATGATGAACATTTCTTCATGAATCTGTTGACTAGCTATCTGTATGTCTTTTAGAAGCGTCTATTCAAATTCTCTGCCTATTTTTTGATTGAGTGATTTTTGTTGTTGAATTGAATTGTATGAGTTTTTTCTGGACTTGATATTGTCCCCTTCCTGGATGTATCTTGTGAAAATATTTTCTTCCATTCAGTAGGATATCTTTTCCTTTCAATCATAGTTTCTTCCACTGTGTAGAACCTTTCAGTTTGATATAGTTCCATTTGTTTATTATTATTTCATTTTTTATTGAGGCAACATGTTTTAGAAGTGTAGGATCTCCCCCTTCAGTTACTATTGAGGAAGAGGGGTCCAAGCAAAGCATGGAAGTGTTCCATTGAACTGTGGTAGATATTGGTATTGGTAGATGTTGGTAGATACTGGTATTTTGGTGATGGGTGTGGTGGTGCGGTAGCATACCTTCAGGTATTGTTACTATACCACACCCACCACTAAAGCACCCATAGTCCACCACCATAGTCCATTCTGCTCCATTTGTTTACTTTGCTTTTGTTTTCCTTAACCTTGGAGTCCAGTCCTCAAAGATATCACTGAAGCCAGTGCCATGGAGGATATGACCTATGTTTTCTTCTATGTATTTTATGATTGCAGGTCTTATATGCAAATCTTTGAGCCATTTTCAATTATTTTTTTTGTGTATGGTGTGAAATAGTAATCTAGTTTTATTCTTTTTCATGTGGTTGTCCAGTTTTCCCAGGACCATTTGTTGAAGAGACTTTCCTTTCTCCATTGTACACTCATGACTCTACTTCCAAGATTAATTGTAAATGTGTATGTCTGTGCTCTCAATTCTATTCCATGATCTGTGTGCCTATTTTTATCCCAGTACCATAGTGTTTTGTTTATGATAGTTTTATAGTATATTCAAAGCCTAGATGTGTGATACCTCTGAGTTGTTGCTTTTTTCCCCCCAATGTTGCTTTTGTTATTTAGGGTCTTTTGTGGTTCCATACAAATTTCAGTAATATTTGTTCTGTTTCCTTGAAGAATGCCGTAGACATTTTGATAGGGACTGCATTAAATTTGTATTGTTTTGGGTAAGATGGCCATTTTTACAATGTACCTATAACACTCCTTGGCTCACCTTGATCTGTAGTTCTCATCTTGTGTGTGTGTGTGTGTCTGACTTGATAAGCTTCCTGAGGCAGAAGTGTCTGCCCAACTGTGTCTAGCTCTGTGGTTGACAGTAGTAGGTTCAAAACTTCCAGTGATCTTAGCAGGTGCCACTTTGATGAAACCATTTAGCACACCTTGACCTTGGCAGCTAGAGGATCTCTGAGCTCAAGTTTGACCCTTTCAGAATGCAGAATGACCCAACCTACACTGCAGCCCCTTTCATCCTTTGATTCACTTAATTTTTTTTAAACAAATATTTAGAAGCAGATTCTACTCCTCTCCCACACGGTTGTGCATTGGCTTGACTTTGCTTGCCTTATATTTATGCATCTCATCTCTAATAATGTTGTTATCTTCTCTCCCCATGTATTACTTATACTGACCCCTTGAGTTGTGCCTTCAATATGATCTGTACTGTAAGACAAAGTCTGCTTGAGCTCCCCTTCCAGTCATAATATCCTCAGTCCTATTTAATAATATTTTTTTCTGTATTAAGACTTTTAGAATGCATTAAATAACTCCTATGGTTGAACACCATATTTTTAAAGAATCAGCATGTCAGTATATTGCTTTATTATAAATTCCTTCATCACCTCCAGGAATTAATAGCTATTTCTGGCTGTTTTGTCCTCTATATTTAGGCCACTTTGCTTAAGATCTTCATCACTACTTACTTTTCTGTACCAGAAACTTCAAGTGTTTTAAGTATCTTCTCAA
The DNA here is from genome assembly GCA_004024925.1 of Scalopus aquaticus. Lineage (NCBI taxonomy): Eukaryota > Metazoa > Chordata > Mammalia > Eulipotyphla > Talpidae > Scalopus > Scalopus aquaticus. The sequence goes on along the minus strand of PVIJ01001491.1, from coordinate 112,563 downwards.
GTATCTGCCAAGTTAATCGAAATTAATTGAAGGAAAGATCTTACTTTGCTCTTTTCTCTCCACATCATACCCTCATTACTCTCCATCCTCCTCTCTTTAAAATATTAAAGGAAAGAGAAAGTTCTGTATGCATCTGCCTGTGCTGAAAGCATAACAGGGCCACCCAACTAGGATCTTTCCAATCCTAGGATGCCTCCTCAGCAAATTTGGTTCCCTTCCTCCCTTCCTAATGCTTTGAAAAGAAGCCCTTCAGTTCAGACAGTTCCCTCACTTAACTAGGTCTGACCTCATAAATTGTGACTGAAACTCTCTAAACCTCCTTGACGCATTTGTAGGACGGGATGCCACCGTCTTCACCAGAGAGCTCTGAAGATTAGATGAGTGTTATATAAAATTATATGTATATATAAAAAACTCATATAAACTTATTATCTATCCTATCTATCTATCTATCTATCTATCTATCTATCTATCTATCTATCTATCTATTCATCAATCATCTATCTGTATAGTCAGTGCATCCTTGCTGGATCCTTGGCATATAGGAGCAGTTTAGGATATTCAAGGTCCTTTTCCCTTCCCTTTCTTCCTAAACAATATCTTAGAACAATGACCTTCAAACCAGTATATATAAGAAATAAATGGAATTCTTGGGGAGAAAACAAACAAACCAGACTCTAGGTTCCTATCCCAGAGGATCTGACTCATGGGGTCTGGGGTGGAGCCAGGGAATCTGCCTTTTTAATAACCAGTGATTCTAACATAAGTGTTTGATAGAGCACACTGAGAGTCTGCTTTGGAACCATTAATCTTTGTGAAGGTAGAGCTGTAAGGTACTCTAGATTACCTCATTCAGCACTCCCCATTTTGCTGATAGACACACCAAGTTTTGGTGACTCACTCAAGGGCACACAGGGGAGCAGGGACTGAGCTAAAATGAGAACCCAAGTCCCCTGACTCACAGGGTGACTGGCTACACCAGGTGGCCACCTCCTCTTTATTAGGAAACAGTTCCTGTATTAGCTCAGCTGAGGTTGCTCTGAGCAACTACTTGGCAATTGCTTAAGTACTCAGCCTTCTTGATCAGAGACCTTCTAGAAATAGTTTTCTAAAAGGGTTACTCATATATTAGCAACCTATACATTCTTTCCGTATATTTGTTGAGAGCATCTTCAGATTAGGAAAAATTTCTTCAGTTATGTCTTTAATTGTAGTGGGTACTTTGCTGCCCCTTTACATTTTCTTCTGGCATTGTCTTAATTGAAAGCTGCAATACTTTTTAATGGAGAACATTTCTTTTGCTCATTTTAACCCTTTCATTGTAAAAGAAAACACAGAGGGAAAAAACACACAAAACAAATAATAACTTAGAGGGTTGTTACAAAGAGAACATCCTTCTAACCACCACCTAGGTAAAGACTTAGAATTCTGCCAGCTGCCCCAGAAACCCGTGCTTGTTCCTGTTCCAGTGAGACCTCCAGAAATGACTAGTTTCCTGATCATTATGGTGATCACCTCCGGGTTTTATTACCTCCATTGGGCATTCCTACATACTAAAGCTCAATCTTACTCTGGGAAAAAAGACCAAAACTATGTCTTTTATTTAAAAAAACAGGCAATGACAAATGTTGGTGAGGATGTGGAGAAAAAGGAACTCTCCTACACTGCTGGTCAGAATGCAAACTGGTCCAACCACTATGGAAAGGTTTATGGCAGTTCCTCAAACTGCTAAAAATGGAGCTTCCATACGACCCAGTAATACCACTTCTGGGAATTTACCCAAAGGACACAAAAACATTAATCCAAAAGGATACATGCACCCTTATGCTTATTGTAACACTGTTTACAATAGCTAAGATATGGAAACAACCCAGATGCCCAAAAGTAGATGACTACATCAAGAAGATGTGGTACAGACACACAATGGAACACTATTCAGCAGTCAAAAAAGATAAACGCATGCAATTTGCAGCAACATGGCTGGAGCTAGAAGGGATCATGCTCAGCGAAATAAGCCAGAAGGAAAGAGAAAAATATCGAATGTCTTCACTCACAGCAGGAATACCGGGGAACCAAATAAGAGAGAGACATTCAGTGAGGGAGGGGGAGAATAAGGGCTCAAAACAGGGGAGAAAAGAGCACAAGGCACTATGGTGATGGTTCATGGGTGAATTGGTGGTGAGTAACCTATGGGGAATACACAATAATGTAAAAGATAAATAATTTTTAAAAAGCTATGTCTTTTAAATTACATATGATTCCCCATCCTTCTCACTGTTTATCTTTTGAAGAACCTGATTTATTTGACCTAGAGAACTTCTCAGTCTTGATTGGTGCTAATTGCCAGATGTTTGCTCAAGCTCCTAACTGATCTTTCTAACTGGATTGTTAATGCTGCTTTTTTAGTAGGAAGCACGTAATGTCTGACTTTTACCAGCAGCAGTTGCTGCTGCTCAATACCTTGATCCATTAATTCTTTGGCAGTTACTTACTGGTATAATTTTATAAGAAAAGGCAACCTCTATCTATCAGCTGCTTTTTAGTTGGTCAGATGATCACCCAGGTGAATGATACCCCCTCCTCCCAAATCCCCTGTAACTAGGGTGACCACATGACTATGTCCTGGCCAATAAGCTATGAATGGAAGTGTCATATGTGACTTCTAGAAAATCTCTTCAGGGGGAGAGGAGGCCATTTCTATGGCCTGTCTTCCTCCCTGGTCCTGGGATGATCATATGATAGCTGCTGATATGCTCAAACTTTAGCAGGTGTTGGGCCACAGGTGATTTGGGAAACCTCCTGTTCAGATTGTGTAGTGGAGAGGAAGAAGGAGCCTGGGTCTCTCATGGCAAAGTGCAGCTATCACACCAGGCCTGGCCTTCAGCCTCTGGACTGGAGGTTATGTGTGCAAAATGCAGATTTCTATCATGTTTAAGCCATTGGAGGTAGGTTTCTGTTGTAGGTAGCAGAACCAGTTTGGACCAGATACTTTCTCTGATATCAGAGAAGAGGGACATGGTATCAGGAGATCAGTGGTTAGAGAGAATTGACATAATCTGAGTGGCCAGATTGGGGAAGGCTTTCTTGAAGACGCCGTGTCAAGAATGGTCAAGAGGTAACTATTTGAGGGGGAGCCTAGGAAGGTATAGAAGGTCTTTTGGCAGTGAACAGTTTGTACATGGTCTGTGATGGAAGGGAGTGTGTCGTATTGAAAGAACCCCCAAACGGTCAGAGAGTAGGGGTGGTGGTCCCCATGGTGGTGCACCAGATAAGTAGAGTTTTCTTTTTTTCCTATGAGCACTGGGAAATCATGAAATGAAGTAAGTAGAGTTGGGACGTGGGGGAAGTGTTCTTTTTTAGTAATATCATTGTGGCTGCTGTTAGAGAAAGAGTGATGGGGTTAGAATGTGTGTGGGGAGGCAGTAGTCTGGGTGGTAAGTGAGGTTGGTGTGTTGGAGCTGGGGGCGGGGGCAGGTTCTGAATCTATTTCAAAGATAAAAACAAGACTTAGAAGTGAATTGGAAATGGAAATATGAGGAAGAGAAACTTTCCTGAGCCGTGGGTAGGTTTCTGGTTGATGTAATAGGATGGAATAGGTGGCATATGTAATAGGTGGAATAGGTGGAATAGGTGGCAGAAAGCAGTGAAAGAGGCCATTTTGGAGGACAAGATCACAAAGTCAGGTTTTACCTTTTTTTTTTTTTTAAGATTTATTTATGCATACAAGCTAGGGTACAGACCAGAGGTGTGGGGGCAGCGAGAGGGTTTACCAGAGACAGAGTGGGCAGCAGAATAAGCAAATCGACTGAAACACACTGCAGAGGGGAGCAGCGGGCGAGGCAGGAGAGGTCTGCTGCGCCATGTGGCAATCTCCCTGGCCGGGTGTCGAACTCGCGTGGCCACTGCCGATAGCTCCACAGCACAGCGCCTAACCGCTGTTCCACCAGGGAGGCCCAGAATTTACCTTTGTAAGTGAGGAAAAAACTGTTTTTTTCTTTCTGCCACTCAGATCACTTGGCCGGGGCCTTGTAAATTAGACTGAGGAAAGACAAATTAACAAAAGAAAACCAAGGAGATGTAAATGTGCACTATTCTTATCCTTTGGAGCACCCAGGGATGAGAAACCCAGGGGATTAGAGTTGGGGCTTATATAGCATCTTAACAAAGGAACAATAAACTTTTAGAGTGACAAGACAAAGGGAAAGATTTTGAGTTTCCTAGGGTGCCAAATTGTAGGAAGGCGAATATTTGAGGGACCCAATGGGAGATAAGGGGTACTTAATAAAGTTGTAGACACCTTTGGTGCCATCTTAGGGCTGATAAGCATCTAGAGTTGTCTGTGGTGATTAACTTTTGTCCTTCCTGGAGAAAAAAAGATAAAGCACAGCACCCAAAAACCCTTGTTCTGTCCTGATTTTAGGCAAAGGGGGATGGTAGAGAGATTTTTTTGCATTTGCTTCTTCTCTGTTGTCTTCAGCTCAAAATAATCGTTGTATCAAAGTGACATATTTGGAGATGGAATATCCTGTCACCCTTTACCTTGATGAGTATAAAGTGCTGCTATTAGTGTGCAAAGAACCACAAAGTAGCTCGCATAATAGAAATTTATTTTTGCATAGTCCTGGAGGTTGGGAGTTCAAAATCAGGGTGTTAGCGGGGCCATTCTCCTGCTGAAGGATTTAGGGGAGAGTCCATCTTTGCCTTTTCCTCACTCCTGATGGTTGCTGGTTATCTTTAGCTAACTTGACTTGTAGCTTCATATTTCCAGTTTTCACCTCCACCATCATATGCTGTTCTCCCTGCGTGTCTGGTCTCTCTGTATTCTCTTTTTAGGAGGACATTGGTGATTTTTGGAATTAGGACCCATCCCAACCAGCATGACCTCATCTTAATTATTTACATCTACAAAGACCTTATTTCCAAATAAGATCATACTCTGGGACCTGGAGTTAGGGCTTCAGCCTATCTTTTGGCAGGAGACACAATTTAACCCCAAGCAGTGCCCATGCTCCTGCCAAGTGGCCTGTGGATCTTTAGTGATAGGCTTGTGGAGAGAGGGAAGATGACGGGAAACAAATGGAGACAATGAATATGAAAAATGCTAAAATGGAGGGATATGTCAGTGGAGAACGAGGAGGGTTAAGCTATGAGTGAGAGAGTCGAGGGTCCCACCGAGAAGATGTTAAACTGGAATCTAAGCTGAGTAGATGCATTCAGGCAGCCAGGAGCAATGTGGGCAGAAGCATGAAGGCTGCGTGCTGACTGTCAGCTGGGGCCTGGCTGTACAGTCTCGGGGTGGCTGGGATACAGTGTGGCATAGCCTTGAGACTTGAGGGATTGGGGTTTTTGTGTGAAAGGCATCCCATGTAACCCTAAGACAAAAGTGAATTACACTGGGTTTCTCATGGGGTCTTTGAGGTCAGATTTGACTTTTAAACAAAGGCTTGCAAACTCACATTGTACATGAACTGAGGGGTTTTTGTGGAGTTTTTGGTGAGCATGAACGGGTGCCGGCTGCCCCAGCTGCCCTGCCGTATCATAGTTCCTGCGCTGAGTCCTGACATTGACGCCCACCCCCGGCCCATGGAGTTGCACTCACCATTGGCCTGAGAGGCAGTGCCAGAGTTTTGGTTTTGCTTCTCGGTCCCACCCCTCCTTCTGGGCCATTGGGATGGACACAGCCTACAGCTTGGCATTGGGAGGGAGGGGGTCTATGTTTACACTTCAAAAGGGTGATGCACATAAAAGGGCTTTTAAAACCAGAAAGCATTTTACACAGTCTAGTTTGGGAGTCAGACAGACCTGGCTTACTATTTTAAAAACATGTCATTGAGATGTTTATGTTTCTATATAATTTACATATCATAAAATTTACCAGTTTGAAGTATATAATTCAGCGGTGTTTCACTTATTTGCAGAATTGTGTAAGAATTGCCTGGATCTAATTTTAGAAAAATTTTGTCATTCCCAAAAGAAACCTTGTCCCTGGGTACACATCCTGATTTTTGTCTTTTCATAGCTGTGCATCTGTGGGTAACTTACTTAGTTCTCTCTGAGCCCCAATTTCCTCATCTTGTAGGTAGGAACAGTAACACATAATTTCAAAGGTTTATTTAAGGTGTGAATGAGATAGCAAATAATATTCTTAGCACACCATCTGGCCCAAGGTAGACCCCCAATAAATTCAAGTTCCCTAAATTAATATTGGTAGTCATTTTTCTGTGGATTTAGTTAGGAGTTACCCCGAGCAGTTGTTCATGCATCTGTCATTGCATCTGATCATTTTTCTGAAGAGCTCAGTCTTTCCACTTAATGCTTTACACACACACACACCCACACACACACCTCCCCCCCCCCACACACCAGCATATCACATCTTACAAACATGCACATACAAATATACTAATACACACAGCACTAAACAACTATTGAGAGATTAGGAGAATTTCAGGAATATGTCTATGCTTGCTTATTTAGCTTTACAGCCTTTTTAATTTTGTATACATGTATACATACACACTGACATATCTATTAGCATATGGATATTTCTGATTTGCATTTGTTTAACTGAAAGGGTTTACTGCCTAAAGAAGTCTCTCTGTACTGGAGTTAATAATAACAATTACTTGGGTTGTTCCCATGTGCCAGGTTTAGTATTAAATATTTTATGTGTATCTTTATTATCTTTGCCTTGACACTGAAACTTAGGTTGCTATTTGCATTCCAAAGTAGGAGTTGTTATCATCCCGTTTTGGGGGTGGAGGCGGAGGAAGGAGGCACAGGGAAGTTAAGTCACCATCAGGTGGAGGAGTTGGGATTTGAACACAGAACCTCCTGGTTTAGGCTCTATCCAGATGCCTCTAGGAATCTACTTTTAGAGAAGAGGTAAGCTTATTCTCAGAGGCATGAATGAATGACAAAGCCAGTTATTACCCCTGGAGTGACTTCCATTGTGGTAAGGCTGCCACTACAGCAGCGTAAGCAATACTTCCAGTCCTGGGAAAGCAGCAGAATCACCCAGGGAACTTTAAAAATATCTAGATTTCCTGGCTCCACTCCTTTCTTCTTATAGCAGAAATTTCTAGGATGGATCTTAGAATCTGTGTTTCTGAAATATTCCCAAGAGACCATTTTAGACAGAAAATATAAAAAAGCTATAAAGTGCAGGAGTACCAGAAAATATAGGCATTTTAAATTTTAAATTTTATGACAGGCAAAGTCGATAGTCCAATGATAGTTTGGGGAAAACGGTTTGTAACACACGTAGCAGGTGGTAGGTGACTAGTGAGAGCCCCACTAACAGCTGCACATGGAATCCCTCCTGTCCTGTGGTCTAATACGGCAGGAATGAGTTTGTCACTCACATGAAGTCCATGATGGAAGTTCCTGTTTGGCTGCAACTCTCTTTTAAGTAGAGATTCGGGAACCCAGGCTTCTTCCATTTTGTGCACGTCCATCTTTAACAGGTGGCCTCAGAGGCCTCCGTAGAAGCGCAGTTTGGAAGGAGGCTCCCAGGGGACAGTTTGGTGGGCCAAGCCAGGGAGTGGGGAGGCTGCCTCCTCCACGCTTCCCAAGCTGCGTCTCAGTCTGGGGTTACATCTAAACACAAGGTTGGCTGGGACACGTATAAAATGTGGCTACGTACGAGGAAAGAGAAGCAGCAGCAGGTTACGGGAACTGTTAGCTTGTGTCTACCCCAAAGGATTAATACAACAAATTGATAACAAAAAGGCAAACGATCCAATTAAAAATGGGCAGAGGATAAGGACAGCCGCTCACACAAGCACAAATCCGAATGACTAATGAACATTCAAAGATGCTTGAGCTCCCTAATAGCCTGGGCGATGTACACAAAAAAGTAACAATGGTTTATTACTTTCCACCCATCAGACTGACAGAAATGAAAGAGTGATAACACCTACCACTGGTGGGAAGGAGGAGAGTGCACTTGTGCACTGCTGGTAGCTTGCTTCAGCATTTTGGAAAGCAATCTGGTATCAGCAATTAAAATGAAAAAAAAAAAAAAAAACACCAAAAAACAAAAAAACCAACCCAACAAACAAAAAAAACCACACATCCTTTCAACCTAGCAATTCCATTTCAGAGAGTCTCTTTCACAGAATAAAAGACATGTCCTAGGATATTTATTGCAATGTTATTCATAGTGACAAAAATAGGACATAAAGTTCTCATCAGCAGGGGAGTAGTTTAATGAGTTGTGATTATAAACATTATGGAATATTTTGCAGTTTTAGAAAAGGTGACTAAGAGGTATTCCCATGAGCTGTTATTAAAGGAGAATTTTTTTTTTTTTAAAGGAGGAAATAGGGGCCTCCCTGGTGGCTCAACAGGTTAAGTCGCAGCACTATGAAGCTATCTGCAGCCACTGCAGCACGAGTTCAATCCCTAGCCAGGATGCTGACCCACATGATGCAACAGACCACTCCTATCTCGCCCACTGCTCCCCTCAGCAGTGTATTTCAGTCAGTCTGCCTGTTCTGCTCCCCACTCCATCTCTGGTGAATCCTCTCACCTCGCCTACACCCCAGTTCTTGTATGCATAAATAAATAAATCTCTTTTAAAAAAGGAGGAAATAGAGTCAGGGAAATGTACATGATTCCATTTTTAAAAAGGATAAATCAAAGACTAATTTAATATATTTCTGTATTTCCATTTTAAACCTCCCATCAACACCATCGTCATCATCATCACCATCATCAGTCTCTTCTCTTACCTTGTGCATCTGTGTGTGGTTCAAGGCCATGGAGAAAGGTTGTTCACACTGGTGACCTGGGCCTAAGATCTGGGTGAAAAGAAACAGAGGAGGGGTATAGAAGGACTTGTTCCCGTAGTACAGTTAAAAAAGGAGGCAATAAAAAAAGGATGTGTGATAAGGACTCATAGATATATGCATATATAATATATATTCATAAAGAACTGTATGAATCCGTGGCCATTGATGTTTCACTGATGATTATCTTTATGTATTATTCAAAATTTTATAATAACCATTTATTTCTTACAGAAGCAGGAAAACCAGTTATATGTATAGCTCACACACACACACACACACACCCACCACACATCTTCCTGGGTGATTGATTAGCCAGACTTCATAAGGATTGGTTAAGATTTGATTTAGAAAACTACAAAAAAGGAATTTTAAGCATCAGAGAGCAGAGTGTTAAGAGACCCCTTTTAAGTGAGGGGAACTGCTGTTTTCTGATGCCTTCCTATTATCTTGGTACAAAAAGAAAAATATCAGTTTGTCACATTGAATTGGGAAAGTATTGCCATGTGATGTTTAATCCATGCTCAGGCCCTTTTCTTCACACCGTCAGAGGAATTATCAAAAGAAAATTATTGGAAAGTGTTAGCCATGTATTATGGCTTCCAAGCTCGTGAGCACAGATGTCCACTGGCAAAGTTGAAATGAAATTGGAAGAAATTAAAACTCATTTTATTTTCCAGGCCCTGGTAATAAAATATTCTTGCTGCAGAAGAGTGCTCAAGCTCAGTCTCCTCCCCCTTATTATTAAACAAAAGCAGAACATAACAGAAATAGAAACTAATGCAGAAATCTGCTCCAGTTTTTTCTTTTGTGTACCAATGTTTTTGTTGGTCAAATCACATTACAGCGCGTCCATTACAATGTCTTAGTGTTCTAGGCCCTAAAATGACTATTAAGGATGTGAAGAGATGGCCTGTTCAAAGCAGAATCATATGAAAACCTCTATCTTTGCTTCTCTGGACCCCCAAACTGGTGAGAGAGAAAGTAAGCATGAAATCCATAAAAAAATAAGCAAGATGAGAAGCCGTGTCACCAGTTTTTTGGGCTCAAATACCAGCTCTGTCATCAAGTAACAGTTTGACTTTGGGCGAGATAAGTTACCAGGATCCCTTCTTGACCAAACGTTGGTTAGGCATCTCTGACCCTTTTTAACTCTCCTAATCTTGGACTTCTGTGTTCATCCTTCCCAAACCCAGTTTTAGTAAGGTTCCTGTTAAATTGACTTAGAGATAATTTCCTATCCTTGGTATCCGATCACCTTCAACACAAGATCATATTCCTCATCCCCAACCTTTGATCTGATCACTTTGGCCTGCCTTCACCAAGAATCCTATTTAGTTTTGCAGGAGTTCTTGTTAGCCCTTTTGTTTCTTCTTAGTAATTTTCCATCACAGACCCCCTCATCTGCTGTGAGTCCACTTCTCCTTGTTATATTGGGAGGTGCCCGGTTTCGCTCCCCTATCGCGATGCCCTTGTCACAGTGTGCAGGGTTCTTTATATTCACCCTCATTTAATTTTTTGCCAAAACAATGCCCGAGAGTGGGCATTGTTACATAATTCACAGATGAGGAACTGGAATAGGGATGGTTAAATGATCGCCCAGAGCAGATCAACTCGTAAGTGCTGGAGCAGGGTTGAGCCTGGAGCCAGTGCCCATGCCCCTCTGGTGCTGTGGGAGGCTGGCTGAGAGGGGGCATGGATGAAGGCTGGGGCAGCGGAGGAAAAGACGGGAAACAAATCTTATATTTGATGTCACACAGGGCCACTGATTCGGGAGTCTTTGAAGGGTGTTGGGGGCCAGAAATTAGGCTCTTCTGAAGCTTTGGTAGTCTGATAGGATGATCTGGGAGATGAGAGAGGGAAAGAGAGGATTTCTGCGTTATTTCCTATATTCTAGCCCAGAGTCTGCTTCTTCCTCAAAGGTTCTTAATCCTTGCGCCGCATCCACAGACTCCATGGTCTGTCACCACTGATCCCGCCGGCCTCTGAGAGGAAGGCCGGAGGTGTGCAGAGGGCGCTCTGGCTGTTCGGGACCTCGGCTTTGGGGCTGTAATGCACCTGAGTTGGAGTTCGTTCAGGCCAACTTCTGGAATTTACAGGTGATGAAAACAAGATCAAGAGAGGCTGAATTGACTTGTTTAGATTCACAGAGAAGCAGAAACTAGATGTCCTGATTTGTATTCATCTGATAAATAGATATGGAGCATCTACTCTGTGCCAGCACTGTTCTGGGTCCCCCCCCTCCCATGGGAACCCCCTCCCCCAGCCTCTCAGGAATCCTCTAGAACCCTACCTTCTCCATATGAAAATTGGAGAAAATCCTGTTTCTTCTTTTCTTTTTTCCTAACTCATCATTGAATACCTCCAAGACTCTAGGCCCTTTAGGGCCAGTGCTGGTCTTTGTGACTTCAAAATTATAATTATAATGGCCTTCCCTGGCCCTAGGTTTCCTAGGTGACCAAACTCGCTCTGCTTGCCTCTCTCCCCCTGCCCCCGGCCATCGGCCTGCACCCCCCCTTTGCAGATGTCTGCTCTTCTCCCTCTGCCTTTCCACATCCTCATTCCTAGCATTTATCATTCACGTGGCAGCCTTCAGTTTCTTCCCTCTGCCAACTTGTTTCTGGGTTGTTTCCAGTCCGCCTCTTTGCAAAGGATTAAGTGGCTTGTCCAAGGTTACATGGCATTTCCATGATGGGCTCAAGTCTTTGGATTCAGACTGGAGATGGATTTACTCAGGGGGAGAGAAATATCAATATTATTTTTTCAAAATTTACTAGAAATAGCACATCTACCTCCCTTTCTTTTAAAAATTCAAGCTTTTGAAAATAAACTCAAATGCCTGGTGTCTTTCTTTTCCAATTGAGATTGCCCATACCACATATTGTTTCTTTCCCAGATCACCAATTTGGCCTTCAAACCTTTGTTTTCTGGCCATCAAGGAGACCTGGGTTCAAATTCCAGACCTACCCCTCAGTAACACTGTACTTTGGGCAAGTTGCTTAAATAGCATCTGTGGACCTCAGTTTCCTTTCTGTAAAACTAGACAAACTATTACCCATGGCAGTGGTTGCTAGACCAAACGTGAAAATGCATGGCAACTATTTAGCAAATGTTCATTTCCTCCCCTTTTGGCTATCCCAAAAGGATTTCTCATAGAAGGGGCATCTGTCTCCTTTTTTCCATTTTAGAATGTTGTCACTCATTCCTTATGCCAGGGTTGGCACCTGGAAGTCAGGTGTGGCCCCCTCTGGTCAAGGTGAGAATAGTATTAGGGGACTCCACAGGGACTGGAGGGCACTGGTCATCTTCCCCGGCCTGTGAGACTGATTGCTGACTCATGGGGCGGAGGAAACCTTTGCCTGGGCCTCCAAAAGGGGATGTTGTGGTCCCTGCTGGACCCCACTGTCATGTGCACTCCATGCTGGGTCTCAGGGAAGCCAAACAGGAAGTGAACACTGTCACATGGGCAACTCTGAAGCCAAGGGTCGGGGCTCAGCTCTGCATCTGGTGTGTGGCTTCTGTGTGTGTGTGTGTGTGTATGTGCACGTGCGCAAGCGTGCATGCTGTGGGGACCAGCCTGTGTGTGTTTTCTCACAGCTACATGGAACCCTGCCAGGTAGAGGACAGGGAAGGGGTGGAGAAAGGGTTTATTCCTACTCTGGAGAGCTTGTTTGGGAGACTTCTGCTCCCTAGTCATGGGGGGAGGGAGGGTCGCTGAAAAACCTCTTCTACTTTGATTCTGTGATGCACGTGGGCCATGCTCTCAACTGGTTCCCGGCTTTTCATCTGGGCAGCAGGACTTGAGGTCAGCTTTGTGGTTTGGAGGGCTACCAGGTTGCAGAGCTGGGGAAATCAGCCTGGTAGGGGTCTCTACAGGGTCTGGTCTCTGAGTGCAGAGCCACAGGTGAACAGTGGGGCTGGAGGGGCAGAGAGGTTCACCAGATATCACAGCTATCTGCAGGGAAGCCTAGAGGGGGCCCAGCAGACACTCTGGGAGAGCTTCGGGCACCTCTGTGTCTATGTCAGCCCTGCATCTGGACTCTGCTCTGCCGCTTCCCCTTGCCAGTCCCTACAGCCATCGCTCTAGGCTCCAGCCTGACCCTTGTCCTCTCCTCCCACACGCACCACAGCATCCTCTCATTCTGTCCATTTGTGAAAATTCAAGTACACTGTTGCTGCGGACTGACAGGTGAGCCCTCAGCAGGCTGCAGAGCAACCCGTGGGACCTGTGACAGCAATGCCTGAACATGACTTTGTGGGTGCACCTGCCCCATAGTCTTATTTGGGCTTTGACCGGATCTCCAGAAATTTCTGCACCCTGTAATTTAGGATGCTGGCGCTTTGGTGCTGGGGGTGGTGTTGGGGAAAGGCCACTTTTGGTTTTCATTGTGAAGCTAGTGAGAGGCCCGAAGCCCTCTAAGCTCTGGGATTGACCATAGCCCATGCTCTCGTGTCAGGGACATGCAGGACTTCAGACCCATCCATGGGATAGCCCCAGTTCATTCAGTTGGTTATGAATCGACATGGCCCCTCTTTGTAACACTAGTGTCAAGGAGAGCACCTGACATGTAGTAGGAGCAGAGTTAAAAAAATGTGTGTTGATCAAATGAGGTTTGGATGCCTACCAAGTGTTATCACTCATGTTTATCCTACTGTCAAGGAGAGTCAGTATTTCCATAAATAAGCACGTGGCAAGGCTGGACAGGGTGACTGAAGAAAGCTCTTGTCAGCTTGAGAGTTGATCTACACCATACCTTCCTTACCCCCACCAGCCAGGGGCATCCAGTTTTATATGAGTTGCTTTTCACCACCTTAGGAGACGTACCCGGTAGCCACAAGTGGCTCAGTTCTGACAGCTCAGTGTGATGCCCCTGAGCTGTTGGTCTCTTGGCTGGGTTCTGTCTGAGGAGTCTGTATTCCAAGCATCGCTTTTAGGGTTGCTGCCTCCTGTGAGCAATCTTGAAAACAGAGTGGCCGCTGTCATTGAGCTGGCAGAGCTCCACAGGAATCTGGAAGGTCTGTGCTTGTTCCCCTAGTGATGTGACATCGTCCCCAAGTTTGGGAAAATGGTTAAGCAGGGAGCATGAATGTGCTCTCCAGAAGTCTTGAGGGCAGAGGGAAGAAGGAAGGAGAGCAAGTAGGAACTTGTCCCACTCTTCCGCCAGGGTCTGTCTCTCTCCCTCTCCCCCCACACTCCACCCCAAGGGTTGCCAATCCCGTTAACCTTTGAAGACACAGGGAGAACATTGCCATACAGCCTGTACTGCTCAGCGTGAAGTGGAAACTTGGCATGTGACTCAGAGGCCTAAGACCATGAAAGGCCTCCCCCAGAGAGCATCTGGGGTGGCCTCCTCATTTTAGTAAATGTGTCGCTTCATTTTCAAACAGTTGGGGATTTTCTTGTTATCTTTTTGTTAGCAATTCAGGCTTAATTCCACCGCAACGAGAGAATATACTCCGTATGATTTCAGTCCTTCAAATTTTGTCGATTTTCCTTTGCGTTTCATTACACTATGGCTTGAGTATGACCCGTTTTGGTAAATGTAAAATATTGCTAAACTTGGAGAAAAGTGTACATCCTGTAGTTGGTGGGCATACCTTTATAAGTTAATTAGGTCAAGTTTGTATATTGTAGTGTTAAACTCATGGATATTTTTGTGATTTCTTTCCTGCTTGTCTGAGAGTGGCTTCTGAAGTCTTCCTCTATGACTCCTAAGTGCCTATTTCTCTTTAATTCTGTCAAGGTTGACTTCATATTTTTGAAGTCGTGCTAGTAAATGAAATTGAATTTAGAGTTTCTGTGGTTTCCTGGTGGACCGAATTTTTATTTCTTTGAGTTGCTCTTTTAAGTTTTTTTTTTTTTAGTTAAAAAAAAACATTTTTATTAAGGTATCACTCGTTTACAATACTGTATATGACTTAGGGGAATAGGTTCACACCTCTTCAGATGAATGTCATCACACCAGACCCACCACCAACGTACCCATAGTCCTCCATAGACATTGGGCTCCGACCCTCTTTGTTCCCACTCCCACACTCCCTCTCTAGTAGCCTCAATTCTGCAATCATAAATCTAGGGTTTATTTTGGTCTGTCCCATTGTTTTGTTTCTCTGTATGCCACATGTGAGTTAAATCATTTGTTATTTTTCTTTCTCCCTTTGACTTATTTCATTTAGCACAATTCCCTCCAGTACTATCCGTATTACTGCAAATGACAAGATTTCATTTCTTTACAGCTGAGTAGGATTCCGTTATGTTTATGTACCTCATCTTCTCAATCCACTCATCTGTTTTGGGGCACTTGGGTTGTTTCCATAACTTCACTATTGTAAATGGTGCTGCAGTGAACATAGGAGTGCATTTGAATTAGAGTTAGAGTTGAATTAGAGTTTTTGCATTCTTTGGCTAAATACCAAGGAGTGGAAC
Organism: Scalopus aquaticus; assembly: GCA_004024925.1. Lineage (NCBI taxonomy): Eukaryota > Metazoa > Chordata > Mammalia > Eulipotyphla > Talpidae > Scalopus > Scalopus aquaticus. Next base: position 97,344 of record PVIJ01001491.1, on the reverse strand, counting down.
TGCTGCATCATATGGTAGCTCTATTTTTAATATTTTGAGAAAGCGCCATACTGTTTTCCAAGGCTGCATGAGAGATCCTTTTCCTCCACACCCTTGCCATGAGCTCTTCCCCTTTGTCTCTGCTGATGCTTCTTGTCCCAAAGTCTACTTTTGTGCAATACTAGTTCAGCTCCACTGTTTTCATTGGGTTTATGCTTAAATGGTATACTTTTTTCTTCCTTTACTTGGCTTCCCTGTATCCTGTGAATTTGATAAGCAGGTTATAGTTGAGTTTTATGACACTTTTATCATCTGATATACTATGTCCATTTACACTTAACTTACACTTACAATAACAGTATTAGTACATTGGGTTTAATTTTATCATCTTCTATTTTCTACTTTCTTTTGTCTCATTTGTTCTTTACTTCTTTCTCCCTTTTTTCTTGACTTTTTAAAATAAACATGTATTAATTTTTTTTTTTTTTTGCTGAAGTGAGATCCATGGAATTTAAAATCAGCTTTGAAGTGAACAACCCAGTAGCACTTGGTACATTTACCATATCGTGCAACCACCACCTCTGTCTAGTTCCAAAACATTTGCATCACCCCAAAAGGAAATCTCATACCAGTAGGGCAGTTGCTCCCCAATTCTACCTCCCCTTGTTCCTGGTAACCACAAATGTGCAGTCTGTCTTCCTGGAGGGGGATAAATCACATATTTCTATCACTCCACTTCCTCTGCTCTTAGCTTGTTGTGCATTCTTTTACCCCTCTTTTAGTGGTTACCTTAGCAATTACCTTAGCGATTACACATCATGACTAACTAGATTTTACTTTACCGTAGAACTTTTATTGCTTCCAGGACAAGGGAAATGTTTTAGAGCACACTCGAATTTGTCTCTTCAACCCTATGCAGCTGCTGAGAGCAAAGGTCAGCTTCCTAAATGCTTAGGTCCCTCTTTCCCTTTGGCTTCTTGTTCACTCACGCTGAACAACATGCGAGTCAGCAAGAAGTGGTGGGACAGAGTGCTGGCAGGCTGTGAGCTCATTTCACTCGGTTCCTTTCTCCCTAAGAGCCGGTCTCCTCCAGTCCTGGCCGCCAGGACCTCTCTCCAATACCTTAAAATTTTCTTTCATACTTTCATATTTTGTCTAGCTTTTTCAGATGTTCTCAGTGGGAGGGTTGTTCTGCAACAAGCTTCTCTGCCATTGTAAGGAGAGAAACCTGGCTCCTCATTTTATAGCCAGGAAGCAGAGGCCTGGAGGGGGAAGTGCTTGTCTCATTTCACACCACTAATTAAGGCAGAGCTGGAATTAGACCTCTGGTCTCCTGATACCCATCCCAGTGTAATTTCTACCACAGCACACTGAGCGCAAGGTGATCTTAATCTGTCACTCGCCCAAACCATCATTCCTTCAGTCAACAAATATTTTTCAAGGACCTGCTTTGTGCCAAGCACTAGACAAATAAGTGGGCATTTTTTTTTCTGCCAGTTTTCAGGAGTTTCTCTTTGTCTTGGTTTTCTTATGATGTAGGTAGGTGTGATTATCTTTATATTTATCCTGCTTGTCGTTCATACAGCTTCTTGAGTTTGTAGCTTGAGATTTTCATGTTTTAGAAAAGTCTCAACCATTTGTCTTCAACTATATAGATAACTTTGGTCTCAATCTTTCCCCTATTGTTTGGAGACTTCAGTTATGTGTATCTAATGCCTTCAAGAATTATATAACTTGGGGTGAGGTGAGGTGGATTAGAGGTAGACAAGTATATTGTTTACGGAAATTGGTTCAGCTTAATGTTGCAGAGACACGAGATAACAGTGGCTTATGTAAAATGACTTCTTTCTCTTTTCCTGGGCAGACTGGAGGGAGGCATCCCAGGTTTGGAATTGGCTCTGGTCTCTGGGTGTTGCCCTCATCTTCCTGAACCAAGATGGCGCACATTATAGCTCTGTTCCAATCAAAAGGATAGAGGAAATGGGAAAGGAGAGCACAACTCCTCTTTCAAAGTTTCTTCCTATAAATTTGTTGGCCTCACTTTCTTTCATAGCCCATGGAGTGGAGTTTGGTCACATGACTACAAACTAATTGCAAGGAAGGCTGGGAAATGTAGTCTTTATTTTGGGAGGTCACTTCTTGAGCTGAAATTTAGGAAGTCTATTTCTATGAGACAAAAGGTGATGCTAAACATTAGGGGACAGTTAATCTTTTCCACAGCAGGCAATGCAGGCAGAGGTGGCGGGGAAAGGAGGGATTGGCATAAGCATTTGACTCCCGAGAGCAGAGCCCACGTACTTCCATCTTTCTAACCTCAGCACCTGTCACATAACAGGATGCTATGTAGATGTTGTCAAAATCTGTTGTAAGGGCGGAGGAGACAGAGGATTTTGTTGTGGAGACTGGAGGCCTACCTAGTGAAATTGGAAAGGCAGTAATGTGTCATTGTGGGAGTGAGAGAGGATTCATGCCATTATAGATATATTGAGATTGAAGGTGAAAACGAACATGCTGAGTTGAAATTGCTTGGCAGGCGACAGGGGAGACAGCAGAAGTGGGGGCTGGAGCTGTGCCTTTGGGAGCTGTCCTTGGGAGTGCACTGACTGAGGCTGTGAGAGAGGTTATTTTCTTCCAAGGAGAAAATATATGGAGAATAAAAGGGGCAGGCGAGGAGTGAACCCTTGCGATGGGAGAAAAGAACCAGCAAACAGAAAGTACTGCTGTGCAGGGCAGGCTGTCCTCGGAGAGCTTTTCGAAAGTTCTTTCCTCTCTGAAGGGTTTGCTGGCGCTTGAAGACTTGTCCCCTCCCCTGGATTTCACACCATCCCTTCCTATGGCTTGTTATTTCTTGGATCTGGCTAGTTTTCAATTAATGATTAATTCAGTTTCATATTCATTAAAGTTTCGTTAGATTATTTAATTTCACTCGTAAAAGAATGTGAAGCAACATTGCAGCTTAATTTTTATTATACAGGCAACCTGTAGCCACTGTTAAAATTACCGGAAAATACAGTTAGACAAAAGAAAGAACATTTAAAATCACCCGTAAACCCTCAGCCTACATAGCTAATATTTGATACCTGTCCAGACTTTATTATACTCTCTCCATGATAATGTTACTATCAACAATTGCTAGTGTTTATGAGTCCTTTCTGTGTGTCAGTCACTGTTACAAGTTTATCATCCATTATGTAAAGCTCACAGTAATCTTTAATATAGTTCTTATATCTTGATTTTACAGGCAAGGAAACTTAAGCATAGAGAAGACTGGAAACTTACCCAGAGTCATTCAACTTGTGTGTAATCCCAAACTAACATAAATCCTGGTTTAATTTTTGACTTTTGAGTATGAAAAAAATTTCCAATTTAGGTGGCACAGCGGTTGGGCATTGCACTGTGGAGCTGTCAGTGGCAATGACACGAGTTCGATGCCCGGCTGGGGAGATTCCCACATGGCGCGGCAGACCTCTCCTGCCTCACCCGCTGCTCCCCTCAGCAGTGTATTTCCGTCAATCTGCTCCCTGCTCTGTCTCTGGTGAACCCTCTCGCTGCCCCACACCTCTGGCCTGTACCCCAGCTTTTATGCAAAAATAAATAAATCTTTAAAAAAAATTTCAAATTTATACAAATATATAGGAATAGAAGGATGGAGTCCTGTGCAACCAACATCCAGCTTCAGCGCCCATCAGTTCACTCTTGTTTTATCCACTCTCCTAGACACCATGGTTATTTTCAAGCCCATCCCTGACATGATGCCATTTCATCCACAACATCTGTCTCCGTAGATGAGGACCCTTTTGAAATGTAACCACAACACTTACCATGTTCCATTCAAGTGAACAATTCCCTACCATCTTCTACTTCTATCAGTGTTCAAATCTCCCCTATTGGCTCATAAATATTTCTTCACAGTTTTTTTGAGTCAGGGCTACACATAATCCTCACTGTGTTAGGGTTGGATTTCATACCTAGATTGTTCTGATTCCAAACCAAACACCAAACACACACTGTAAATTGAGAAATCTATACAAGTTTATACTATGGTTAATTTAGCATATGAATACACATTTTAAGTATTGATTTGGACAGTAAAGCTAAGATATTAATTTGTTATTTTTCTTCACTAAGGAAGTGGTGAAAACCCTTAGCTGAGTATTCTTTCTATAATCTGCCAAATTTCTTATGTTCTACAGGCTTTTTGATCTCTACCGAGCTTTCTACTGTATTTTTGTCTTGCAGCAGATTGTTATTTCTTAATACAAGATTTTTTATTATTTTCATTCACCTGTCCATCCATCCAGCAAATTAATTGAGCAACTATTATTTCCCCAGATACTGTGATTGAGAGATATGATTCCTTCTCCCTTGGACTTATATTCTATGGGGGAGAGAGACAAACAAAAAGTAGGTGGACAAATAATTAAAGCATTTTCAAATTGTGATAAATACCATGCAGAAGCAGCTAGTAGTGAGTGTAGAGAATAATGATAGAGACTACTTTCAAAAGTACTTACAAAATGATTTGCTTTTACTTGCTCAGAGTGCTTTTTAAATGCATCCCCCATCATTAGTATTTAAAGGAGATTGCATCTTTTCAATATGCTCTTTGCTAACTGCTTGCTACTATTATTCTCCAGTAGTTTCCCTTTCTTTTATTGTGATGCTGCAGTTTTGCTTGTACACCTCTTGAATTTGTACATCCCATCTTCTGCTGCAGATGTGGTAGTGGTAGGACATTGTACTTGGCTTCTTTGGTAAAAAGAGTAACTTTCACATCTAATCTAAGCAGGAACTAGATCTCCCATTAGGCAGAAGCATGGTTACCATAATACCCATTTGAGTCATTCTTTTGGGGTTCCTGGCTGACAGGGAAGGGGAGCTCATGTGTGAGGGAACCACTGACAGGCCTTATCATTGAAAGGCACTGTGAGTAGAGGATGAGGAAAGGGTGGGGAGACCTCAGCCACATACAGGAGAACCTCCCAGGTGTCAGAAGCAAGGAGGGAACAGCTTTGGTGACAGTGACGGCCATTGGCCTCTCCTCCGAGTCCCTCTTTCTGTGTGACCTTTCCAGGTTTCTTTAAGGCAGCTTGCCTGTGGGGCACTTACAGACCTCAGCAACCTGAGAGATCCATCAAACCCCCCAATGGCAACCCCTGGTTTTTACTACCTCGGTATCTTCCCTCTGCTTGACCAGAGGGTCTTAGCACTCTTTCAGGGTTCCCTCTTACCTGAAAGATTTCTGGGGGTGTCTGATGTCACCCCATCTCTGCTGCTTCAAAGTGAGTCCCCTCTGCAGCATCCCTTTCCCTCACACCCCCAGTTTGCCCTAGGATCAAGAAGCCCAATGCACATGGTTAAAATCTTCTTATAAAACTCTTCAGCTCCATGTACGTGGGGAGATACAGTGAGATGTTTGGATGCTTCCCCCAATCCCACACAGGAGTAGGGTCCAAATCTGAGTTTTGTCCCAGCTAGAACTACAGGGGCAGAGAGGGAGCAAGAGTAGGCAGAACACTGCATTTGTGCTGCACCTGCTGCCAATTTCCAGAATTCTTCTGAACATCTTAAGTGTCTCATCTTCTCTAATCCTGCCTAGAGGGGATACTCAGGCTTGGAGCTTTCCATAACACTACAAAGCTTGCACAACTGGCCAGGTCTGTCTCATCAGAATCTTCTTCTTTAACACCCTCTTGTCTGTCTTCTCTACCTACCTCCCATATTATAGAAAAGGAAATACTGCCAGGAATACAACCACTTACAGTTTCTTAGCTGAAACTGGCTTTGGGGGAGTTGTCTACCAAGAATTTCCATAAATACCTTGGAAGAAAAGAGGGTTTTGCTAGTAACTGCTTTCTGGCTTCACTTTAAAGTCTCAATGGTCAAATGATAGATATTATAAGTAGATAGCCAATCAAAATCACATCTGTCTCAGTGCTTCCTAAAGAGTTAGGACTGAGAAGGGGGTGCATGGGGAAAACACAACCGTTTCTTTGTTTCCTCTGAGTTAAGTCTATAGATGCTTGGCAGGCAAGGCTGAGAAATCTGTCCACCAGCAGAACCTCAGAAGGGTGTGACCGCAGCAAGCTGACCACCATGCAGTTTTGAACTCATCTTTGTAGGCTGGACATAAGTCCTCCTCACTCTCTCAGCACCAATCTGCCGACAGGGGCTGACAGAGTTTGAAAGAGATGGACTCCAAGCCTGAATGTCGATGTGTTGATTAAAAATAAGAAATTGTAGCTGCCAGGTGAACTGGACATTCAAGCACTCTGCATGGGGACACAGAGTGGCAGTGAGGGTCTGAATGTCTTTTGATGAGCTTGAGCAAAGGGAGAAAGGAGTTGGTTCCAGCATGTGAGTCTCATTTAATGGCATCAGATTCCAAGAGCCCTGCACATCCATCTCCCCAGGAGGGCAGTGTCCTGCCAGGTGGAACAGAGCCGAGAAGCCCTGACAAGGCTCCTTCTCCCCGCACAGTGCTCTGGAGACTGCACGGCTTCTGCAGGGTTCCCTGGCTTTTTTCTGTTTGAGTCAGTCTTTCATAAACTATGTTAATACCATCGGGTTTTGTTTGAATGGAAACTAAACTTTCTGTTGCAGATCAGATTATCTGGAAAGCAGGCTTTTCTGAGACAGATTTGTGAGCAGGGAGCTTTGTTGCCGGGTGTGTCGCCTCACGGGGCAGCAGCTTTGGGAGCAGTGTGGATTGAGAGAGATTACTCAAAGTCCATGTAAAGCAATGAAAAACCTAGAGGGACTACACAGGAAATAATGTGCAGGTCTCATCCAAAGGCAATCTTGTATTTATTAGGCTCAAATACAAAGGTGGGGCAAGTATGCAGGCAGTGTACGGAAATGGGGGCGTCATTACTGGGACTGTGAGCCAGGGTGGAGTGACCAGGAGCTGTTGGCTGAGGGATTCTATTGTTCCCACTAGTCAAGCATATTATCTCTATCCTGCTACCTGCCTGCTGTTTTCAGCAGATTCTGGTTTCCCAGTATGTTCCTTATACCAGAATTTTTGTCCTTGGTGAGAAGCCCCCTTGCATGACCCTAAACCTAGTTTGACAAGCAGGAACTCTGGGGACCAAGACAATATCCCTGAGAACAAGGAGGGCTGGGGATCCCACAGGGGTGCTCTTGGGATCAGCACTTAGATGGGTGAAAGAAGCGAAATGGGAAAGAGGGCAAAGTTGAGCTGATGCAGATGTGACAAAGGGTCAGCCAACTCCACTGAGGGCTCTGGAGCTGGAATGGCCTCTGAAGTTCCATGTCAAGGTACGGGGCCTGGGATTTGTTGCCTGTGTCTTCATCGGATATGGGTTGTCTATGGGAAGGGGTCATGGCTTTGAATGAGACAGCTGTCTTCACCTGAGAGGAAGTCCTGGAGGAAAACCAATATTTGAGCCTTCACTGCTAGTGCTCCTGCAACTGGGGCAGCCAGTGCCTTGGTCCTGCAGCTTACACTAGTTCATCAGCCCTGTGGCATGTGAATGTCAGTCTTGCTCCCAGCACCCAGCTGACTGGCTGCTGAGCCCCCATACAGCCCAGCCATAGTAGCGCAGAGGCATGTGAAATGAGCCAGAAGTGGATACATGGGATTTCATTTGCTTGAAATCTTGTTAGTTCTATTGCTTTAGGGAACCTCAGGGATGATAAATCCACGTGATGTGGGTGAACATATGGCCATCACAGCCAGTGCTGCAGTCAGGATCTGGGACTTTGTCTTTGCTGTCCATATACCTGCTCTACAGCTGTGCAGGAGACTCGCTGTCCTTGACCCATATATTCTCCCTTTCCTCTGTCCCATTCCCCAGCAACTCCTTCTGCCCAGGGGACTCTGTCTCACCTCCCGACCCCACCTCTTAAGTGACAAAAATCTGCTCATCTTCCTGGTCCAGTGTGAATGTCACATGCTTTTGGAAATCTCCTTGGCCAGCGTGCCCCAGTGCGCAGCAGAGTTGCTCATGTCCTTTCGGGGACCTTAGAGCACGTTATCTCAGGCTGGGCGGCTCTCTCCACACCTGTGTGGCTGCTGGTCTGTCTCCTTTCTGAGGAGATCTTAAGACCAGAGTTGGATCTGTAAGCACAGGACAGCACAGGATGGATGAAGGAGGAAACCTTGAAGACTTTTGAGCTACATACGAAGGAGAGAAGTCAGACTGAAGAGGAGGCGTGGTGTATGGAACTGGAGAGTCAAGTCAAGAAGGCAAGCAAGGAAGCTGCTCACCCTTCTTGAGCTGAGCTGTCCAGTCTCACCTGAAACCTTCTGTAAGAATGCCCTCTCCCAGCGCCACAGGGGGCACTGCCCTTACCTACTCTTGCCCAGGCTGTGGCTGTGTATTTGCAGTTAGCCAGTACCCAGTTAATACAGTGTTGAGTAAATGAATGAATCCAGAGTTCAGGGATAAAGACCAGGATTAGGATGTGGCTGGAGGAGGAATGGATTGATTAAAAAAAATTTTTTGAAAGCAGAAATGATAAACCTGGATGACAGGCTGTTGTAACCGGAGGAGTACAACCTTTAGGGGCGAAGCCAAGTTTTGAAGCCTGGAGAAATCAAGTAATTTGGGATAGAGTAGTCAGCTCAAATTCATTCAGAGACTGGATATGAATATCTAAGTCAACAAAGTAACACTGTGGTTAAGAGAATTTGTGAATATAACACTGTCAAGCAGAAGAGGAGAAAAGACCCATCAGGTGAGAACATGTGTTCAATCTGTGATGCTTCAGATACTACAAGTGGTTTTTCAAGGTCTTTTAAATGCAGTGTGCTTATAATCTGAAATGACACCTAATTTGGGGTTGGCCTGTCAAGATTGCTCTGGCCTCTTAGTAACTGTCACATGTCTCATTTGTGTGATACAGTTGGGAACTCCCACTCACCCTGAGCCTCCCCGGTTTTTTCCCATTTAGAAATGTCCACTAGGTGGCGACAGAGGTGCACTTGCCTTCCCTGCGGAGTGCCTGCTGTTTGAGATACAAAGTAGCCTCACAAGAGTCCAACTCTATAAATTAGATTACTCTTTGTAAAACTCAATGCAAATCTTCATTATATGAAACAGTGGACATTTACCAAAGTAAATGTGTAGCAAGTAGAAAAATCATCCATAATAAAAATACAAGAAAATCTAATGATCTTTTTCTTTAAGTAGGCGCTATTTTGTCTGACTCTAAGAACTCACAACTCCAGAGGTTCTAGCTGGTTATATTTCTATTAGTGTTCTGTCTTTCTCAGCTCCTCCCCTATGATTTTGTGAAGTTTATTTCTACCTTTTCCTGATGAGTTTTGAAAGAAACAGCACTCTTGCTCTCTTTCTACTAGATTTTCACACAAAAAGGGAGCAAAGCTCCTAGGTTACTTGATCAGCCATTCGGAGATGGATAGAGAAGACTTTTTAAGTTGCATGGGCAGAAGCACTTATTTTGTGCAGTCCATCCAGGATGTGGTTCTCGAGGAGAAGGCCATTGTGAAATTGGTGGTTTCGTTCCTTTTTTTTTTGAAATTGGTGGTTTCTTGGACCTGATCATTACTGTAATTAAAGAATGTTAAAATTCAGAAGTTAATTTCCATTCTGTCTTTGGTGCAAAGCAGGCTATTAATCATCCCATCAACCTGGGGTGTGGGTGCTCTATCTGGACACCAGAGCCCGCCTCGACCAGATTCTGTATGGCCCGTGTTGAGTGCTGCCGCAGGACACTGACTATATTTCAGTGCTGGAGTTCATGACTCAGTATGGAAGCCCGCGAGTAAGGGCTAGAGTGGGGAGGAACTCACTCTGGGGTGCCTGGGTTATATCTAGGCTGCACAGTGATTTTTGTTTTTAAAAATTTGAGCTAGCATTTAACAACCGAGACGTTTCATATGTTAAATCTGGATTTTTGGCTTCTCTTTTAAAAATTAGAAGCTAAAGCAGCATGAATCTTAATGACCATACAAAGCCACTAATGGCAGCTGCCTCTTTAGATTGCCCCTGACCCTACCACGCCCTGTCCCGTTCTGCTCAGTTCTGCTTCACTCATTTATGTGATGTGCCTGGTCCCCTTTGGCATATGAGTTTGCAACCTCTGAATTATTCAATAGACTTTGAAAAGTTCTAGAAACTCTATGGAATGTCTTTTTAAAAAATTTTATTTTAAATCTCTGGTGGACGTGTGTTTATGACCTTTGATAAGCACTGTGCAGTCTGCCTCAAGGGAAGCAGATCTCACCCTCAGCCTCCCCCCTTTGGCATTAGCTCCTCATTTGTGTCAGCTGGGTCTGGTACAGTTAATACATGGTGAAGTGGTTTTAAAAACAATTATTGAATAGTTTACATACTGTCTCAAAGTCAGTATGCTGGATGTTCTGTCTCATTCTGTCAAGGAAAAGAGCTGCCTGAAGTTACTTTTAGTATGTAGTCCTAGATTCATTTGCTACCATTGTGGGTTGGTAATTGAAATAAAGTAATAAAACCCTCCTCCTCCCATTCCACAATATAAGCTTAGGGAACCTATGCATGACATAAATATTTAACTATATGTAAGTCAAAACAAGAAGATATGATGGGGGAAACGAATTCATTTACAACAGTGATAAAACAGATGAAATATCGCTAAAATTAGCCTAATCATACAAAGAGATTTATATGAAAAGTACATTTAAATGCTGTTTTATGCCACATGAGAAAGGGGAACACAAAAATGCCTTCTACACTGGAAAGGCTTGCTATAAATACACTTCTATACTTGGGAAGAATTGGTATCAAGGATGTCAAGTCTCCCAGATTTAATCCAGAAATATTTTACTTTCCTAATAAGAAGCACATTTTAAAGCACATACAGCCAATCTAAAGTTCTAATGAAAAAGAAACAAGCATATTCTTGGAGAGAAAAATTGTAGGAGGAATAAAGATTAACAGAGATTAGTTCTACCAGGTAATAAAGCATTATAAATCTACAGGAATGAAAACAGCATGCTAAAATACATTAATAGATCAATAATGCAGATTAGAAAGTCAAGCCAAAAAAGTCAAGCCGCGTAGGGAAATTTAATATATGATAAAAGGTGCACTGGTAGGAAAGAGGTGAAATTTTCATTTAATGGTGTTGATGCTAAGTCATTATATGAAAAAGGAAAATTAGGTTACTAACTCACTCTTACCCCAAATTAAGTTCCAGATGGATCAACTATCCATAAAAGTAGCATGTAAAAATATGAGAACTAATATGAAAATAAAGAAGGCTTTTTGAAGAAACCAACACACACAAACTGGTAAATTCTATATATAAAATAACAAAATTTGTGCAGAAAAGAATACTAAAAATTAGAGGGGGCAAACACAAAACTGGAAAAAAATTGCAACTTGTGTAACTGATAAAGGAGCATAAAATAATGTCTTTATTAAAAATAATGTCTTTTTATTGCGTAATTATTTTTCTTAATATATAAAAACTGTAATATAGGAAGTGGACAAATGAGAACATAGTCATCAAAAAAGGAAATATAAATGATTCAAACATGAAAAGATACTCAACTTTGGTCTGTCATAATAATAATGCAATTAAAGTTATTATGAGATGCCTTTTTTAGACGCTATCAGATTAGCAAAGATCATCAAGCTAGAGAGAGTCCTCCCCCTCACCCCATGATGAAGCCTTGTGAACCTGATGAATGAGTCTGTGCTTCCAAAAATTACCCTCTGAAGTTTGAACTTTTGGAGAAAATTTAAATGTATGTGAGGTAGCTGGCATTGTAATAATTTGCAACAATACTGGAAAGTAATCCATACTGGTAAAATATGGTCAGTGGATGATAAATTAGTTGACAAGACCATGATTGAGAGATAGAGTATTTAAATAGTTTCAAATGATCTTCCTACAAGCTACTTATTAATTACAAAGTGAGAAGTAGTAACTCTATAAGTGAGTCCGGGCAGTCTCTGTCCTGTGAGGAGTACCACACCAGCCACAGGGAGAGATGCTGAGGCTCTCAGGGACAGACAACGTCAACTCCAGTTCTGAAAGGAGTTCAGATGATTCTTGTCCTCAGCCTTCAAGTATTACAGCTGAGGCCTCTGACATCTCGGAGCTGAGACAGACCATCTCTGATGTGCTTGGTCTCAAGTCCTAACACCCCGGAAACCTTGAACGAAATATGTGACTGTTGAATGGTGCTGAGTTTGGGGGTAATTTGTTATGTAGCCCTAGTAACTGGAATTGCCAGTTACTGCCAGATTTCTCCACCATAAAGTGGAGAAGTTTTCCCCTTTGTAAGTAATTAGTAGGAAAATACTCCAAGACTATGTATTCTGTTCCTCATCAAACTTTCATTTTCATCAAACCAGTTGCAGCATCCATGAATGATTTTCTAGTCCCATGGTTCTTTCTGTATTTATTAGTTAACTTTTTTTAAGGAAAAGTTTTTTCTTTGTCCGTACTTATGTATGTATGTATTTATAACAGTTCAGTGTGTCATAATAGATTCTTATTCTGTTTGATGGAATATAATGTTACTGTCATTGGTATTCAAGTTCTGCTATATTTGGCCAGTAGAAGTTCCTTCAGGATGGTCCCAGTTATTATTGAATTTTCCCAACTACTCGTTGAGTGACTCCTTAGTTTCTGGTGCGACAAGATGTTCCAGGCTCTTCTTGTGCTTTTCGTGCTCCAGTCTTGTAATACAGACTTTTGTCCAAGGAAGCCTGGTTCATTTTAGTGGAGAACAGTATTTAGAGACCAAGATCCAAGTGATAGATGTGCTCACTGTTATAGGGGTGTCACTGCTTCTAGGTGCTCTCAGTGGACAGAGCTAGGAAATGTGGGTTTTATTTATTTATTTATTTACATATACAAGAGCTGGGGTGTAGGCCAGAGGTGCAGGGGGTGAGAGGATTCACCAGAGACAGAGTGGGGAGCAGAACAGGCGGGTCTACTGAAGTACACTGCTGAGGGGAGCAGTGGGCAAGGCAGGAGAAGTCTGCTGCACCATGTGGGAAGCTCCCTGGCCAGGGATCGAACTCGTGCTGCAGTGGCTGCAGATAGCTTCATAGTGCTGAGACTTACTTAACCCATTGTGCCACTAGGGAGGCCCACTAGGAAATGTGTTTGTCTGTTAAAAAACTTAAGTTCATACTGATACCACGAATTCCAGTGTATAACCACAGAGAACATTCTAATCTCTCCCTTTTCTTACTTCACTGATAAGAAGAAACCTGGCTCTTATTCTCTTAACATATTTAATATCGGATACAAAGAAGGTAGCTTGAGAATTGAGAATTGCTAATCCATGCCACTGAGAAAAGCAAACTTACTATCTAGCACTTGGCATTTGTTTTTAGTTATTTTTAGTTAAAATTTACAGTGAAACACAAATCCTAAGAGTACAATTTGATATATTTTGTTAGATAAATGCCCACATATACTCCTTCCTATAGAACGTTTCCATCATCCTGGAAAGTTTCCTCATGCCCCTTCTTAGTCTCCCTGGATCGAATGTTTTTTATGATTTTTCTTTTCACTGTGGTTTTGTCTTTTGTAGACCTTCATGTAAATAGATCTATACTTCTATATGTCTATTCTTCTATGACTGGCTTCTTTTGATTGGTGTAATCTCTATGAGATTTCTGTCATTTATCAATAGTTTTTTCCTATTCATTGCTAAGTAGTGTTCCGCATAATGAATATGCCACAGTTCATTTTCCTGGGATGGAAATTTGGGTTGTGTTCAGTTTTTTACTACTGTGATTAAAACTGCTATAAAATTCTTGTACAAGTTTTTTTTTTTGTGGATATGCATTTTCATTTTTCTTAAGTAGCAAACTAGGGACAGAGGTGCATGTTCACCTGCATAAGAAACTAACCTTTCCAAATTTGTACCATTTTACACTAGCAATGTCCTGGTTGCTTCATGTCTTCATCAACATTCGGTGGTTTTGGTTCTTTTAGTTTAGCCATCTAGTAATTGTCAGTGACTTTGAGCACTCTTACCCCACCTTTTAGGCTTTGGGTATCCCCAAGGCTTGGGTTTTGACTCATACTCTGCTCTCTCTCTTCAGTTGGATTTAGTTCAGGAAGTGGAAGTAGTTGTATGCTTTTCAGATTTTTGCAGTTGAAGAAATGATCAAAAAGTTCAAGGATGCTCTTTACATTATTAATTCAGATTTACATAAGCTTTTGTTAATGAGACAAAATATTCATAATTAATCACGTGCACATAATTTACTTGGGTTTGTTCTGTTTTGTAAAGCTGATTTCAATTATGGATATTTATAAAGAAAATGAGTATCTGGCATTGTTTACATGCTAACACTACCAGAGATTTTATGAAAATCACACAAGTGGAAAGATGAATTCTCATAAAATTTTCTTAGCAGTCTTTTTTATTTTTAGAAAGTAATACAAACTCTTCAAGGCTAGCATCAACATATTGCCAGACTGATAATTGTACTGGGTGTTTTCATAATACTTTCCTTTGTGCATGCATTCAGTATGCCCATCACATCCCTGCAAGGTATTATCTTATTTTACAGATGGAGAAAAGAAGACCTCAGGGAGGTTAAGCGGCTAAGGTCTCACAGTTGGCAGCAGATGAGGAATGAAAACAAATGAGGTCATAGTGTGGTCCTTCCTGATTCCATTTGGAGCTGCCAGGATCTTGCCGTGAGACCTGAAACTGGCTTGTTCATTCATTCATTTAAACAACACCAAAGAGCAGCTCAGGGTCCAGATCCAGTGGGTACTGGCAGTGGCTCTATTCAGCTGAAGATGTGCGTGGCTGCTCCAGGTCTTCCAGGTTGGTTTCCCGTAGAGGAAGACGCGTGTTCAGCTGAGCATCCGTGGGGAGCAGGAGTGTGAACTGGATCTCCCTGGCCTTCCTGGCAGAAATAGTTGCAGGATGGGGGCTGAAGGAGTCTTGTAGGAATCTTTCAAGCAGCCCGAGCCCACCGTCTGCTCCTGGATGCAGACAATCTTGACTTTCTCCTTCCTGGTTCCCTGGTCAGAGAATTTTGGTTCCTTTCAAGGAAGCCTCTGTCCAGGTTTCTCAGCCCTTCACTGATCCATATTCCAGTGCCATCCGTATCAACTTTTTCAATTCCTGCTCTTAATTAAGAGGGGTGTGACAGCTCAGAAAACACACGGCAGCTGCAACCTGCAAGTGTTTGCCCAAAGGAAAGCCTCAACCTATATATTAATATGTGTCATAATGTAGCGTCCAGTGTAAGTATTTCTCAGACAATGAAACAACTTTGACTGGAATTATTGCAAAAGGGATACAAGATAAGTTGTAAGGCAAAAATCAGAGAATATTTCAAAGATATGTGGCTATACACTGTGTTATGTGTCTTTTATTACAAACTTCCATAAATTGAAATATTTATAGTTGAAGATAGACTACTTGGATATTTATTAAGACACTGCATCCTTTCATGACACAAATTAGTATGGACTTGTAGGCATGAAGAATAACTGCATAATGTTAAGATACATGAAAAATTGTAAATGAAAATTGAGAAAAAAAAACATTAAAAAAAACAGGATATTAACAGTGAAATCATACTTTACACAGTCAATTCCCGGTTACGTGACAGAGAAACAACCTTGAGAAACATACTTAAAAACTGATGGCTGGGCCTCCCTGGTGGCGCAGCAGTTGAGCGCTGCGCTGTGGAGCTTTTGGCAGCGGGTTCGATACCCAGCCGGGGAGAATCCCACATGGTGCGGCAGACCTCTCCTGCCTCGCCCGCTGCTCCCCTCAGCAGTGTATTTCTGATCTGCCTGTTCTGCTCCCCACTCTGTCTCTGGTGAACCCTTTCGCCGCCCCACACCTCTGGCCTGTACCCCAGCTTGTATGTATTAATAAATAAATCTTTAAAAAAAAACAACTGATGGCCAAACACATGAAATCTATAGAAAATTGGAAAATGCAAGTATGATTTCACAACTTTCTTTCATGTGTTACAAATCTGAATAATGGGATGAAGCCAACAGTCTCACGTCTTTGGTAAATGAGAAGGGAGTTTCCTGGGGATTGGAGTTAATGGTCTGGAGCCCAGAGAGAACTAAGGGCCAAGTAATGGGGTTTGCATCTGAGAAGTGCAAAAGGCACAGTGTGTGGCAGAGTATTGGGCAAGAGATCTGGATGGGGGGAGGGGAGGAGCAAAGCTATGGTTGACTGTGGCTGTTTGGGGCAGACAGGCATGGGTTGACCCCACAGCATAGTGTGGGGATCTTGGGGCTTAAGGGCCAGAGAAGGAAGGCAGGAGCTGGACAGGGAGCAGAAGGGGTACCCTGAGCCCCTTCTGGCCCACTCCTCTTTTACTTCCTCCTTTGGAGCTGGTTATTTAAATATCACAGGGAAGTCTGCACAGCCTGGAAGTTTCTCCCTGTGAGTGAAGCAGTGGGCAAGCTAAATTCAGACAACTGCTTCATTACGTGGAGCCTATCTTTTGCCACAGAACCTGACTTTGTAAGGCAGCAACAATGATTTAAAGGGGAAGAGCTTTAAAGGGAACTCTGTCCCAGGGTTTGTCCCCTTCTGGGCACTGTCTGGGATGGATTCATTATTGTGAGCCCAGAATGCGGATATCAGGGAATGTGTCATTCAAGGTGAATGGACCCTACAGGGTTATAATGAATCTACTTGGGTTATTTGTTTTCTCTCCTCTCCACTATCATCCCCTGAGGGGTCAGGAGAGTTAATTTACCAGACCATGAGGAAGGAACCTAGTGGACAAAGCCAACGGCTGTCATGGTGGACAGCTCTTGTCCTGTCTGTTCCAAACACCCCTATACCCTACCCTTGACCTTCACTCTAATCATGTATGCTCATGGGCCACCAACAGAGTGCCTATCTCCTCCTTGTACCTCAGCCCCAACTGATCTAGTCTAGAGTGGAGATAGGGTATCTTTCTTGAAGTCAAGATGTTAAAGGGCAAAGTCCTCTCTAAAGACAGAGGACTCTTGCCTCACAGCAGGAGTTTTCTCAAATACGGCCCTAGTCCTTTGGTCTAGGTAAGATCTGGCAGATAATAGTAGCAGTCCGTGATCTAATGGAGTTTATAGTTTCTTTTCCTTTATTTTTTTTTCCTATTTTCTCAGCTAGAACTGATACCCAGGGGATGTCAGATTCTGCTAAAATAAGAAAATAGGTGATAGGGAAATTTTGACTGTCTTAAAATAGCAAAGATTAGCAAAGTCCAAGAGTTAAATGATTGAGGGAAAGCCAAGTTTGGAATATAATGAGAGTCCTTATCCTCACCTGGCCCCTGCAGGCACAGGGTTGGAGAAATTTAAGGAAAATATGTGGAACATAGTTAATCTCCCCTGACCTCTTTCCATCTTCCTCCCTTTGGAGAAAGGGATCAAAGTTGGCATTATGAGTATATACATTTTCTGTACTTGAGTACTTTGTCATATAGGTGTACAGGTTTTCTATAAATAAAAAATAATGTAACAGTAAGTCTCTGTGAGTAGTGGTGGACAGTGCTGGAAAGTAATTTGGCAATATGTTTCAAGAGCCCTAAAACTTGCATGCCTCTTTATTCTAGACCTACAGTGAGGAATTTTTCATAAGGAAATAGTCATGGCAGAATTTTCTTTAAATTGTGTTTTCTGTTGAGGTATTGTTCATTTACAGCACTGTATGTGATTTGGGGGTATAGGGTCACACCTCTTCAGAGGTGTGTTATCACACTCAACCTATCACCAAAGCATCAACAATCCTCTACTTTAGTCCACTTGGGCCCCTTCCCCCCTTTGCTCTCCACCCCACCCTCCCTCTCTGGTAACCTCAATTCTACAGTCAGATTTCTACAGCTTATTTTGGCTTAGCTTTGTCTGTTCCTTGGTTTTGTTTCTATATATTCTACCCATGAGTGAAATCATCCATTATTTGTTTTTTGGGTCAAGGGAAAAGATTAGCAAAGTCCAAGAGTTAAATGACTGAGGGGAGATGAAAACATCTTCCTAAATATCCAAAAACAGGGAAATTTTAAAAATTAGGTTAGAGGCCCTCCCTGGTGGCGCAACGGGTTAAGCGCAGCACTATGAAGCTATCTGTAGCCACTGTACCACTAGTTCGATCCCCAGCCAGGGTGCTTCCCACATGGCGCAGCAGACCTCTCCTGTCTCACCCACTGCTCCCCTCAGAGGTGTATTTCAGTAGATCTGCTTGTCCTGCTCCCCACTCTTTCTCTGGTGAATCCTCTCACCAGCCCACACCTCTGGCCTGCACCACAGTTCTTGTATGCATAAATAAATAATCTTTAAAAAAATTAGGTTAGATACCAACCTATAGGACCACAACTCCTAATTGAAAACCTTCAGGATCAGGTGGTATTTATGTCCTTCTGCCATCCCCCCACTTCATATGTTGAAGTCCGCATGGAATTTGTGGCTGGGACCTTTGGGAGTAATTAGGTTTCTATTAGTCCATGAGGGTAGGATCCTTGTGATGAGATTAGTGCCCTTCTAAGAAGAGGAAAAGCTAGCAGAATGTCTTCTGTCCACCATGTGAGGGCTCAGTGAGAAGGCAACCACCTGCCAGCCAGGAAAGGAGCTCTCACCAAGAACCATCTCCACCTGGACCTGCCAGCTTCCAGAACTGTGAGAAAATGTCTGTAGTTTAACCCAATCAGTGCATTTCAGTTCCCATCAGTTCAAATCAGATTTTGGCACCAACTCTTTCATTTCCAAAGCTCTTGCATTTCCCACTTCTGCGAGGAAGGCAGACGCCGGCAGTCTCTCTTCTCGGGGCAGAGGCTGCTGAGCTTCCTGCCAGCTCCGTGTGAGCCAGTGAGCAAGGGGGGACTGGGTCCATGTTCCAGGCCCTGCCTTTTAGATTTGGGAAACAGCATGAGGGGAAAGAGTAGAAAACTTTATTTCACACTTCGAGTGTTCTCTGTGTAAACAATTCTCATAATAGAAAAGCCCAGAGGGGAGAATCTGGGCACACATCCTAAATACCCAACAAACCCCTTAGTTAATTCTTTGTCAAGGCACATTTTGGGTATTTGCCCAATATAATTAGTCTTTTCATCAGATCACTATCTGGACACAGTGGTCTTTTGCTTTTTTCTTTTGGCATGCACACTGGCACTAGCATCCCTGTTATAATCTCGCCTAACTGTCTTTTATTCCCCAAGTCACATTGCCCTGGACTACTCCCCTGGCACAGATAGATATATGCCTACGACTAATTTGGTTACATGTTCCTTTAATAGTGAAGGTATGGAAACAACCCAGATGCCCAAAAATAGATGACTGGATCAAGAAAATGTGGTACATATACACAATGGAATACTATTCAGCATTCAAAAAAGATAAACACATGCAATTCGCAGCAACATGGATGGAATTAGAGGGGATCATGCTCAGCGAAATAAGGCAAAAGGAAAAAGAAAAATATCAAATGGTCTCACATTATATACAGGAATATAGGGGAACCAAATACAAGAGCGACAATCAGCGAGAGAGGGGGGAGGATTGGGGCTCAGAACGGGGGAGAGGGGAGCACAGGGGACTCTGGTGATGGTTCACGGGTGAATTGGTGGTGGGAAACCTACGGGGAATATACAGTAATGTAAAAGACATTAAAAAACAATTAAAAAAAACTTGGTTACATGTTTACATTCATCTCAAACATAAATTCCCACACCTCCCCTTAACCGTCTCTTATTTTAACCTCTTTATTTGTGGTATTATTTCTAGGAAAGAGCTCACTTGCCTTCTCTGTGGGAAGATATCTTTTTTGAGCCTGCTCTTTCTGGTCATTAAGAACCAGGCTCTACAAAGCTAGTCAGCCAAGTGCTTTGCTGATGAGACCAATGGCTTATAGAAAAACTGAAAAGTGGTGAATGATTTTTGGTTGAAATGCAGATGATTCTGTTTGGTAGAAAGGTAACCCCAGGAGTGATGGTTTTTATTGCTGTGTCAATCAGTTTTGTATCTAATTTAGCAATCTTGTCCCCTGTTCTCTTTTGTCACTTTCTGTATTTATCTTTTTCATGTATCATCCTTGGAACTGCTTTTTCATCCTGCCTTCCCTCATTAATGAATTATGTAAATCTTTTGACACACACTTCTTATATATTTATATGAAAATTACATTTTTAGCATTTTGAAAATTATACTTTGACACCCCAAATGTGCGTGAGATTGAATTTCTCACCCCTCCAGAGAATTGTCAAAGCTAGATTTATTTAAGTTAGAAAAGTGAAGTGGTTTGGCATTCTTGCTCCTGGTGTGGTGGTTTAAGGAGTTAGAAATCACAAGACCAGGAAACAGGCCCGAAGTATCACCTGAGGACAATCTTTCAACTTAAGAAAATAAAATTAAGGTTGATCTAAGAGTGGATGCAAGGTTTTTACTGTGCAGTGCATATTACATAGTAATTCATTCATTTCTTTACTCAGCAAACATTTATTGAGCATGTACTATTTGATATGCCGCATTCTAGAATCTAGATGATGGAGTCTGGGAGTACAGAACTGATTTTGGCAGCTGTGTGCTAGGAGTTGCCCAGAATAATGGGGGAGACAGATAGAGAGTCCGTGATGTAAGACTGGTGGGCTTGGAGCAGTGGGGAAGAGCATATGGTATGATGGGAGCATCCAGAGTGGCTCCTAACACACCCGATGAGGTTGCTTAGACTAGTCTTAAATTATGGGTAGCACTTATCCAGATGTGGAGATTAGAAAGGACCATTCTGGGCGGAGGAGTACAGAAAAGGGGAGAAAAGGACCTGACAAAGCTCCGTGTCCCCAGAGCATTGGGTAGGAGGCAGGGAGTGGCGGGTGCTTTCTGAATAAGTTTTTGCTTATGTGGTGGTTAATTTTATGTGTCCGTTTGACTGTCTCAGAGATATCTGGTTAAATAATATTTCTGGTTATGTCTGTGAGAATAATTCCAAAAGAGATTAATATTTGAATGGTGAACTAAGTAAAGCATTGCTCTCTCCAATGTAGGTGGATATTATCCAACCTGTTGAGGGGCTAAATAGAACAGAAGGTGGAGGAGGGTTGAGTTCTTTCTCACTGCTTGTTTCCAAGCTATGATATCCATCCTTTCCTGCCCTTGAACTAGGACTTATATCATCTCCACTCTTGGTTCTCAGGCCTCTAGACTTAGACTGGGATTTCCTGGGCCTCCAGCCTGCAGCTGGCAGATCTTGGGACTTCTCAGCCTCTAATTGTGTGAACTAATTCCTTATAATAAATCTTATCCTATTGATTCCATTTCTCTGTGGAACTCTGACATACAATTTTTATTTAAAATCTTAATTGATGTTCTCCTTATCCCATCCTATGCACATCTGTTTTTTTCCATGTTTATCCTAAGAACTTTCCTTCCCTGCCCAAATGGCAGTTATAAAGTTAGCTCCTTCTTTGGAGGGAATGGGTCCATTTTAGAATCAGAAAAAAAAAAAAATAGCACAGTCTTGCTTCTTGCCTTCAAAGATCTTGGTGTAATAAGAGTTTTCAAGCATCAGGTGATTATATTTTCTAACCTCTTAGATTGGATACAACTTCCATGGCTTTGGGGAGAACAACTGGAACAGAAACCCCAGGGGGAGACCTGAGAGGTTTTATCTTTCTATCTCAATTTATCTGTTCCAGGAGTCCTGAGAGAGTCACTTTCAATGACCGCTTCTAGTTGTCCACTGAGTGAGGCCTGTGTGGGGAGCCCGCCAGAGACAGTTGGCTGAGGAAGACTGTTCTGCTCCTGCAAACTCGTCTCAGTTCCCATTACTCACATGCACGCCACACAGTGCATCATCCTGTAGGTCCCCTCTATATAACAGACGGTGGGCCTGTTAATACCTCGGGCCGCAGTGGTATGGAAGGGAGAACTCCTGCACCTGGGCACATTGGGAGGAGGCAGAGCCTGCACAAATTACTCAAGTGGAGCAGAGTGGACTTGCTGCTTTGATTATGGCTGTCATCTATGTCTAATCCACAGCAAGGGTGCTGAGTGCTTCACATATGTTCAGGAGGAGGTGGCGGGAGGAGGAAGGCTGTGCCTCTGATGGGAGTTTGTAGGCTGGAGAGTATGTATTGCCCGGGGAGTGGTACGATGTGGTCATTCCAATTAGGCCCTTTAGTTTCTGTGTCAGTTAGGAATTGAGTATGCCTAGGTATTCGTTACCTGTTGCTGTTTAACTTAGTGTCTTCAACAAACTTGTGCTATAAGAGTAGCTTCCCTGGTGATTCTGACTTGAGTTCTTGAGATTTTAGTCAGGACGTCAACTGGGGCTTCAGTCATCTGAAGTCTTGAGAAGCTAGAGAGCCTGCTTTCAAGAGTTTATTCACAAGATTGTGTGATCCATCTGTGGGAGGCCTCAGTTTTTGCACACAGACTTTTCCATAGGACCATTTGAGTATTCTCATGACTCAGCAGTTGGCGTCCCCCAGAGCGAGTGATCTACGAGAAAGCAAGACAGAGTCTACTTTGTCTTTTATGACCTAGCTTCAGAAGTCACACACCATCATTTCCTCAATATCCTGTTGGTTACACCTGTCAACTCTGTCTAACGTGGGAAAGGACGGCACAGAGCAAAAATACCTGTCAGTAAGGTGCATTGGGGGCCAACCTGGAATTGACTACCACATTATCCTAGTAATAGAGGCCTGAAATAACAAATGATAGGACTTTATTTTCCCCCATATGATAGTAACCTGGAGATGGTTTATCATCCCAGATACTTTTTATCTTTCCTCAGTCTTATCCTCAGGACTGCTTCATGGTCCAGAAATGACCACTGTAGTGCCTATTATCATGTCTGAGTTCTAGTTAGCAAGAAGGAAGAAGGAAATGCCAAAGGGCATCTCAGTTGAGTCAAGTGCTCTTTTAAGGAGCTTTTCCAAATGTCTCATTGAATAACTTACACCTATATATCATTGGCCAGAATTTGTTTATGCGGCCGTCCTAGTCAGCAGTATAGGCTAGGAAAGAGCTTTTCTTCTGAGCACATTGCCACCCCCACAAAATTAGTCTAATACTGTGCAAGCAGGGGAGACTGGATTTGAGGAAAATTCCCATCTGCTGCCTTTACTACTCTCTTCTCATGTAGGGTTTATGACATTATGGTTCTCTGCCTGCTTCTCTCCCACCCCACCATTGTGGCCCCTGCTATAGACCTGAAGCTCCAAAAACGTCTTCAGTTCACTTCCCTAAGTTCACTACCATTTGACAATGATTTGGCAAGGAGGTTGCCTTCTAGAATCTTCCATGGCTTGACTGCTAAACAATAGAACGTGAGGGCCAGAAGATACCCCATGTAATCCTCCTCTGACATTCCCTTGGGTGGGTACCATTATCCTCATCCTCCTAAATAGAAGAGACCACAGTTGGGTAAGCATGAGCCAGGGATTGAGCCTAGTCTTTCTGACTCCGGAGCAAGTACTCTTTTTATGACACCATGTCTGTGGACATGGCAGTAAAGTGATAAGTTAACCTATCACCTGGAGTTATCACCTTAACTCTAGGTTAAATGGTCATGGAGGTAATATAACAACTGGTTTGTACAGGGCTTAGTTTGCTCAGCTGGAGTGGGGTAAATGATTTTTACAGTAGTCTGTTTTCCCAGGGTGTAGTAGATTTATACTAGGCTGTTGCTAGTCATGTTCTTTTGTGCTTTCCTTGGTAGAAGTCTGCTGGTTATTTCTCATTGTGCCACACACTCCTAGGACAAGGCAGAGACTCATGAAAGGAAGACTCGCTGTGATGACAGGGCCGCAGTCACTGTGGTCACTGGAATAGGGAGGCAGCCCTGCTGTTACAGGGCATCAACTTCTGGGCACGAGTCAGCGCTGCTTTATCTGTCAGGATGTGGAATTTGCTCAGTGTGCTGTGTGCATGGGGAATGGAGAAAGGTGTTGGGGTGGGAGAGAAGTGTCATGAAGAGAGTACTTGCTCTCTTCATGTTTCTGAAACAAATGAATGCAAAATTAACACTTTAAAATTAAGACAGATAAATTATGTGTGAATTGGAAGTGATTCCCAAACTCAAGGTATCCACGGTAACCTTTTCCCACTTTCTGGAATCCTCTCTGGTAGCCCAGGCCCCTTTTGGGTGCTTCACAGAATATTCTTGTTGGGGGAGGGACTTTTTCCATACACAGACCCTAAGCTAGGCCCCCCAATCTGATAGTCTTTGGAGGTCACTGCCACTCACTGTGTTATGAAAAAGTTCCCCAGGTAAGATTCTGACACCAGTTCTGATATGTGGGCTTTTCTTCCACACCAAGAAATTCTCCAAACCAGGTTGGTATACTGCAGTTAAACTCAATTCTAACACAGTTCTAATACTGTCCCATGGAGATGGGATCAGATCCCAAGGGTTAAGGACTCAGTCCTACAGCGCAGCCCTTAGTCCCCTTCAGATGCCAATTGCAAGGCCAGGTTATCACCTGTGCTTCTGACTGATGGGTTAGAGATCAGAGGTTCCACCTTTAGTTTTCTACAGTGGCCCATGGAAATCAGAGAAACACTGTACTTACTGGATTGCTGGCTCATTATAAAAGGATATAATGCAGGAACAGCTCGATGGAAGAGACTCATAGCACGGTGTATGTTTTGAGCTGCCATACTCTCTGGACACACCACTCTCCCCAAACCTCCATGTGCTCACAAACCTGTAAGCTCTCCAAACCTCTTTTGGGTTTCTATAGAAGCTTCACTACATAGGTATGATTGATTAAATCATTGACATTGGTGACTAAACTCAGTCATTCTCCCCTCCCCAGAGATCAGAGGTGGGATTGAAAGTGCCATCACTCTGATCTCACGGTTGGTTCCTCTGGCAACCAGAGCATCTGCCCTGATCCTCTGGTACTTTTTTCCCCAAGGTCACCTCCTTTACGTAAACTCAGGTGATTATAAGAGGTTTGCTATGAGTCAAGATACCCTTATCATACTTGCCATTTAGAGTTCATGTCGGACATGGGATGAAAACCAAGTATATGTTTCTTATTATAAATCACAATATCGCACTAGGGTATTCTGCTATGTACCTCTTCATACATCATCTCAACAGCCCACTGAAATCTCTGACTTGCCTCTTTTCCTCAAATAATTCTCCCCTTTTCTGGAATTTGCTTTTTAAGGCACTGTTGGCATTTCCCAGCCATGAATGGCCAGCCTGTATAACTGAAAAGGTAGAGAGGGAGGGCTTAGTGTGACTGAAGAAGATTCAGATTAGTGTTTTAGAAACAGGAATTGTGATGGAGGAGGGCTTGGGTCCAGTCCTCAGGAGACACTTGCTTTGCACTTTCTGTAACCTCTAAGTTTCTGTCAGGGATGTTGGTAGTTTGGGATTGCACCCTCCCACTCCCACGTTCCTGCACCCTCCATCCCAGCTGAGCGCAAGGAGGCTTGGCCTGGTGAGGACACTCTGTGTGAAACAGCAAGGGCTTCAGCCCTCAGCCTCCTCTCCTCAGAGAGCATCATACTCTGTAATCTTTCTCGTGACTTTGTGGCTAATGAAAACTGCGTGTACCAGTTTTGCTTCAGGGCTCACAGAGTTCTGTCTGTGGGAACTGCCGCTTCCTCTGCCCCATGTCTGAATGAGCTCTCCCCAGGGAAGTCCTCTGATGGCAGCTGGACCTTCTGGTAACTTTCCACACACTCTGTCGGTGCTAACCATCTCCCGGATCCTCCACGCTGTTCTTTCCTTAATGTGGTTGGTTTCTTAATGTGAAATCTCAGTTAGGTTCCCTAATAGTCATCATTGCTCTGCGACCCACAGTGACAATCATGCTAACTACCTCTAAAAAGGACGTTTGTGAAAACAGCTGTTATTAGTTCATGCTTGCTTCCAGTGTTGGAAAACCTGGCCATATTCCCCCAGTAGTCATAAAAGAAGTCATTTATGGAGAGCTTGTGATATGCTAGCTACTAAAGCTATATTGTTTGATTATATTCTTTTAATCCTCAAGATGACTACCTGAAGTAGGATCTACTCTCCACAGATGAAGAAATTGAGGGTGAGAAATGTTCAGTAAATCACTGGGGTCACACAGCTGACAGCCCTAGGGGCACTGTCTGACCACGGGGCTGATAGCTCTCTCACACTACCAGGCTGCCATGCTAACGTCCTGTGGCTGATGTCTCTGACCTAGTCCCTCTTCTGGGCAGAAGGGGGAATGTCCCAGACATATTCCATCCAGCCTGGCTGTACGTGAGGATCAGGAGTCTAGAGAAGAGTAGTCCAGGGACAATGGGTGTCAATATTCTTCTCACCAGACCCAGAACAGCAGTCCTGACTAGGCCTCCCTTTCCCACGGCCATCGCTCCTTCGTGTGTTGGCCACTGGGAGAATGAAAGGCACACAAGAAGCAATGTGCATGAAAGTTGGCCTTTCTGCCACCCTTGCATATTGCTGAAGTTTTTCAGCCCGTAGTATAAGCAGAACCGTGCTGTGTGTGGTAGTGAGAGAGGGCACGACAGAGTGGGATGGCGGTCAGTTTCCTTACTTTTTTTCAAGGCACAGGAGCTGTGTCTCGCTCAGCCTTGGAAGCAGCCACCACCTCTCCTAATTTCAAATCAGTCTGACATTTCACCCAACTCGAGGCTAAGAGTATTGCTTAGGCTCTTGAGAACAAGGCCTATCTAAAGAAGATACAGACAAACTGGAAGGTATTTGTCCAAGAAAAAGTTGACTGTACTTTATTACTCAGCATACATGCTCATCTGAGTAACTGTTCTGCCCTCACTAGAGAGAAGAAAAAGGAAGGTTTGTTAAACTTTCTCAAGAAGTGAATTGCAGTATGGAATTCTGTTGACCTGTGTTCACTTTGATCTTGAAAATTCTAGGCTGTCAAAAGCAGACAGATTTTCCAGCACAGCTGCATTATGCACAACAGGAGGATGGCAATAACTCCCGCTGCCCTGCCTGTGTTGCTTGGGGAATTTTTTGTGTGTGCATGTTCTTTGTTCTATTTTTCCATCTGGTGACTTTTGTTTTCTTCTAAATGGTGCTGTTTAAATGCTTTCCACAAACGCAATCTTGAAAATAAACACAATGAATGAATAAGAACAAAAGAGGACCCATTCTCGATGCTGATCACTGCCGAGAGGTTCCCTCAGCTGCAGGGAGACGGGGGCTAAGTGGATGAGTGGCGGGTGGGTGAAACTCCACCCAAGGCTGCTGCCAGGATTGAAATTCAGTCAGCACCCCTTAATGGTGTCTCGATATCTCTGGGTATAGAAGGCCCCACCAAATGGGCACTAGCAGTCAGCCAATGGGCTTTGAAAATGGGAGGCTCCTCTCCCATTTGTTGATTCCCAGGAGCCTTGGTTTCATACCTCCAGAGCTTCCAGCAGTGAGGAGGCCATGGTGTTGCTGTTAACTTTCGAACAGGGATTTACCTGTCCCTCTCACTTCCACATGCCTAGATTTTTCCCTCTGAGCACAAAGATTTGAGCCCAGGTCACTGATTTAGAGAGACCGAGAACACCAGTAGGAAGAGGGGATTGATAATAGGAAGGAAGGCAGTCACCAAAGGGTGTGTTACCACACCAGATATCCCAGCAAGCAGACAGAACTCAGAGCTGAGGGAGAGATGGGGCTCTGCAAACAGTGTCAAACACCCACCTTGGAACCCTTCTGTGGAGAGGGGCAGAGCTGGGGCGTGTGTACACTGACTTCAGGAGCTGCTCCCTGGGGGGTGATAATTCCTGGCAATTTTGGAATTTCTCTGCATGTGAGCAGCTTTTCTGGAAAGCTCCAGGCACAGGCATACAGAGACTGGCAATTTGAGCTTGGCTGGGCAGAAGGGGGAGTACACTGGAAGGGGTGCAAGGGATGCCTGTGGGAATGAAAGCGTCTTGTCGGATCAAACAAATGGCTTGAGACAAGCAGCCCCCCTGGGAGTCAGTGATGGGTCACATCTAAAAGGGCTTCTTCCCTTTGGGGTATTCTGTTTACCATCATCCCATTTGCCCGTATCAGAACTATTCTCCTTTCTTCTCTAGGTGTAAATTTTTTTTTTTTAATTAAAAAATTTTTTTGTTGAGGTAATACTGATTTACAACACTGTTTACGGCTCAGCTTAACACCTCCTCAATTACATATGGCACACCATGCCCACCACAAAATGTCTAGTCATCCACTGCCATCCAGTCAACCCCCTGCTAGTTACACCCTCCCCTCTTGTAATCACCGTTGTGTTGCAGAGTCTAGGGGTTTGTTTCTGTTTTGTCTGTTTACTTTGTTTCTGTATATTCCACAAATGAGTGAAATCATATGGTATTTGTTTTTCTTCTTCTGACTTACTTCAGTTAGCATAATCCCCTTAGTTGCAAGATCATCTTGCTTAAAATTGCATCTGGCAAGATATATATGTACACACACACACACACACACACACACACACACACACACACACACGCTTGAGTGGTATTCCGTTGTGTATATAAGCCACATGTTCTTTACCCCTTTATCCATTCATCTGTGTTGGGCACGTGGGTTATTTCCATTTCAGCTGTTGTGAATAGAGCTGCAGTGAACATTAGGGTGCATATGTCCTTTTGATGTCGTTTTTTTTTTTTAAAGATTTATTTATTTATACATACAAGCTGGGGTACAGGCCAGAGGTATGGAGTGGCGAGAGACTTCACCAGAGACAGAGTGGGGAGCAGAACAGGCAGGTGGACGGAAATACACTGCTGAGGGGAGCAGCGGGCGAGGCAGGAGAGGTCTGCCCACCATGTGGGATTCTCCCCGGCTGGGCATCGAACTCATATCGCTGCTGCAGACAGCTCCACAGCTCAGCGCTTAACCGCTGAGCCACCAGGGAGGCCCTTTTAGAGTTGATGGATTTGAGAGCGGAGCGGGGTCCTTGGGTTCACTCTGGGAAAGGTTTCACCAGAGCTCCCTTTGGCACACGTGACAAGTTTCTCCATAAGAGAGAGACTCAAGTTATACATAAAGAACAGGTTTATTAGGACAAGGAAGTAAAGGACACTTGTACAGACACAAGTGGGCAGAAAGAGCTGCCCCGCTGAGGGGCAGGTTTGCTAAGAGAGGCCTGCATGGTGCAGGTCACGGACAGACAGGCAGGCTGCTGCCCTGCAGAGTGACAGAGTTGGTGAAGGAAAGCACCTGCATAGGCACAGGTGGGCAGAGAAATGGCTGCCCCAAATTCTTGTACGGATGGCGCTGATATAGCCTTCTTTCAGTTGGGAGGGGCTTGTCTTTGAAGATGGCTGTCTGTTTACTGGCTAGCCGGAATTAGAAAAGAGACTGGAGATTCTACAATGGGCTCAATCTCTGTATCTTTGGCCCTAGAGACTGCCATCTAGCGCCTACCTATGCTTTGTAATTTAGGAGCTGGCACTTAGGGATTGTGCTAATGGTTATGTTGCATTCTTCTACCCCCACTTTCTTGTGTGGGTCTAGTTCTAATCTTACTTTGTGTTATATCTCCTCCATCACATGCCATCAAAATGCCATTCACATTGGCATTTTCATATTCTTTGGGTAAGTACCCAGAAGTGGAATTACTGGGTCATATGGTAGTTATATTTTTAATTTTTTGAGGAAACTCCATACTGTTTTCCGTAGTGGCTGCCTCAATTTACATTCCCATCACCCATGCAAAAGGTTTTTATTTCCTCCACATCCTCGCCAACACTTATTGTTTCTTGACTTTTATTTAGCCATTCTAACCACAGTGAGGTGAAATCTCACTGTGGTTTTGACTTGCATTTTCCTAATGATAAGTGGTAAAGAACAGCTTTTCATGTGTCTGTTGGTCATCTTTCTATCTTCTTTGGTAAGTGCCTATTTAGATCCTCTGCCCACTTTTTAAATTGTTTTTTTGTTGAGTTGTTTATATCATTTGGCTATTTTTTTATTTGTTTATGCGTACTGGAACTGGAATGTAGGCCAGAGTTGCAGGGAGTGAGAGGATTCAGCAGAGAATCCTCTGGGGAGCAGAACAGGCAGATCTATTGAAATACACTGCTAAGGGGAGCAGGGGCGAGACAGGAGAGGTCTGCTGCGCCGTATGGGAAGCTCCCTGGCTGGGGATCAAACACATGTGGCAGTGGCTGCAGATAGCTTGATAGCGCTGAGAATTTAACCACTGCACCACCAGGTAGGCCCTCATGTGGCTATTATCCCATTGTCTGACATAGGTTTGCAAATGTCTCCTTTCATTTAGTCGGCTGCCTTTTCATTTTAACGGTGGTTTCTGTGCAGAAGCTTTTTAGTTGGGTGTAGTCCATGTACTTATATTCTCTTTTGCTTCCCTTGTTGTTAGAGATGAGTCCACAAATACCACAAAAGCTGACATAGAAGAGCTTATCACTGTTTTCTTCTATGTATTTTATGGTTTCAGGTCTTACCTTCAAGTCTTTAATCCATTTTGTTTGAATTTTTCTATAGGATGCAACACAGTGGTTGTAAGTTCTTGATAATTGCAAATAATCCATTCCTTGCCTTAAGCCAGAGGCGCAAAGCATCATGACTTGGAGGCTTATGGCATAAAGTCTGCAGCTCTTGTCCCAGCTCTTTTTGGAGGCTGCAGCTGTTTGCTGGTGCCACTGGAGGTAACTCCAGATCTTGTTCCTGTCCCAGGACTCTGCAGCCCTCCAGAGAAGTGGCAGATTAGAAACCTTCATCACTTTTTCTGCCTCTAATGACAAAACCAGAAAACCCCGGTTCAAACTGGTTTAGACAATACTGAACAGGAAAATTTCACTGAACAGGAAGTTTGAGGTAGAGTGGTCCAGGTTCAGTCAGTGGTTCCAGTTCTTTCCATTCCTGCTTTCTCATCCTCAGTGTGCTCACTTTATTTTCAGGGATCTCCCTTCCTTACAGGGGGGCAGTTGTGGGTGTGGGCCTTGTGCATGTACAGACATGCCAGTGTAGCTTCCATCATTGTGCAGGAGCCAAACTGTGCCAGCTCCACAGGGAAAGGCCATATGTAGATGGGACCTCCAGGTTAACTCAGCCCCAGCTAACCACCAGAAGGGGGTGAGGTCACTTCCAGATGACTCCAGATCCCCCAGTGGCTGAGTTTTCCCAGCTGATGTAATGGGGTAGAGACAAATCATCCGTGAATCTCAGAGCATAATATTGTCTTATGTCACTGAGTTTTGGGTAGTTTTTAATGCAGAAATAGAAACTGGAACATGCTCTCCTCAGTCAGGAGAGAAATGTGAAGGGAAATAGAGGGACTTGAGTGTCTTGTTCCCTGCTGCTGTCTACATCTCAGAGGTGACCCTGAGTCCAGGGGCAGGGGGAGGAGGCAAAGCTGGCACAGTCCCTGACACTCGGCAAAGGCCGGGAGGACTTCTTTCCATGGTTGATGCGCGCTGCCTCCCTGAGACCCCGAGACAGAGCTTTCCGGGAAAGGGTAGTGGGATTAGGGTCCACACTGGAAGAGTCCTTAGAGGATGGTCTCACAGGTGACTCAGATTCCCAGGTCCCGTTGTTCTGTGTGTCCAGAATCCAGCCATGTCCCACCATGTCCACTTACCATTGTCCCAGCCTACATCACCTCATCTGAATTACTACAGTTGGCTCCTAGGCGTCGTCCTCCTTCTCCCTGCTCCCCCACGTTTCATCTTCCACAAGTGGCCAGAGTGTATCTTTGAAAATATAGTGGATCCTTGAACAACTCAGGTTTGAACTGCACATACCCACTTGTATAGGGGGTTTCTTATAAACAGATGGCTTTAATAAATGTAGTACATTACTAGAAATATATTTTCTCTTCTTAGAATTTTCTCAATATTTTCTTTCCTCTGGCTTACTTTTTTTTTGTAAGAATAGTGTATATAATACACATTGCATGCAACATATGTGTTAATTGACTATGTTATCAGTAAGTTTTCTGGTCAACAGCAGGCAATTAGTACTTAAGCTTTGGGGGAGTCAAAAGTTATATTCCAATCTTCAACTGTGCTGAAGCAGGAAGGTAATTCTTCACCCTTCGAGAGTACAGTTCAAGGGGCAACTCTCATTGTTCTTTTCTGAACCATTCCTGTGGCCTTGGCACAAAAGGCCTATGTGGTCCAGCTTCATCTCTGACATGCTTGTCCTTGTATGCGCTGGTCCATCCACAGGGACCTCCCATTATTCTTCAAATATGCCAAGAACCCTCTCACCTCAGGGCCTTGGCACTGTCCCTCCCTCTGTCTGGAACACTCTTCCCCCAGATAGCTGCATACCTCGGCCTAGTTTCAGGTTTTACACAAATACTCCAGGTTAGGCTGTCCCTAAACACCCCACTCCTGGCTCTCCATATCCCTTTTCTCTTCTTTAATTTTCTCTATAGCACTTACTCAATCTGACATGCTATGTGTCTTTTATTTATGTTGACGATCTGACAGACCCCACTGGAATTTCAGCTCAGTGAGAACAGTTATTAACAATGCCCGACAGCCTTTGAAGAGGCTCTCAAGAAGTATTGATAACTTTTGAATGAAAAAAGATCTGAGCTCTGTCTTGCGTAGGTCCTGGATCTTCAACTCTGTTGGACAGCGCCACCTGCAGATCCTGCCGCACCTCAGACTCTTGGTTCTAGATTAACTGTCACACCCTAGGATCTTGGGTCACAACCTCATTGTCTGCACTGTACACAGTGGGGTTGATTATCTTGGCCCAGGTTTAAATCCTGAGCCCCATTTCACTTCCCAACTAGAAAGGGGAGAGAGCACGCCCCACCGCTGAGGCTGTCGTGAAGAGTGCAAGTGCTCAGGCCGGGAACTAGGCGTGGCAGACAGCAAGTGCTCAGTAAATGCCGGTCATTGTTATTCCCACCCTGACTACTTTTTCTTTTAAAAGCAAACCTTTATTCACCTTTGTTGATATGGTTAACAATTGTATTTACTTCTTGTTTTGATAAATTAATGAGAACTTGACTTATTTTAGATAGGGTTACATTTCAATATAATGACTCTTATGTCAAGGGAAAACAGTAGTAATAGTCATCAAAAAGCCTAGATCCAGCAGCATTTCCTCATTGCATCTTCCACCAGGAGCTGCTAGGCCTTATGCTGACAATACATTGCAAAGAGCTGTCATTTATCGCATGCTAATGACAGAAATGGTGCTAAGAATTTGACATATATCACGTACTTTACCTATCTTTTCCTCTACCAGAGAGGTAAACACTATGGTATTACCCACATTTTAAAGAGGGAAAATGAAACCTGGGGAGTTTGAAAACTTTTCAAGGATACAAAAGTAGGAAATAGAAAAAATCCTTAAACCCCACTTTTTCAGGATCTAGTATTTATGCCTCCCATTAGATTGGGTGGCAGTGGTGATGGTTGTTCTGCAGCCCCTCTGAACCACTAGGCAGCCTAAGGCAGTACCTGCAACCTTGCCTCTGCTAGAATCCCTCCTTTCACCATTGTTTTCAGGCTGGCCAGAGTTCTTTCCAAGGTCCAGCCTGCCTTCTGCTCTTCTCATCAGCCCTCCTCAGGAAGCAGAACACAAGGCCAAACCTGGGGCCTTGGCGTCATGCCTGCTTGTGAGGGTCACCTGACCTCCCGGGAGCACATTTCAGTAGGGTAGAGTGGACTCTCCTGAGGAAACCTCGGGTCACAAGTCTGAACCTGTCTCCTTCCTGTGTGTTAGAGGAGAAAGCAAAAATAAAAGCATGACTTCCTTCCTCCCTCCCTCCCCATTCCCTCCCTCCCTCCTTCCCTCCTTTATCCCGCTCTTCCTTCCTTTCTTCCTTCATTTATTATTTATTTATTTTTAATTAATGAAGTACCATTGTGTTACATCTTTGTTAATATTTTGACAGTGGAGGATTTTTCCCCTTAGGTGTAGCCATGGTAGCTCTCCTACCACCCAAGCATCTATAATCTCCAACTCAGTCAGTTGAGCTCCCCTACTCCCAACCCCATTCTCAATCCTCCCTCCCTCCCACTTCCCTTCCCCTCTTAGATGCCTCAGATCTATGGTCAGTTTTCAAGGGTTGATTTTAGCATTTGTCTTGGTTTTTCTGTATTCCACATATAAATGACACCATCTGGTATTTATCTTTCTCCTTCTGGTGTATTTAACTAAGCATAATCCCTTCCATCTCCATCCATGTTGTTGCAGATGGTATGAGATTATCTTTTTGATTGCTGAGTAGTATTCCATTGTGTATATATACCATATCTTTTTGATCCATTCATTTGTTTTGGGGCATTTAGGTTGTTTCCATATCTTGGCTATTATAAAAAGTGCTGCAATAAACAGAAATGCAGGTTTCCTTTTGGATTAGTATCTTTGTGTTTTCTGGGTAGATTCCTAGGAGTGGAATTGTTGGGTCATGGCAGATCCATTTTTAGTCTTTTGAGGAAGCTCCACACTGTTTTCTACAGGGGCTGAACCAGTCTGCATTCCCACCAACAGTGTAGGAAAGTTCCTTTTCTCCACACCTCTTTAATACTTGTTTATCATTTTTTTTAAATATGGACCATTCTCACAGGTGTGAGGTGGTCTCTCATTGTGATTTTGATTTGCATTTCCCTGATATATGAAGTAATGATGAGATTTTTTCATATGCCTTTTTGTCTTTTTTGGAGAAGTGTCTGTGTAGTCCTTTTGCCCTTATTTTGATTGGGTTATTTGTTTTGTTTTTGTAGTGTTTTATGAGTTCTTTGTGTATCTTTGATACTAGTCCTTTGTCAGCTGTATGGTATGCGTATATTTTCTCCCATTCAGTAGTGTGTCTTTTTGTTTTAGTTATGGTTTCTTTCACTGCACAGAAGCTTTTTAGTTGGATGAAATTCCAACTGTTTATGTTTTCTTTTGTTTTCCTTGTTGTTGGTGATGAGTCCCTGAAGGCACTACTAAAACTTATGTCATGAAATGAAATGTTTTGCCTTTGTTTCTTTCTATGTATTTTATAGTTTCAGGTGTTACTTCCAGGTCATTTATCCATTTTGAATTGATTTTTGTGTAAGATGTGAGATTGTGGTCTAATTTTATCCTTTTGCATGCAGCTGTCCAGTTTTCCCAGCACCACTTATTGAAGAGGCTATTCTTGTTCCAGTGTATGTTTTTGGCTCCTTTGTCATAGGTTAACTGTCCATATATATGTGGATTTATTTCTGGTCTCTTAATCTATTTAATTGACCAAGACATTTTCTTTAACAGTTGAGCCAACTTCTCCTTTGCTACTATCAGCAGTTTTTCTTTTCTCTTTCAAAAGACAGATGGGTGGGCAGTCTTGACAGTTCAAATCAAGACTGCTAACCCATCTGCAGGCCTTGTCACCTTGTGCTGAGCAAGGCCAATGGCAGCCTCACTTCAATTTTAACATGTGTGGTGACTGGCTCCTCTGTGCCTCCTGGTTCACGAGAGTGGGGATGGAGGAAGCTTTGAACATCAGTGACCTGAGACTGACTTATAAGTCTTACAGTGGTGGGGAAAGTGGAGATGGGCTGTGCCACCAGCTGACCGCAGGAACTCTCCCCTTCAGGGACTTGACTTTTGCTTCTCCAGAGACAGTGATTTCTGTTGCTCCTTTTCTCTTGATGGGAAACGTATTGCTATCTGGTTCCCTTCCCGAAATGGAAGTAAAGCAATTTCTCTCCAAGCTAGTGCTTTTTAGTACACACCTCCCCTGCCTTCCCACTCTTTCTTTGCCCATCCCAGGTGGTGGCTCTGGGCACTGTCTTCATTTTCACCCACTTTTCTCTTTCTTCTGGCCAAGTCTCCATCCTGTGTTTCTCTGAGGTTTTTGATTATTGCAGCTTCTGTTAATATCTCCCCCTCTGGCCCTGTTTGTTTGTCATTTCTTTATCTATAAAAATACTTTATTCAGGTGGCCATCCTTCTTTTCTCAAAGGGCTTGCAGTCTCTGACTTCCTGCCAGTAAGGCAGCGAGCCCACACCCCTAGACAGAGCAAGTCAGCTCAAAGATGTATATGATCACTTAGTAAAATAGGAATGTAAATAGAATATGAGAATCTATCAAAAAGAATAATGCAAATCTATTGGCTGTAAGGGAAAGAACAGCATTCAAACTTGGCCTTCAGATTCGGTGCTTAGCTTCCTCCTAACAAGGAAAATAAATCAAAGAGATGATAGAGTTGCTGCTATTAAGATGATAGATAAAAGATAAAAGTAGATAAAAGATAAAAGGTGATCATTTTGTTGCTTTTGATGGCTTCTATTACTCACTATTCTATCACCTAAACACCTGGTATGAGGTGTTACACATAGTTGGTGCTCAGTAAATATTTAAGGGTTAAGGTAATAAAGTAAAATTACTATTAACTGCTGGCTCAAACAACTGAATGTATTTAATATCTGGCAGGCTATTTCTATTCTAATTTGTACTATTCGGCAAACCCAATAGGTGCCACTCTGTTTCGCTCATATTCAAATATAAGAGTTTTTAATCATTAGAGTCCCAAGCTCACCACTCCTCTAATGTCCAGGTGATGATTTTAACTTAAGTTCTAACCTGGAGTCAGCCAGTTTAAGCATTCCCCTACCTTTAGTGGTATGAAATGAAAGTGCAAATGGGCATTTATGAGTATTCTCATTTTATTAGACTGTAAAACCAACCAGACAGACTTTTACTGCTGGTCGTGGCTGGGCACCCAGTTGAGTAAGAGCCCATACTGGGAACCACAGCAGGCTGGCCTCTGCTGGAACTGCCAGGCTTTCGAACTGGCAAACCTTTTCCACGTCTGCCCTCTGTTGGCAAATATGAGGGTAGCTACTAGGCCTTTTCCCATTTTGTTGCAAGTGCATCTTAAAGGAGTTAAAACCAGCTGGATAAAGCTATTGGTATTATATTTACATGAGCTCATGTTCAACCCTGGTGTTATCTGGGGAAGCTGGTTCCCAAAGAGTTTTTGTTATTTACTTTGGAGTCTGGGTGACAAATTATTTTTCTTAATTTCAGCCCATCATGCACTGATACTTTAAAAATATTCAAAAAATAAATATTAGAAAATGAAACAAAATCACCCAAACCAATTTCTACTCTCTTCAGTGACATAAGCCGTCTGACCAGGTGCTCCAGTGAGGTGATGGTGTCATACACCACTCTAAAATTTATAAATGCTGATGCTCTGTATCTGTGTCATGTCATCACAAACCCCAAACATTTTGTGTATTTTTACTTCTGCATTCTCTGGAGATAAAATCCATCTTAGTAACTACCATAGAGACAGTGCATTTTAACAAATGGGCAGTTTGAGGGCAAAATGAGAATTTAGTAATTGTGCTGAGACAGGGTTTTGTCCTTGTTTTGCTGTCTCAGGCCTCAGGCAAAGTACTTAACCTCTAAGGCTGAAGGGTTTGTAGATAGTGGGTTGCATCTGCTCCAGCAATAACATTCCATAGATCTCTGAGAACAAAAAAATTATACTGTGTCTCCTGAAACCTTAGATCAGACTTCCTTCTAACCAGAAAAGATGCAATTGTTTCATGCTAATAAACTTAAGTCACTTTTATTTCTATGATATGTA
Organism: Scalopus aquaticus; assembly: GCA_004024925.1. Lineage (NCBI taxonomy): Eukaryota > Metazoa > Chordata > Mammalia > Eulipotyphla > Talpidae > Scalopus > Scalopus aquaticus. Next base: position 59,940 of record PVIJ01001491.1, on the reverse strand, counting down.
ATTGCAAGGTCTTGTGAAGTGGGTGTGTTGATTAACCTTTGTTTTGTTTTGTTTCCTGTGATTAAGAAAAAAATTTCTTTGATTGCTTTAATGGTGATTTTTAAATGATCTACATTTGCATCGTACATGACCAGAAGCTTTGAGAGACTATTGGTGTTGAGGGTACATCTTCCTGAGAGGAGTAAAAATGCAGGTTGTTTCATAAGAGCGGTTTCTTTTTTTTTTTTAATTAAAATTTTTTCTAACATTGTTGTAGTACCCATAATTCTTCCACACCTTATCACCCATGAACCATCACCACATATCCCCTTGTGTTCATCCTTCCCTGGTGTTGCCCTCCTCCCGCCCCCTTCTTTGCTGTATGCCTCATATCTATGGTCAGCTTGCTAGTTTTGTTTTTTTTTTTTTGACCTTTTGTTTGGTTTCTCTATATTCTGCATAAAAGTGAGACCATCCAATATTTATCTTTTTCCTTCTGACTTACTTCACTTAGTATAATTCCATCCATGTTACTGCAAATGGCATGAGTGTCTTTTTTGAGTGCTAAGTAAGATTCCATTGTATAAATATACCACAACTTTTTGAACCGTTTGTCTGTTTTGGGGCATTTGGGGTGCTTTCACATCTTCGCTATTGTAAACAGTGCTGGAATAAACATAGGAGTTCAGGTTTCCTTTCAAATTAGTGTTTTTGTGTCCTTTGGGCAGATTCCTAGGAGTGGAATCACTGGGTCATATCGTAGATCAAGTTTTTTGCTCTGAGGAACCTTCACACAACTTTCCATAGTGGCTAGACCAGTTTGCATTTCCACCAGCAGTATATCTCCACATCCCCTCCAGCATTGTTTTCTGTCTTTAATATGGACCATTCTTACTGGAGTGAGGTGATATCTCATTGTGGTTTTGATTTGGAATTCCCTGATAACTAGTGATGTTGAACATTTTTTCATATGCCCATTGACCATTTGCACTTCTCCTTTGGAGAAGTATCTTTTTAATTCTTCTAAGAACAGTTTCTTAATATGCTGTGTTAAATGCTTCTAATACAATGGTCTTGTAGGGAACATGTTCATAAAGGCTGCAGAGAGAACCAGGCAGGACATGCACCAGCTGAAAGCACTGATGGTGACCCGGAAAACTGAAAACAAAACAAAACAAAACAGACCCCCCCCCCAAACCCTAATAGGTTGTAAAGAAGAAAATGTATGAACTGAGGCTACACCTCAAAAAGATTGAGGTGATCCTATTCACTAAGTGCCTGAGCCCACCGGTTGTGTCAGAAATGTTCCATCTCTGGTCATGTAGACTAAGTCACAGATGAGTTAGCCGAGGAGGCAAACTATCCCAAGGGGAACAGGGCAAGAGGCAGCTGAAGTTCAAGCTCAGGGTAAACTTAAGTAATGACAGTCCTGTTATAATTGTTCAGTGATGTATAGTTTGTAAAAGTTTCCTGCATTGCCATTTATTGGTTTCAACTAAAGAATGACAAGGTGGGTCTTCTGCATTCACTATTGCTCAGGCTTTCCTGTGTAGAAACAACTCCGAACAAGGAGCCAGTGTCCCTCTACACTCCTCCCTTATCACCTATCTGTATGTGCATGGGCAAGCCATTCAGCTTTTCCAGGCCTTGGCTTCTACACTGGACAGAATGAGATGGGGTAGGACTAAGCTGTAAGGTCTGTTTTTTTGTTTGTCTTAATTAAGGTAACATTCATTTACAACACTGTATATGATTTAGGGATATACGTTCTCACCTCCTCAGGTGTATGTTACCACATCCCATCTACGACCATATTCTTCCACTGTAGTCCATTGTGTCCCTTGCCTTCTTTATTTCCCACTTCCCACCTCTTCCCTTCTGGTAGCTTCAGCCCTGATGGGCAGCACTCCCCAACACCTCTGCTCCTTCAGTATCAAACTCTCTGTTTGTGTTTTTATTGTTTAAATGTGTAGCCAGACCAGTCACTGTCTAAAGCTGGTACAGTGACATTTTGACACTTCAAAGATGATGTTTTAGCATGTACATTGATACCAATTATCATTATGAATCTAATAAAACCTGCCTCTCTTATTGGATCAAAGATTCTTCCCTCACTCATCCACCATAAAGGTCTTGTGTTCATCTTGTGTGTCAAGACACAGATGAATAAAACATGAATGGCTAGGGAAAACATATTGGTCGACTTACTTTGATTCCTTAATATAGCCAATCAATATAGCTTGTTTTACCCAACCTTGGCTGGTGTTTGGAGAGACAGACCTGAGTTAGTGAGTCATTATTTTTGGCCTTATCCCCATAGGAGAATGAACTGGTCAGAGCCAAGTGAGGTGCAAAAATTTATCAGTATTCTTAATACCTGACTCTTGGCCACCACCCCCACCCCCCCCTTCATTGTAATACCTGTACCAAATAAAATTTACGGCCATTTATAATTTTACAAAGCATCAGATGCCACTTCTAGTTAGGAACAAACAGGAAAGATCATAGACGTTGATAAGCCATGGGGCTCAATTTTCTAGTTAAGTGAGTATTTAAAAGTTACTTTTTGAAACAAAGATTTATCACCTGTGAAATGGAGCATAATCTCTACCCTGCATGAATTTTAGGAGATTCAGATGTGATAACTGTGGTAAGCCCTTGGGTAGTTACTGGTTGTTGCACCTTAATGATTATAACAATTCTTTCCTCTTTACATTTGCTTCTGGGGTTACACTCAAAGATATGTCAGACACTCCTGTGTTATCACAGGAAATGATTTCTTCAAAAGGAGGGTTCATTTCTCTTTGCCTGATCTCGATGGTTTCTAGAACTCTATGAGTAATAAAAGCAGTGAGCTACATTTTGGGAAGGTGATATGGAAGTCAGGGCAAGTCTTGTTAGTCAAAGAAAATGTTACTTTTAGTAGGGAAGAGGGGTGCTATTGAGCTCTTAATGATCCAGTCGTTTTGCATAAGAAATCAAAGTCACTCAAAAAAAAAAAAAAGGTCATTTGCTTCCACAAATCCAGTGGTTTGCCTGCAAGTTCAAATAGGGCATAAAGTGATTATCTGTGAGTGGAATGTGTCCCACGAACATCCCCACAGCCCTGCAGCAGTAAGTTAGGACTACTCGCAGACACATTTAGTGTTTTAGGGCTTGGCTTGCAGTCTGCCAGTTGATATGCAGCGGATGCCCACATTGTTTGTTCATGACCAAGTTGCACATTTGCTCTGAAAGTAGGGTTGCCTTATACAATCAGTTTGTTTTTAGGGCTTTGTTACGAATGGGGGAAATGGTGTTATGTTTATGAAACAAAATAATAACAGATTGAAGGCTTCAGAAATGACCTTGGAGCTCCTCTGTTGTTATCCATATTTCCAAAGGAGTCTGCTAAGGTTCATGTCAGTGAGAGGACACCAAAATAATCTTTAGAATTTGCACAGCTATGAAGGGCAGCTGGGCTGGGTGAAACTGATGCCGTAATTTCAGGTTTTCAGGTCTAGTCTCCCAGCCAGGAATGGACCCTGGGCTCCATAGCGCTGAGCCCCAGCCACGAGACCTCCACGGCTTGGTGTCTCACGAAGCCTCGGAAGGAACTTCTCTGATGCTCCGGCAAACAAGCAAAAAGAGGCAGATTTGTTTAGGAGGAAAGAGTTCATTAAGGAGAAAAGGAACAGCAATAAAGTGGGGCTCCCAGTCCTGCGGAACCAGGCCAGGGAGGAGCAAGGAAGCAGAAGTGGAGTCGAGCCTCAGGGAATATAGACCTTCTTTCCCTGATTATTCTGAAGCCCCATCAGTCCCTTTGTGATTGGTTAGTTGTCAGTGGTCTCACTCACTCTGCCTTAATGCTTTTGTGCCCAGAATTAAGTCTCTGTGTCCCAGCCCTTATCTTAGCATACTTTTTATCATCCTTGATCTGGAATGTCCTGTTCTAGTCCTGGGGTATTTGATTAGCTCCCTTAGGAATTTGTTGCCCTTATCTCTGGATCTTCCCATTTTCCTCTTGTTGCCCTATTCAGAAGCTTCTTTAACTCCCCAAAGTCCCTGCCTGCACTCTCCCTGAAGCTGCTTGATTACCCTAACTTGCCCTAGGACCCAAAATCAAACAGCCACTGGACTTGGAGATGGGATCACTGGGGGGAAATCCTAGATGTGGCACTTAACTGTGTGGCATTGGACAAAGCCCTTGACCTTCCTGTACTGCAGTTTCCTTATCGGTGGAATGAAGCCTTCTCTGCCTTCCTCAGGAGGGTGGGCAGGGGTTACAAATGGAATGAGGGATGTGAAAGGAACTGATGGAAGATACTTTGAACCCCGGACCCAATGCAGCTTAAGAATGACTGTGGCTTGGCTGGCACTGTATGTTAAGAACATTGAACTTGAGTGCTTTTGTGTCAGGGATTCTCTCTGCACCTCCCCCCACACCTCCCGTGGCCCAGACTCTGTTTACAGCCAGCCTGATCATTTGATCACCTCCCTGACTCCTCTAGATGTTCTGATTTGAGAAAACTTGCATTCTGTACATAGGTAGGACCTGCTTCGTGGGATGCTAAAGTAGGGTATATCACTTCAGGGTTACTTCAGGGTTATTGGAAGTCACCACCATCTTCCTCCCCACCCTCAACCCCCCCTTCCACCAGCCTAGCTTGCTGATGCCTGTAATTCTTTTGTACAATTCCCTGAAAGAAAGAAAAAAACAAAACAAAAATCTGTGCTGGAAGGGAGAATAACATTTTGAATCTCAGTTATGCATGATAACTTAAGTAGATAAATTTGGCAGATTAACAAAAAATGTGACAACAGGTTTTGATGGAAGAACCTGAAACACTGACCGTGTGTTTTGGGGCATGTGTAGGTAGGAGAGGGAAACTCAGCCAGCAAGTAGCAAAGGAATGCGAATGATCGATGCATGGGGGAATTTATCTTTCCAATGAGGATAACACCGGCCTGGTGGTATTGTTGGGAGAAGAAAATGAAATGGTTACGTGAAGGACTCAATAAGAAAGTAACTACAGTTATTACTGTTTTCTTGATCTAATAGAATAACCACTCTTTCATCAGAAACTGGAATGGGAAAGAGGCAGATGGGTGATGTATTCCCTGCTACTCAGCCATCCATGCTTCACTGGGCTAGACGACGAAGCTTATGTTCTCATTGTCTGGCTGTGTCTCCTCCATGCCAAACACCTGATCACTTGAAAATAACTATATGAGGGACTAAATTTTCATTCATATCTGGAATCCTTGCCAAAGGAAGAAATGCCTAATAGCTGTCCATCACAATCAGCCAAAGTGGACGCAATTTTATGGCCATTATAAGTTTGGGTTGTCCACTATGTGATTATAGTAAATTATGATTTTTCCCTAGTACTTTTTTCTTAATGTACCACATCTGAAATAAATTGAAATTGTGCAAAACTAGAAATATTGCGGTTAGATAATGGCCTAATGGAAACTTAAAATTTCCTGTTGAGGCATCTGATGGAATCCACACATTAATACTGCCACCCTAGAGTGGGTGAATTTTTACAATACCCTCCCTTACACTATCCCTTTTGAGAAAGATCCCCCATACATAATAGGGGGTAGTTAAGGCAGTTAGAATTCTACAGATTTTATGGCTGAAGAAACTGAGATATGCCCTGCCCCAAATTCCTTGAACACGGAGGTAAGAAATGACAGGGGTTGACCTAGGGAATGACAGGGGTTCATCTAGCCTCACACAGCGGGAACTGGGAAACCCAGTCTGACCTCCTCAGCCTTGCAGCAGTGAGTTCTGCTGCAGAGGTGGCACAAAGGAAGGGACTCTGTGGAATGAGAGACTGATTAGAACCCAGCTTTCTCCTTTGCTGGCTTATTGCTTATGGGAAGTCCCCCAAACTCTGTAGGCCTCTGTCTTCTCATTGGAACACTGGGGGCTCTTCCTGGGACGATCATACTGAGGTGAGAGTTTCATGATGCTTAAAATGAGATAGATCATGGTGTGGAAGCATCTGGCATATCTGCCCCCTCTACTGGGTGAAAATAGGCTTGAGGGTGACATGAGTCAGCCTGACCACTGAGCAGCCACAGCATACTCAAAGCTTATTGCTCAAAGCTTATCGAGAGGTTGCCCTATGCCAAGCTAAGAGCCACATGTAAATTATCCCTTGCAGTCCTCACAGCAACCTCGTGCAGTAAATATCTTTGTTGGACTGATGAGAAAACTGAGGTATGGAAGATTACACATTGTCACATAAGGCTAAACCCAGATTCAAGGCTTCACTACCTCCTTATTTATGGACTCACAGAAATGAGAGGAACTTTAAATATCATGTGGGTCACTTGTCTCATTAACTTAAGACCTTCATTGCAAAAAAAATTTTTTTACTAATCAAAATACTGCAGTTTGTGAAACATTAACTTTTTTTTAAGATTTATTTATTTATACATACAAACTGGGGTACAGGTCAGAGGTGTGGGGTGGCGAGAGGGTTCACCAGAGACAGAGTGAGGAGGAGGACAGGCAGATCAATGGAAATACACTGCTGAGGGGAGCAGTGGGCGAAGCAGGAGAGGTCTGCCACGCCATGTGGGAATCTCCCCGGCGGGGCGTCGAACCCGCGTCACCGCTGCCAACAGCTCCACAGTGCAGCGCTTAACTGCTGCGCCACCAGGGAGGCCCGAAACATTAACATTTGATTATGGTTAAATTAAATATAATATCCATAGTAATTCTCAGAATGATTCTTACTTGTTTTGTACTTTGAAATGCTTCCTTGATGGAAGAAAAGGGACAGGTATACCTAACGGGTTGGGCTTGTCTGAGTGCGCCTGTGCCTCTTGCTGACCTGGTAGAAACAGGGTATGGCCATTGACGCGTTAGGCCAGCACCTTCCAGAGACAGCAGGAAGAACACGAGGGAGTTCACTAGGGTAAGTCCTGTCTGGGTCGAGTCCTAGAGGATTCAGTCCAGACTTAGCTTCCTGAGCTAAGTCCAACTGGAAGTACCACAAATTCCAGTTAACGAATTACTTTGCCAAAGTTTAATTTAGTGTATGTTTCTGCAAGTATGTCTGAGAGATCCAGTCCCAGAGTGGAACTGATACAGGAGATATGAAGGGTCCAGCTAGCATTCCTCCCCGTGGGCCAGGGCCACACACTTGTCTGGAATATTAGCATAGAGAAAAGTGCTGTTTAGAAATAAGAAATGAAGACTTCCAACTGGCATTTACCAATATCCGGGACTTTCTCTCTCTCTCTTTTTTAAAGATTTATTTATGCATACAAGAGCTGGGGTGTAGGCGAGAGGTGTGGGGTGGTGAGAGGTTTCACCGGAGACAGAGTGCAGAGCAGAACAGGCGGATTGACTGAAATACACTGCTGAGGGGAACAGCAGGCGAGACAAGAGAGGTCTGCTGCGCCATGTGGGAAGCTCCCTGGCTGGGGATCGAACTCGTACTACAGTGGCTCCATAGTGCTGAGACTTAACCCCTTGTGCCACCAGGGAGGCCTAGTTCAACTCATTTCTGACACTACCTACCTATAGATGGCATCCAGCCCCCCAGGATAAGTACTCAGTCCCACAATCCTGGCTCCACCCCACTTCACATGCCAATCATTAGTAGCCAGTCCCCAGGTTACCCACAACTTCTGACTTGTCAACAAAACCGAGTTTTTCAGGATGCCCTCCTCAGGTTCAGTTAATTTGCTTGAGTGGTTCACAGGATTAAGAGAAACACTTATTTACATTTACCAGTTTATTAAAGGATAGGATGGAGGATACAGATAAACAGATGAAGTGACAAATAGTGTGAGGTCTGGGAGGGGTTCTGAATGCTGGTGCTTCTGTCCTTGAGGAGTTGGGGTGTGTCACCTCCCAATGTGTATGTGTTCACCAACCTGGAAATTCCTGGAACCCAGTACTATTGGGATTTTTATGGAGGCCTCATCATGGAGGCATTTTAACCCTTCTTCCTTCTCACGAGAATGGAAGAGAAGCTGAAAATTCCAGGTTTCTGATCATGGATTGCTTTCTGGTTACCATCCCCCATTCAGGAGCCAGCCAGAAACCCAACCATAGTTTCCTCATTAGAACAAAAGACACCTCTACACCCAGAAAATTACAAGGGTTCAGAAGCCAGGGACACAGACCAATATGTGTTTTCCATTATCTCACATATTCCAAATTCTTTAGACTAGGTCTGTACAAACACATGAAGTTTGTCAGTACAATCTAAGCAGAGTACAAAGTTGGACAGTTACCCAAATGATTTGATTCTGGGAAAGTTTTCTTGGATCATTCAAGACAGTACTTCCCCTTTTCTCCTGCCTCCCACCCCCGCACCACTCCCAGTTTTCCCCTAGCATGTTTTCTGCTATCTATATACAACTACATCAACTTTCCATTTCATTGTGACTATATAGACATGGGCCTCGGCACATATATACACATAAAATACAGTGGCTGTTCCAAGGAAATTGAATGACGTGCACTGATTCAAAGTCATTTTCCCTCATGCACCTCCAGTCAGAAGTGAACTGTGTATTAGTAATCAAGTGGATTAAGTTGGATCCATTCTATTAAGTCTAAAATCTGGACTTGCTTTCAGAGGCCTGAATTACTCTGATGATTGCCTATAATCCCCAACCAGACAGACATTTCCAGGCACACAGGCATATTTTCATGTATGTTTAGGCCATGTGGATGATCCAGATAATTTCAAGTTCAAATATTTCCTTACTTACTAATGTCCATCCTTGAGTTCTTAGAATACCTGCCTTTTTTTTCATTGGTTTCTGGGGTAGGTTGAGTGCCTTGTGAGCAAGAGTGTCTATAGTGACAGTCGAAGTGGAGAATCTGAGTGGGGGTTGGGGGTGGATTACCAAAGAAAGGCAAGAGCTCCTGCTTACATTCTCATTTTATACTCAGCTGTTGGTCTGTTGCCAACAGCAGGATGAAGAGACTATGCAAATGTTGAGATGGTAGTTGAGTCAATGGCAAACATTTACAGATTTGTCAATGAGTTAAATTTTTCAGTTTTGAAATGGTCTCCATGTAGATGCAGTCATATTGACTATGATTAAACAAGTAAAGTGATATTGGGAAAGTGAATTTATAGATTTCCTCTAGAAAAATAATTCCGAGGTGTGCATGACTATATATTATACCATAAACGAGGTGACTATTAAATCTCTAGGTTAACTGTTAAATCTGAGGTAGGATAAAATATGGTTAGAGTTCTATCCTGACCATATCCTCTACCACTCTGTTGCCCTACACTTTTGGGGTTTTGGAAAGAGAGAAGTATTGAGTGAGAGGATAATGGAATGGGGGGGGGTTCCTTAGATGTTTATTTGTTTATTTTAAAGATTTATTTATGCATACAAGAACTGTGGTATAGGCCAGAGGTGTGGGGTGGTGAGAGGATTCACCATAGACAGAGTGGGGAGCAGAATAGGAGATTGGCTGAAGTACACTACTGAGGGGAGCAGTGGTGAGGCAGGAGAGGTCTGCTGTGCCATGTGGGAATCTCCCTGGCGGGGGATCGAACTCATGCTTCAGTGGCTGAGGACCGCCTCATAGGCTGAGAATTAACCTGTTGCACCACCAGGGAGGCCCTCCTTAGATGTTTAAACCTGCAGGCCTATAGAGTTAGACACAGATTTGGAGGACTTCCCCACCCCCAGATCATTGCACTGATGTAGCTTAACAGCAATGCACCCATGAAAAAAAAGAATTTTTATTTGAATTTCAAATGCATTGTGTGATTTTTTTCCTCCATAGCAGATACATGGTTCTAATACATTTTATTGGATTATTAATAATTATCTGTATCATCTGAATCTATACCTGTAGCAAGTGCCTGAGGCATGAATTGAGAGACTGGGAAAGGATACTCTCCAATTTAATTTTTGCGACAGACAAGTCACATGTGGATAAACAAGAGTTAATTGATGATAATTCATAGGGAGCATCAAGTGCTGAATTTGTAGGCATTTCTCCAAAGACTATGAATGTTGTAGTCCCAAACCACTGAAAACCAAGTCAAAGCAGTTTTATTCACACTAGCAGGTGCCTTTGGCTGCAGGTGCCCACCTAGACATCAGCCTGGCCTTTCTGTATACTGAGTGCTTCTGCCTCAGACAGCAAAACGTTCTCTCAGCAGAGCCTTTTCTTTCATTGGTTTCTGGGGGAAACCCGCGGGGAGCCAGATATAAGCTTTGCTGATGGCCTATAGCACGTTTTGTGAGAGTTGGGCCTTTAGGGCTGCGGTTTCTTCATTGACCACAAATTCTTGGCTTTGGTATTTTCTCTTGCAGTCTGGTTCTCTGGTTTGGACGAGATCAGATGGCCACTGTCTTCTGGCTTGCTGCCCGCCCATAAGGAAGGGTGCCTGTGAAACACCATAGGCCACCAAATGTCCACTGTGAGGATGAGGCTGCCTGACAAAGGTGGATGTTTTCCAGGAGAATCACTTAGGAGAAAAGCACCAAAAGGTACTGATCAACCCTTTTTTGGTGCGGTTTTCATTTCAAACATTTTGTGTGGTTTTCATTTCAAACTTTTATTGAAGGGACTGCTAGTTCAGAGACCTGTGTGAAGCAGAATAGCAGGTTTAAATACAATGGCTCTAGTGGTTTAGGTCCACTAAAAGCTGAGTGCCCACTTGGATGAATTTCCTGTCCACTGACTTCCCAAGAACTGAGCATTTGCCTGGCCGGGTCTCAGGCGTGACCCCTTGAATCTTAGATAGTGTGGTGGTGGGGAGAGAGAAGCATATTCTATAATCCGGTAACTAGATCTCAGTCTTTTGGTGAGTCTACACCTCTAGACTATGAGCTATTTGCCCGACCCCCGCACCCCTCCCCCCCCAACCACCCGCCATGGTTAGCATGGGACCAACACTGACTGGTCACCATGGCCACACCAATGGGTCTAGATTCAACAAGTCATGCTGCTTATACCACTGGTCACCATCATCATTTAAGACATGGACATGAAGACCAAACCAGGCAATCAGAATTCATCCCAGAAATTTTCTGAAAGGAATTAGGGAAGTCTTCTATCTACAGTGGCTATTTATTTATGTATTAGCACCTTTTAATTTTTTGAATTGAGGTAACTTTGATTAACAACACTGTATGTGGTTCAGAGATCTAGGTTCACACTACCTCAGATGTCTGACACCACCCCACACCTACCACCAAGGTGCCCACAGTCCTCCACCCTAGTCCATTGTGACCAACCTTCTTAGGAGTTGGAGGCACTAGTCTGAATTTCTTGGGACAAAAACCATTTCTATTATGCCTGTAGTCTCATCAGGGTGCAAGGACAAGTCATTTTTTTTCTCAATGTTTTCAACACACATTCCTTGCGATGGCTTCACGTGGAATCTTTTCAGAAAAGTAACCAGCATGGCTTTCATCATCACCATAGCGATGTACTTTCCTGCACAGGCACGGGGTCCAAAACCAAATGGCTGATAGTGCTTGAAAGGAACCTGTGAAAATGATCAGACAGTTAGCCAAAGGCTAGAGTCATACACCTCTCTGCAGGGCTCACCCTGAAAACACTAGTCAGTCAGAACACTCTGTTCCTGGGTCTCAACCATACTCCCCCTTCATGGGGGTCAATAACTATCCCCCAAGGTAGCCCTTTACTCCTGTCAGTTTGATGTACTCTTTGTGATCCACTCCCAAACTTGGATGGTCCCCAGTTTTGCTTTTCATAAAATACTCAAGTAGCTCTGTGGGATGGACACTACTATACTACTATTCTGCAGTTTCATCCAGGCAGAGCTTGTTTTTGTGTCATGGTATATAACTTGATGACAGAGGATAAATCTAGGCAAAGATGTGGATTCCTGGTCTCTTAGTGCCAAAGAACCAAATATTCTTAGCTATGCGAAAAATTACCTGGCACCACATCTGTCTGTCCTGTCCTTTTTTTGGACTTACATAGTGCCGAGAATATAGTAGATGCTCAAGTTTTTGTTGACCAGTTGTTAGCATGGCAAGAGTTGCTCATATAGAAATAGACTGAATAGAGAACTGGATTAATTAAGATCTCATTTCTACACTATAGACTATACAAAATGTAAAATTAAGGGCACAGCGAGAACTATTATTTGGATAATTCAGGTTAAGAACCATCATTGACTAAAATTTGACATAATGGGGGTAGAATCTCCAGTATAATTCAATGATAGAAAAAGTCAAAGCTCTTTTTTATTGAATCCTGTCTAGAATGGAATGTAGTGCTGGTGGGTCATTTAGTGAATGAAAGACATTGCAGAAGACAAATATTTTGATCTCATAGGATTTCCACTTAAAGCAAAAGTGGACTTCCTTGGTGTAGGTGATCCTACAGCAAAATCTACATGATGATAAATGGGTAAGTTTAAATGGAAAAGAAGACTGGTAGGTTAAACAAAATTTGCTTGTTTTAGTTAAATTAAGGGCCTGGCTGTTGCATGTTTTATTCTATTGTGTGGCCACCATAGATACTTCTCAGTGCTGGAGAGCCAGCATCTTTAACCTAAGGGTGAAGATAGAAGTCTCATTCCAAGCTAGTGAAGTGTGTGTGCCTGCTGTAAGGGAGCAGAAGGGAAAAAGTAAATAGAATGGAATGTGCATAGTGGAAACGCAGAACCAGAATGGATTACAACAGTTGACATTTTCAAAAGTAGCACGATCTGTTTTAAAGAAGTGTTCTTACATTCTTTGCAAAGTTTTCTAGAGTAAATTCATTGGGCCTGGGGAAAAACTCATGTCTATGCATTCTTCCAATATTCAGGATGATGTTAGTCCCCTTTTTCACTGGGTAGCCATCAATGATGTCATCTTGTAAGGCTTTGCGCATGACCAGATCCACAACTGGCTGGTAGCGCATGCTCTCATAAATGAAGTTTTCCATCACTTTTAATTTTTGTATATCATCGAACTGTATGTCTCTTTCACCTGTGAAGATAGATAAAAAGGACAAGGAAGGTAACATTAGTTTCAGTATGTGATTGGCATTACAACTCCTGTAGCTTTCACAGAACAGTTTGTTTTGGTTAAAAACATTTTATATCTATAAATAAATTATATATTTATATATATTTATGTCTATAAATAAATTATATCTATATAATTTATATCTATAATTCTAATGTAAACCATCGACCTGGATTAGATGCATTTTGTTTGAGCCACATTGAAATCTAAATATCTTTAAACCTGAGGGATTTCTTACAAAAACTTGGACTTTTAGGAAAATATGAAAACTTGGTAATGGTGGACCCATATCTCCACATGGCAGCAAGTTGAGTAGCCAGTGAGATTTTGAGGGGTATTTACTCTGCAGTCCCTTGTAGACCTACTCAGTTTACTTTAAACATTTATCTACCTGGCTTCTGAGGTCTTTGAGTTTTGTCCCTAACTCTGAATTCTAAGGGAAATTCATTCTTTCTGTAGTCAAAGTGAGATAGGACATTTAATCAGTTTCAATAAAAATTTCTCCTCTGGTTACCTATATAGTCATTAGTCCAGAACACATCACTGACAGTTTCTCCATCTAATTAAGAACAACCGATTGTAGCAGAGAGCAAGAACACCCCTCTTTCAGTACACCAAAATGGGTGCCTCAGATCAGCCCCAGGACAGCACAGCCACTGTCTCCCTGACACCTGTCAGACATACTCAGATTACTCCCACATTTGGCAAAGCCTCACAGCATCCTCAGTTGGGCTACTGCTTGTGCCCAGTGTCCCGAGGCAGCCCTCTCTCCTGTACAGCTAAACCGTCCAGGAAGAGTCTCATCTGGTCAGAAAACTCATATACTTCTCTTTGTACACACAAGGGTCTAATGGGGTGTGTTTGTCTGGGGTGAGGAGGTAGAGGGAAGATGACTGAGGAGGTAACCAAAAACTTTCACTAGGAAGGAGTTACAGTGCATGTGTAACTAGAGAGAGCACAGCCACCTGTGCTAGTGGTTCTGCTGCTTTTCCACTTGGCAGAGATCTGTTGACGTGTCAGGGGACTGTATTGTGCCACAAACACTTTTCACCTCTCAAGGAAGTTGTGTTAAAATTCACATTGTGTTAAAATTCTATTTAAAGTCTTATGATCTCAAGATAAATCACCTTCCCCTGGACTCCATCTCTGTGACTCTCTTCATTCCACTGAGCTTGCCTGTTGAGGCATTTCTCCCACCCACATGCCAGGCAATTGCCCACCATGAAATTTCCTCCAATTGTTAACTATTTCAAGTAGCATTCAAGTGATTTTAAAAGATGGTGCCTTTCCACAACCAAACAACTTGTTTTGCAGGGATTGTGTAGAGTCAAGAGAGAAAAGTCTGTACCGTTGTGGCTCTCTTTGCACATGTCAGAAATGTTTTCCTTAAAAGATTGTCCAGGTGAAAAGTACTCCAAATAAGGAATTCTGTTTTCTTGCAGAGGGTAATTCGGATTTTTTCTAAAAGTGGCATGTTTTTATGAAAAGGTAGTGACATCAGGAACAGTGGGCAGAATGATACTGAAGCAGAGGCAAAGCAGGGAAAGAAACCATGTTGAGGGGGAGACCAGGCAAAATCTGGGAGCTCCCCTGCAAATGAGGAGGAGAGGACAATGGGAAGAATGGATTTGGGGGGAGAAGGAAACTGATCATTCTCCTGCCTTTGCTGTCAGCCTCTCTTCCTTTTGTAACCAAATAGAAGTTCATTTGTGGAAGAAGTGCTCAAGATCCAGAAACACTGCTACAAATATCAGCCATTTCCTAGTGTGGGCCCACAAGTCTTTTGTCCAATAAAGCATATAGAACATTGTATTTGATCCCATGTCATTGTTTTAAACAAATACAGTCATGTGCTGGTCACAAAGATATGCAAAGAACTCACATGACTCAACAAAAACAAAGGAAACAATCCAGTCAAAAAAGGGGCAGAAGAGCTAAAAAAGACACTTCTCCAAAGAGAAAATGCAAATGGCCAACAGGCATATGAAAAAATGTTCAACATCCCTCATAATCAGGGAAATGCAAATCAAAACCACAATGAGATACAATCTTACACTAGTGAGAAAGGCACATATTAAAAAACAGGCAACAATAAATGTTGGCAAGGATGCAGAGAAAAAGGAACTCTCCTACGCTGCTGGTGGGAATCCAAACTAGTCCAGCCACTATGGAAAGCAGTGTGAAGTTTCCTCGAACTACTAAAAATGGAGCTTCCTTACGACCCAGCAATTCTACTCCTAGGAATCTACCCAAAGGACACGAAAACATTAGTTCAAAAAGGTATCTACACCCCTAAGTTTATGGCAGCACTATTTACAATAGGTAAGATTTGGAAACAACCGAGATGCCCCAAAATAGATGACTGGATCAAGAAGATGTGGTACATATACACAATGGAATACTATTCATCAAAAAACAAAACAAACCAAAAGAAAAAAAAATCCTCAGGCCATTTGCAGCAACATGGATGGAACTAAAAGGGATCATGCTCAGTGAAATAAGCCAGAAGGAAAAAGAAAAATATCAAATGGTTTCACTTATAGAAGAAATATAGGGGAACCAAATAAAAGATCAGGAGGAACAAATAATAACAGATAATAACAAAAACAACAATGAACAAGCAACCAGAAATAAGAGAGATTCTACAAGGGAGGGGGAAGAAAAAGGGATCAAAATAGGGGGGAGGAGAGCACAGGGACTATAGTGATGGTTCATGGATGAACTGGTGGTGGGAATTTTACGAGGAATACAAAATAATATAATAAAAATATAGTCACGTGTATGTGTTTATTTTCACACACACCAAAAACAAAAACAAAAACAAAAAACCTTGAAGAATATACAGCAAAAAGCAGTGGTTCTCCCTGGAGAATAAGAATGAGCTTACCAAGGATGGTGAAAGGGAGTGGATGTCACTTTACTACTTGTCCATCTATTTCAATTTTTTTAAATGAGTATGTGCTATTTTTATAACCAAAAAAAAAAAAACCCCAGAATTTTCTACCTACATGGCATAATCAAAGCGTGACAAGAGAAATCAAATCACATACCAAAAAACAAAACAAAACAAAACCACAACCGTGTAAGAAAATAAAGTGAAAAAAGTGTGACAAAATGATGTTCTATTGTTCTCTAATGTTTCATATTAGATGCTTAGGACATGGTTGCCATTTAGAAGGAATTGCATTATAAGCTCTTTCATTTATTTGATTAAGTCTTACCAATAATAGTCTTGATTTCCTTCATTATTTCCTCTTCAACCTTAGGGTGCTTTGCAATGAGAAGTAGCATGAAGAACACAGAGACAGACATGGTGTCCGGTGCTGCAATCAGCATTTCCAATACACACTGGTTCACATTCTCTCTTGTCAGATCACCACGTTTCTCAATAATTGAAAGAGAGAACCATTGGCAAAGTGAATTAAAGTTTCAAAAAAAAGGATGGAAGGTGACAGTCAAGGATCACTGACCTCAACAAAAGGAAATCATAGAAATCTCAGTTGTCTGTAATTGACTGTGGGCATTTTTCATGACCGTTTTCATGAAATTGACCAATGACCAATCTATTTAGTATCTTTGGACACCACTGTTTTCCTGTATTGTGTAGGCACAGGTTAATTTAAATCCAAAGTACTACCAGAATGTCTACTGAATAGGCTATTTATGTTGGGAGTTGTAGAAGAACTGGAGAAAATTAAAGCAGAAATAGGGAAATTTTATACACCAAACAGTCATAAACATATGTGGAAATTACGATTGATCCAGCTCAATACCTCGGCCAAAATCAGCTCAGTGGCAAAATCTATATTGTCTTCCAGTTTGTCTGCTGTGGAAATCTTGAGTCTTTTTTCTTCTATCATAACTTCCAGGGCATCTTTCAAATCCTTGCTAGAAAAAAAGAGTTGGAACATAATCTCTCCGTATTCACTTAAGCTATCTAGAGCAACACATTCATTTGCCATTTGTTTAAACAAATAACATACCAAAATTGAAACCATTAGTACTCCTGAGTACGTGAATTGATATATCTTCATAAATATTCTTAAATAACATGTACATTATATACTTCACGTTAAGGAGTCAGAGTTAGCTGAGATTTTTAGGTACTGGTAGCAAAATCAAGGATGCAACTTCTAGTTAATGTTCAAAAACTGGTACGTAAATACTTAAATCTAATCATGGTTTCTGATTTTTTATTTGACCAGGGCAATGTGTATGTTCAAAACCAAAACCAGTGGAAGCCTTTAATGGGGTCATGGCCGTCTCTGTTTCCTCTTGCCTTATAGCCACCCGGTTCACTTTTATTTGCCTACCCCTGAAGTCTATTGAATTTGACACTCCAGTTCTGGACAGCAGACTCAAACAATGGAGTATTAGTCTTCTTATTTATTCTCTTTTTTCTTAAAGATTTATTTATTTATGCATACAGAACTGGGGTGCAGGCTAGAGGTGCAGGGGGGGTGGTGGTGCAAGGATTCACCAGAGACAGAGTGGGGACCAGAACAGGTGGATTGACTGAAATACACTGTTGATGGGAGCAGTGGACGATGCAGGAGAAGCTCCCTAGTGAGGGATCGAACTCGTGCTGCAGTAGCTGCGGACAGCTTCATAGAGCTGAGACTTAACCCCTTGCGCCACCAGGGAGGCCCCTTCTTATTTATTCTTGTGCTCTGTAGTTTCTGTTACATTGTCAACGTTCAGTAAATAATTGTTGAATGAATGTTGAATAAATATTTGTTGAATGAATATTTGTTGCAAAAAATGTGCCTAGACAATTTGACAGTGTGTCTGAGGGAAGACTCTGGATAGAGGGTCAAGTTCTAGTCCAGGTGGTTCCCTTTCTGGATGGCCTACTTTAAGTCTCTAAGTCTTATGTCTCTTTTAAAGTGAAGAGTTCAGGGCCTCCCCGGTGGCGCAGCGGTTAAGCGCTGCGCTGTGGAGCTGTTGGCAGCGGCGACGCGAGTTCGATGCCCGGCCAGGGAGAATCCCACATGGTGTGGCAGACCTCTCCTGCCTCCCCCGCTGCTCCCCTCAGCAGTGTACTTCTTATCTGCCTGTTCTGCTCCCCGCTCTGTCTCTGGTGAACCCTCTCGCCGCCCCACGCCTCTGGCCTGTACCCCAGCTTGTATGTATAAAAATAAAAAAAAAAAATAAAGTGAAGAGTTCAGACTAGATGAACCAAAAGTTACCTTGAGATCTAAATTCTGTCTAGAATTTAGACAATTTTCCTTTGTCTTTAAATATAAGTGTTCATGTAGAATGTATTATTTCCCAATCTCAGGGAAACAGTATTCCACTTTACTTTCAGTGTACAATGAATCTTTCAAATTCCTGTTGATGTGGTCACCTGTACACTTACATATCCTATTGATGCTGTTGACATACATAACCTCTAAGTTTGCTCCAGTTCCACAGGAAAAGCAAGGGAAGATTGTTTGAGTCTCCCCATTAAAAAAACTCTTTAGGTCATCTCAGTGAAAATATTTAAACATCTGGAGGGATCGTCTTTAGGCTAGTATAGTAGTTGTGTCACTGTGAATGAGTGACACAACTCATGATGGAGTGTACCTAGTGTGCTATAGACACAGACCTCCAGAGGTACGCCCCGGGTAGACTTGGATCATTTATTCATCTCCCTGTTCATATGTTCAGGAGGTGTTTGTCCAGCATCACCTATATATACTCAGCTGGTGGGCTGTGAATGTCCAGAGCGTTTCTACCTGAACAGTGGCCCCCAAATGGCGTGGGAGGTGTTAAAAAGTCCCTAGACTGTAAATTCATAGAGAATTCCTTGATGAAACTGCAATTTCTGAGCATCTGCTTTCTCCCTGGACCAGAATCAGGGGTCTTCTGTGAATATCTGTTGGGATCTTCCCTATTCAGGTTGGTCTTACACAAATGTATACATCTAAATGTATATGCCCTCAAAATATAGGAGAACTGAGTTCAAGGACAGTTTTCAGGTGATGGAAATTCTCTGACTTAAAAACGTGTATGTATTATAAAGATGCATCTGTGAGTTTGTTTTTGGAACTCTGAATATATTTTACAACTGAACACTGGTGGCAAGTTTACTAGTCCAGGTCATAAACACCCATTTAAGGTATTCTGTGACTGAAAGGCCTTAAAATTGAAACACACACACACACACACACACACACACACACACACACACACAAAGTACAAAGCAGCACTGCTATAATATTGGTAATAAATATGAAATTGAATAAATAGAGGTGAAGGTAGATATCTCAGAATCCTTTCCATAAATGCCTTTTAAATGTATGAACATTATTAACAGCATGGTGTGGTGGGGGGGTGATATTTTAAAAATTCTCTAGGCCTCTAATGTTCTGCGGTGTAAAAGATATAAACCAGTGCACTGACCATTGACAAAATATTATGTAGAGAGAGAATATTGCTGGATTAATTACTATAGAAACCTAAGAGAAACCAGTATTTAATCTCATATAATAAGTTTCTATGAGCCTACTGGCCAAGTTTCTATGAGCCTAATGACCAGAACTATACAGGCCACCACCACATCTGACCACAGTGAAGAGATGAATCCTTTATCACATTGATTAAATACACAATAAGATCTGGTGGGAACAAAATTAAATGTGTGACGTGAATGTGATAACCACTATACTACAGAAACGCTCCAAAATTAAATGTTCAAAGAACCAAGTACACAAATGAAATCTATAAAGAGCCAAATATCCAAATCATCCACCTAATGCTTATCAACCACATGAGAACACACACACACACACACATATATACACGCACACACACACACACACAAATATATATATATGCGCAACACCAAGTTGGCTGCTTTTCTGGAAACTAATATTGAATTTCAAAATCTATAAATAGGATGAAATTGTCTTCAAACAAGTCTGAGAACTTTTAAAGATGGAGAGTTAAGAATGGGGTAAACAAACATATTTAGGGCCAACTGTGTACATGCTCTGAGCTAATTGCACTACTTATATGACCTCTTTAGCCTATATTCCCACTCTAGAAGGTAAGTTATATTTTACTTTAGCTCCCAAAGATCATTTAGTTATTAAGTAGTGGAGACAAGATACAAACCAAGTCTCTCTGCCCCTAGATTCCACTGGTGGCTGAAAGTGGCCATTTTTAGTGGTTGTAACACTCTAAAAACCCACAGAGCACCCTATAGGTCTTTGGATATTTGTTCAGTCTTTCGATGGACTACTTTTAAGCCATTTAATGACAGGTTTGGATCCTCCAATGACTTAAAATATGTAACTAAAAAAAGTATACATTGAATTAAAAATTCGTTCATTATTCTTTCAAGACTATCATCAATTCCTTACAAGTTGAATTGCGTTGAAAGTCATTTAAAAGTATCACAAGCATAAAATGATTCCATGCTTCCACTTTGAAAACAAAATGGACAAAGAGAATTTTGACGAACAGTGGTAAGTTCAGCCAGCCCTTCTTTTCAACTCCAGATAATGGCAGTGTTCTGTTTCCAGGGGTGGGCTCTGAGACAACCCCCGTGACCCCCTTGCTGAGAATCAGCCACAGCCAAAGGCTTCTTTTACTCTTTGGTCTGGCCACATGCAGCCAAATTGCTAAGAAGTGTTTCATCAGTCACTTAATCTACTGCTCCCTCATGGGATCTGGAGAGCAGAAAACTTATAGAGGAGACCAAGAATAGCAAAGACACAAGTGAAAAACAAAAACAAAAATGAATCCAACCTCACCTACAAATTTCCCAAAGTCATGTTACTTACACAGACTTTTCATACTTCCTGTATAGCCAAGAAATCTTAAAAAAGATGTCTGGTTTGATAAGGAGAGCTTGCCATGCATCAAAGTAACCCTGGATTTTCGCCACGATGACCGTTTCTGAAGAAACAAACAAAAGCAGAGCAGTTGAGCAAAACTGTGAGCCAAAGGACCATACCGTGATCAGAGAACGTCCCCCCAAAATTCTCCTACCAGACTGATGTTCTTGGCTGGGTGTGTTTCTAGCTTCAGCAGGCATTTTAAGCCACATGAATACTATTAGGCAAACCAAGCACTAATTTATCCTGCTTCGCATCTAAATCGATTGTGTTAAGCAGATTTTACCTGTTTTCAAGTTTGTGTTTGAGACACATGCCATTCTTTACCCGAGTCTCCACGCCTTCTTGTTTTTCTGGTCCATGGGAAATAAGAAGGGCGCAAGTAATTATGAATGTTCTGACCTCAATTCTGTCCCCTGGGAGGGCAAAAAGCCATACCACTCTCCTGGTAGGAGGCAACAGTTGCATTTTAACTTCATTTGGTGCTGGGTAAGCAGAGCCAGTAAGTGAATAATCTGTTTAGATTATATAACTAATTAATAGTTCTTACTTGTATTCTCACTTTATAGTTCTTTATTCATGTTTTTTTTTTTTCCCACAGCACTCATCACATAGCTTTCACATTTATAATTGGTCCAGAGTATGGAATTCATCTTAGTATCTTCAATGCCTTGTCCTGAACCTCATGCATTAGTCTACTCTCAGTAAATGATCTTTAATTAAAAGACTTTGTTATTAAAATAAGCTTAATTTAATTTAATGGCCTTTAATTGAATACTAGGGGAAAGGAAACTTCTCTTTTTCTCTCAAATATGAAAGAATAAGGAGTGGATACTTATTTTCAACTGCTCGATATGACTTCATTTACTCCTTCCAATCTTGCAAGGGAAGTAATAGTATTATCACTTTGTAGATGAAGAAACCACAATTCATAGAAATTCAGAAGCTTGCTCAAGACCATATAGTCAGTGTGGGGGTCAGGCCCTGAGGCTGGAGCCCAGTTTTAATTGACCTCAGTACAATGTCCTTTCCTCTTTGTTGCACTGGGTCTCTTAGGCAGATTGAAAGTTTAACAAGGACCCAGTGAGAAGAAGGAAAAGAAACATAACTTTACCTGAGTTTTCCTAAGAATCAAAGCAAATGGAGAACCAAGGAGCAGGGATTTATAAAACATTGTGGCTAGGTTTCTTAGAAACAACTTCAAGCAAAACTGTGTTTGATGAACCTAGGTCCTCACATTATGTTACTTCATTCAACAGGCCAGGATTTCTTTTTTTTTTCATCAATGTTACAAGGAAAAACTGCTGAATGAAATGATGTTTTCTGAGGACCTGCCAAATCGAGGTAGTCCTTGCTTTTCGTGTTATGCTACTTTGCTTTTATAAAGATCTACACTGATACCTCTTTTCACCAACTGAAGGCAATCCGAGGAGTAATTTTGCTTTTATGACAAAAGACAAGAAGCTTTCAGCATTGGTTTGGAGCAGCAGTTGGAGAGGCAGCTGCACCCTGATCAGCAAGAATGGCCCTGCCAAACCTCTTGCCTGGAGACTGCTTTCCATAGCTGTGTGTTTATCATATTCTTCCTGCTCTTATTCTGTGTTAGTGTGAGTTTAGACTTGATGTTTTATTTGGTGTGATTGGTAGGTTATTTTGGAGGTCTTGGTATACTTAAATTTTTTGCCCATATGAATTAATGGTAATTGTGTTTTTGCTTCATGTCAGTTATGAAGGGTTTCAGAGGAATACTCTACTTTCAGATGGTGGGGGAGATCTGTGCCTCCCTAGCCTCAGGAGAGATGAGGGTGGACCGGGCAAGCTGGGATTGTAGTTCCTCTCTGAAGGAAGATCAGGTAAGAGGATATGACTGAAATTCCTCAGAGGAAATGGGGGCTCCCATCCAAATGGCAACCAGATGAGGTTTCCATGGCTCTTGTAAGCAATAATTACAGAGCGGGGAGATGAGGCAAGGAGAGATGGAGAAGAGAAAAAGAGGGTGTGTCTGCTTGTCCACATGTGGTCAATCAGACAGCAGGTGTTTTCACTCCACTGGTTTGGGCAAGAGTTACAATACCTTGTTTTTATGCTTGTTGTGTTCCTCCCTTGGCCCTGTATGTGCTTATGGCCTCACTTCATTTCGGGTATGTTCAGATATCCTCTCCACAGAGGAATGGACAGAGGCCTTGTCCACTCCCACTTACCTCCCCCTTCACTGTCTATCCTCTTGCCCTGCTTTGTTTTTCCTTCAGGGCATTTATTGTTACCTAATTTATGACTAGATATTTACTTGCTTTTGTTTCATTTCCCCACTGAATGTAAACTCCTCAAAGTGAAGAACTTTATCTGTTATGTTCACTGCTCTGGTCCCAGAAGCTAGAACAGTGCAGGGCATAAAATGGACAGTCAGCAAATAGTTGCTTAATGAGTGTATGAATCAATGAACTCTGCTATACATCAGTTCAGAAAAATTGCATCAAGCTGGATATAATGTCAATAGCAGAATGGAATTAATACAAATGATTTTTTTTGGTGGTAGTGAAATTGCATGTATGTGATTTAATATTCATTCCTGCTTGTAGCGAGGAAAGTGGCTTTTTGAGTAAGAAATCTTGTTATAAATGACAAACTGTATGTAAAGCCTCTTTTTACACCGCTTGGCACATAGCATCCTGCAACAGCAGCAGCTCCATTATCATCATACAGAGTCAAAGTTTTCATGCTTCATAGCTTTGAGGAAGGGTTATGTATGGATATTTATAGAAGGGAGAGTGTGTGTGTTTGTATGTAAAGTCAGACAATGTGTGTGTTATATATTATATATATGTATATATGTGTATGTATGTATCACGTCCAAAAGAATGATTGGAAATGGTTTATACCTCAGTTTGGTTGATGTTAAGATATTAATGACCAAATGAACTAATCACATTTGTTAAGTTTTGACTCTAGGTAAGAGTCCTAGAGCAAGAAATAGAAGATGCCCCCCTACTTTATGGAATTCATATCTTCTAAGTGAGCAAGGCAGATACTCTAGGGGAAAAAAAGTCATAGGAATACTTTGAAATGTTTAAACAAGAGCAGTGTACAAAGTGACATATATAATTACTTGACTCTGTTGTCCCTCTCATTCCCTTATTCAAAAAGTGCAGAATGTCAAATCAGGAGAATGAAAATTTTGGTACCGTCCATGGGGATCCCCAGGAAGAACTTGTTGGAGGTGTCCAGCGTGACGCACCGCAAAAGTCTCATAATGTCCACAGAGCCCGACTTGTTGGTGAACTCCTTCAGCCTGTCCAGATATGCCGCAGTGGAGTTGGCAGAGGTGGTCACCATACGCACAAGTCTGGGGCCCGACAGAGCTGAGGGGACATGTCAGATAGTGAGCCACCCTGCCCTGTGCGCACACCGCCAGGTGACTCTGACCTTTCATGTCTGGAGCGAATCGTTCACAATTTTCTAATCTCTACTTGGGTGCAAATGTCCACATTGTCCTTTATACTTTTCTGTGTTCTCCTAATTTTCTACAAGGAATGTTCCACCTTAATGGTTACGAATGAAGGAAAAAATAAGACCCAAACTATTCAAAATTAAGCTTTTTTTCATGCTTTGGTATATCACTTAAGAGATTGCAAATGAAACATTTAGTACTTGTGGTCATAAATGGCAAATCAGTAATCTTTCATATTTATGCACGTATTTCTCTCTTAAGGTCTGAATTTGCCCAGGCTGTTATTAATTTTATGTTTTAACTGGTGGCAGGGTCCTGCTATATAACTAGTCAAATCTGACCTAAGATGCTTCCTGTTAATTGTAGGTTATGTGTACTAGATGCTAATCTTATAATTTACCTTCTCTTAATTTTCATTTCTCCTCTAACTACTTCCAGGTCTATTTTATTCAACCAATGTCTTAACAGCTAAACAATGCTGTTTGCTTAGCAGTTTTTCCCATTGGACTGGCAATTCTTTAAAAGCAGTGACACGCTCCTATTAGCATTGTCCTTCAAGTCCATAATAACTGCTGACCCTCAATACATATTTGTCAAATAAAGGAATGAATGAATGAATGAATGAAATCAGATAGTGTGACCTGTATCTTTTCTCAACCTTTGCTCTGAACCTGAGGGTCTGAGAGGCTAGTGGTAGGTGGTCTATCCTGAGAGTTTAATTTTTAAAGTCCCCCTTTTTCTTTGCTCTACTTTCTTTAAGCTTTCTTTAGAACTAATCTCTCTTTTTAATGTCTTTCATTATTCAGATTTGCTGGTAAAGGCAGAGTCCCAGAAACACAATGGAAAAAACCCCACTTCATTCATGATGCAGAAACCTCCTCCCCCCTTCCCACAAGGCAAACTTTGCAAATAAGAGGTCTGGTAAGTGATATAAAAAGGAAGGCTGGGTTGGTAGCATATTTTCTGACTGTGGGGAAAACTTGGCAGATACAAAAGGGCAGGATGTCATTCCATCCTTAATTCCTTAATGAGTCAGCCCTTTGCGTGGAAAGGTTGGCTTTGAATATGGCTTCCAGGCTCATGTGAAATGTCTGAGAGCTTGAAGCTACATTTCAAACATAAGCAAGGTGTCACGTCATTGAAAGGGCTCTGGGCCAAGGAATATGGACAGCCTCAAGGAGCTGGAAAGGCAAGGAAGCACATTCTCCCCTAGAGCCTCCAAAAAGGAGGCTGTGCCCCTTTCGTAGCCCACTGAGACCCACATCAGACTTTTGACCTACAGAATTGTAAGATATCCAGTGTGTTGTTTTAAGTCACTGAGCTTGTAGAAGTGTTTCTACAGCAGCAGTTGGTAGCTAATACAATGGCATCTACACTAGAGTTGTGCTGAGTTGTGGCCACAGGCAGTTCTGTAGAGGGAACCAATACTCCGCTGGGACAGGCCTTGGCTTTCCCTGTCTCAGATGCCATACAGGAGGCATTGAGGCTCATTGCAGAGGCTGAGTGGAGGGAAGACTGTCAGTGGTGCCTGGCCAGACCTAAAATCCATGTCTGCCTGCATTCCATCTCTTTCTGGACTTCCCAGAGCATGAATCTCTTCCTTGATGCTGATGTCAGCAACTCGCCCGCCGTGTGTTTCCCCAGCAGTTCCATTTCCAGCCTCACACAGCAAAAGGGGACTCAGCAGATAAGGAGGCTTGGGATTGGGTCTCTGCTCATCCATTACTTGACATGTCGCTGGGGCAAACATCACTAACTCTCCAACACTGTATTTTCTCAACTATCAAATGCAGAGGCTACATGAGACAGCATACAGAGTCCTTCTCAGTTTTAAAGTTCTCTAATTTTATCCACAAATTGCTTTCCATTAAAATATCTGATATATCAGTGACTTAGCATTACACATGGTTTGCCTATGTTTAAATCAAAGATGTAGCCGACACACTAAATTCTTAAGTGAAAGACCCATAGAAAGATCTCCATCACTTCTTCATGCACTTGAAATTGTTTTGTGCATTTATAGGAAGGACAGAATTTGTGGTGGTTAAAAATGTAGACTCTGGGGTCATGACCTGGGTTACCATTTTCTAATATGGGAGCTTTGGGCAAGTCGCTTCATCTCTTCATGACTCATTTTTATCATTTGTAAAATGTAGGCGATAAGGGTATTTTCCACATGACGTTGCAATGGAATGTCCTTAAAACAGTACCTCCTAGGTAGTACATATTATATATTTCATAGTATTATTTCAAACCTGTGAAGCAACAGAACATTAAAATGATTTTTTTAAAAAGTTCAGATTTTAAGAAACTGCACACTCTAGCCACACTCGTAGGCAAAAAAGCAGAATGTATCTAGGCACCTGATTACCTTTCATGAAGAAAGGGCGTATAAATTTCCAGAGGTCCGGGTTGTTGTTAAATATGATGCCGTTCTCGTGCATGCCAACACACTGCAGGCCCAGCCTGCTTCCAAATCGCGAGATGTAGTGATTGTGCTTCATTACGTGGACCATAGCGGAGGAACTGAGGGAAAGCAAACCTTGGTGTTAATTTTTTAAGAGTCTGAAGAATGCATGGAGATGATTTTGACTGCCCAGGGGGTTTTCATATAAATGCATGTTGATCTAAGTGCACTGTGTGATTTCTAGTATTCAGATTGAGTGAGCACTTCTATGAGCCTAAGAATATCCTGCTCCATGGAAGGGATTATGCTCAGTGATAGAAAGAAAAAGAAAAATATCAGATGGTTTTACTGATAGGCGGAATTTAGGGAAACTGAACAAAAGGTCAGGAAAAAGGCAAAACTTGCAGGCAAAAAGGCAAAACTTGCAGGCAAAACTTGAAGCATCCAGCAGGGAGAGAGGAGGGAGAGGGTTCAAAACAGGAGAGGGGAGAGCACAGGGACTTCGGTGATGGTTCTAAGTGCTG
The DNA here is from genome assembly GCA_004024925.1 of Scalopus aquaticus. Taxonomy (NCBI): domain Eukaryota; kingdom Metazoa; phylum Chordata; class Mammalia; order Eulipotyphla; family Talpidae; genus Scalopus; species Scalopus aquaticus. Next base: position 32,775 of record PVIJ01001491.1, on the reverse strand, counting down.
TGGTAGCAGGAGAATTATGAGACTACACCTGAGAGGAGAAATCAAATATTGTACAAAAATGAACAATGATGTAAAAAAAGTAATTAAAAAAAGAATATCCTGACCCAGTTGAACCGTTTCTACCTACTAATTTCCTGTTTGAAAGCCACCAAAGATAGAGCACACACACACACAGGCACACACCATTCCTTATTTCCCTTTCTTCTCTAAGTCCAAATTGCCTGAATACTACCTGCTCCTGGGGTCAGACCCGTAAGACTAAGAAACAGAACCCTCCAAACACACTGCAGACAGTGCCTCCCCGGCAGGAGTGAGCTTCCCAATTGGGAATGGCTGGAATTGCTTAAGTCTCACTTCTTTAGCTTGGCACCAGCAATTATACCTGGTATCACTCATCCCCAGAGTGTCCAGTCAGACCCCCCAGTGGGCATCATTCTCATCTTGAAGGACATCTTCTGAGCACTTCCTCTGGCCTTAGGCTTGGCTGGCTGGGCTGTGCCTGGGCCGCTCTCTGTGGTGGTGACAGAGCTATCTTGGGGCTCTGCATTTCATCATGGTGCCTCCATCTCTCCAGGGATGGAGTTGTCTCAGGATTTTGGAAATGATGAGCCTTTAGCTAGCCCTTGATCTGGTCAGCCTGGGACTTTGCTAACAACTCAGACTTCCGTGAACTTCCTGGCTCCTCCTCCACGGTTCTGCTTCCATCCCCACCACCACACCCAGCTTTAAAAGCCTTAGAAGAGCCTCCAAAAGAACCTGGAAGGAGGAGGCAGCTCCTCTGTCTCTCCTGTCCCAGCCCATTTCTTCCTCTAGGAACTGCTTCCTGTCCCCACTTCTTTTCAGTTTGGGCCTGATGAGGTACTGAGAATTATAAAATATTATAAAATTCTAGCTGAAGAAATCACTGGGGCCTGCACATGTGAAGGAAATGATGTCTTGTTAGGATAGCAAGTACAGAATTCTAAGTAGAGACGATGTTTATTCAGGCTGCTTGTAAGTTAGCCCATGGCATTGGAAGGATAAATTGATAATTTAAATAATTTAAAAATTGAAAGGATAATAGATAAAAGGATATTAGTCTCTTCAGGATAAAGAGTGGAAGTAGATTTATTGGACAGTGAACACAAGCATAGAGGAGAGAAGAGGGAAAACAGTTGGGATAAGTGTTTTGTGCATTAGGGATTTGGGGAGGAGAGGACTCCTTGTTCATTGCTCAGGAAAAGTAGAATTTGGGGAGAAAAGAAATCTGTTAGGAGTTTATGAAGTTGAGAATTGTGGGGTGGATGGAATAAATTCACCTACCTAGAGAAAAATTAAATGCCATGAATGACTGCATTTCCTATGGAAAGAGGCCGAGGCTGACAAGTAGGTTGGCACAGAGCTGGGAGGGAAGCAGGCTGCCTGGAAGCAGGCTGACTGTGGCCAGGAAGAGTATGGGTCAGGAAGCCGGAAGTCGAAGATGTCATGAGTTAATAAGCTGCGTGGCTAATCCTCTGTATGGTGAGCAGGATGATGGGTGCATGAAGACAGTTGGGATGGCATTTATCAGAGGATAGAAGATACTAAACAGGACTGTGATATTTGTACATCCATTGCTTTCATAAATGCTGATATTGTATTGTAGGTGTAGACCATATGCAAACACCACTTGGAGAAATCAAGTGAGATCATCTAAAGGGTATGGAAGAGAGTTAGTGCAGTGAGGCAACAAGGCAGACGGAACAGAAGGAGGTACAGGCATTCAGACCCCAAAATCTTCACTGACAGGGCTGCACAGTTATAGTTCCATGAGGAAAGAAAGGTCACATCTCAATCACCTGCCTCCATCAAAATGGATCATGGCCCCTGGGTCAGGGGTCCTCCACTTCCTTGTGCTGCTGAGTAGACAGCAGGACCACAGGTCACATAGGGGAACACAGAGTTTGTGTTCAGACATGACCAGGGTTTCACTGGTCACCTCTGCTAACAAGTATTTTACCCAGACTCCTCTGCAGGGTATGACCCCAGCCTCTTCACATTAAAGGTCTGTGTCACAGCATTTCTACGTGGACAACAGGGCCAAGTGTAAATTCCCCTTAGTAAAATGTCAGTATTGGCAAATTACCGCTCTCAACATATTTTTCTGCAACTTCAAAAACTCCCCATTTGAATATATTCAAATTGACGGTCTTTTTTCTTGGAAATAATGAGAAGGGTTTGGAAATTAAAAAGAGGGGCAGAGTAGCTAGTAGAGGAGAAGAGGTTTTCTGCAGAACTTCCACAAGCTTTTTCCAACCAAGGATTAGAAATACTCTGTCTCCAGGACCAGGGTGTAGTTCAGAGGAAGACATGATAAAATTAGGAAGGGAGTAGGCATTTGAGCAGAGGACTGGGAAGAAAGCTTGTGTACATTAAAGTAGGAAAGTAAAGTATATTTAAAATATCAGGTTTGCCCAGGAGGGAAAACCAGAGCATCTTCTGGTGTGTGGGAGGTGGATACTGGGAAGCAGTTGCATGCTAGAACTTTAAAATGTGAAATATCATTGATGTGATCTTTATTTTTAGATGGGTTCTTGGGGTTTTTGTTTTTTTTTTTTTTCCGGTGGACTTAGTTTTTATATAAGTTTTCAAGTCTTCACTACAACTTTGGGTCTTCCTTCCCACTTCACTGAAATTTTGTCTCTCTCCGGTAAATTCTCCAACTCTGGGTTTTCTAAACATATAATCCTCAAAGACATGGAGTGGCTACCATATGCGGCTGGTTCTTTCGCTGGGCTGGACTGGGGTCTTCACACTTGCTTCTCCCCAGGGTTGACACTTGGCTCCTGAAAGTATGACTTTGCCTTAATGAGCTTGTTGAGTTAGTGTCTGTGAGAGCACATTCCCGTAGAAGACGCTGGACAGAGAGAACTTTGCTCTGGCTGACTAGACGAGACTGCAGGCCAAGTTTTAACCAAACCCTTAAATTTCTGATGGATTTCATAGTTCATTAAAAAAAAGTTCCTGAGATAATGGTAGTGTCAAGAAATGAAAGCAGAATTATTACAGTAATAAATGATATACTTGACATTTATATTGGGAAAAAAATCTTATTCTCAGTCCAAATACTTTTAAGTCAAATATTGTCTTAATTTGATTCCATATAGTAGTCATCAAATGATACCAAGTGTTGGACAAGTTTTCCTCTTCCTAGCAACAAATACAAAAACAGCAATCCAGATGCTTCTATTTGTACCCAGGGAATTTAATTTGGCAGACAAAAACTAAAATTTTATTTGCTGTAGAGAAGTCATGAAACAAAAAGCCCTAAAATTATGACTAATAGATTTGAGAATTCTAACCTTTATTACCTTGTATAATTAAAGCCGAAAGCTAATAATTTGTATACTCTTTCTTCACAAGGTAGTATCTAGAAATTTTAAGTACTTAGAGGACAAGCATTACACATTTTCTGCTCTGACCACTAAGGCTTCTGTCTACTGCTTTATCCACATTGCCCTGTCCATTTATTTTGACGAATTACAAATCACTCTTTTAAAAAGTACAGTACAGGAAACTCCAGCTTAAAACAAACCTAATTAAAATTTAGTCAATAGAAAGCTAACTTAAAAAAAAAAAAATCAAAGTTTCAGGTAGGGGGCGCCAACATCTCAGCTATTTCAATCAGTCTCAAATTGCAAAGCACAAAGTTGGCAAGGCAGAAGTGGTCCAGCAGTCGAAGTGTGACTGAGTGCAGGCCAGCAATTGAAAACAGTCATTTTTTCCAAGTAGGCTGGCTTTATCTACCCCAAGTAAAGTAGGAAAATGGAGGCTTCACTCCTGGTGTGTGGGCCAACTCATGACACTAGTTGAGGGAGGTGTTAAATTGACAGTTTGGAAGAGTAAGGATCTCTCGCCATTGAGAGAGGACCAAATGATCCCCCCAGCTCAGTAGCGACAGTGGCAGTATACGTTGTCTGCTCGCTGAGGTCATATGCTCTTTAAATATGACTGAAGTCTAGGGGCCTCCCTGGTGGCGCCGGGGGTTAAGTCTCAGCACTATGAAGCTATTCTCAGCCACTGCAGCACAAGTTCGATCCCCGGCCAGGCAGCTTCCCACATGGCACAGCAGACCTCTTCTGCCTCGCTCGCTACTCCCCTCAGCAGTGTACTTCAGTAGATCTGCCTGTTCTGCTCCCCACTCTGTCTCTGGTAAATCCTCTCACCACCCCACACCTCTGGCCTACACCAGTTCTTATATGCATAAGTAAATGTATCTTCTAAAAAAGTATGTGACTGAAGTCTAAAGACGTCTCCAAAGAAGGCAAACCTGTTTTCCATTCAAAATTAAAAGTAGCCAGAAAGTTAATTTTCAGATGAAAAGGAGGAAGTCACACTCCAGTTTTGAGTCAAAAGGACTCACACATGTATGATCAGACTCAGGAGTGATGAGCTAAAATGTGCAGTGTGGGTGTAGCCTACAAGGCTCCTCTTAAGTTAGACAAGAGCAGAATGCTTGACCGCCCCAGGGCAATAGGTCTACATCCTGAGGTGTGACCAGGAACACCCAAGGGGCCGGGGACTGATGTGTTTTGCCCCCAGGGACTTGATCAGTTTAACACCTTGTTAATAAGATTGGAGTCACAAGTGGAAGTTGGGTATGTATCACTGGACTCACCCCTCCCTAAAGCCAAAATCCAGTGTTCAGTTAGACCCACCTTTCTCTGTCAATAAAAAGGCTACGTTCTTGCTCACGAGCAGCATCCTGCATTGTGCAGCTTGCTCTATGACTCTGTGTATCAGTGTGGTGTTGCTGACGCAACAGTGCAGGAGGCGATTAATGGAATAATTGGTACGAAACATTTAAAAACACATGCCTTGTGTAAACCTGTTTTGTGCCTGAGACTTACGTTCCAGCTTCCCTATTGCCTTTTCATTGTCCTTTACTCCTCTATTGTCCTCATTTACTCAGCTCAAATACTGGGGTCACTGTCAGAGGAAACGGAGACCTGACTACAACTAAACAAATGCTCAGTTTTACTAAAACTGATGGGGGGTCCTGCCTTTCCCCTTGTCACTTGATGGGATGCAATATGGAATGCCTACTGCTACCAAGGAAGTGTTGTTACAAAAACAGTTAACCAGAATACGATTGAGCCTTCAGACCCATTTTCAGGTTACAATAAATACAGAGACTAGAGGATATTATCTGCTAATGAAACATATGTTAAATGACACCATAATGAGAGAAATTCAGAACGCGAGACATCCTGTAAGACCTGCTCTTTTTAGGTCAATGTCATGAAAGGCTAAGTGGGAGGAGGCTACTCTTTCAAGTTTCCTGCTCATTTGAACATTTTTAGTAGAAACCTGGAAAAAAATCTACTGTCAGTCATTAAAATCCCTCCCTTCAATGTATCCTCAACTCCCTTAACCCACTCTTCACTTTGTCCCAGTTACTGGGTGAAACCACAATCCTGGCCAAATCCAACTCCTAGCTTACTCTGTGATTGTCCCTGGCAACTTGAATGGAACTGGGGAAAACTCATGTGCTTATGGCCATTTATTGTGTACAAGTATGTGAGCAAGTGAGTGTGCAGACACACATGCGTGTGCACACACGCACAAACACTGACAGGTCTGTTAAGTTCACCTGGGCTCTTAAAGCAGCTATCAGTGCTACTGTATTTCCCTAGTCCATTCACTCTTTCACTCTGCTGGATGACTATTATAACCTGCCTTCTGTGTTCTGATATGTTCCACTTCCTCCCTTCTTGGTTTCATTTAAAGATACTATTTCCTGTTTAACTGAGATATTAGAGCAACTAGAAAGAGAATCCCAGAAAGCTTCAACCACCAGGACCTAGGGCCATATATTTGCTCTTTTCCTCCTGTTACTGTGGATGACCTTTCATGGTCCTATTTAAGGACAATGCCGCTTGTCTCCTGGACCCCTTCACATCTTGCCCAGCATGCTGCTTTGTTCTCCTCCACCAAAAATTTCCCTCTATAATTGATCATTCCTATCACAACACACATGCTGTAATTTCTCCTATATTAAAAAACAAAACTCTTTGGTCCAGCTCTGTTCCATTTCTCTGCCTCCTTCATGGCAGACTACTTGGAAGAGTTGTCTACACCTGCTACCTCCAATTCTTCCTCCTCATTCTCTACTCCAGTCTGATTTTTGCCCCCACTACACCTTTGACATCGCTCTTACCAGGGTTACCCCTAACCTCCCTTTGCTAAATGCAACACTTAATTTTCTGTCCATTCACACTACAGAATCTGGCATGGTTGACAGCTCCGTTCTCCCTTCTGTGCAGGTGTCACTCGGTTTTCAGTTTATCATATTCTTCTGACTTTCCCTTCTCTGTCTGGCTGTCAATCTCAGTCTCCTTTGTTAGTTTCTGACTGCAGAGTAGGGTCTGAGACAGATTTTTCTCCTCGACATCCCACTCAGCTGTCTACTAGTCAAAATAACCGAAATGGAATCCTGATTTCTCCCCTACCCACACTTGCCCCACCCATGCCAGCTGACGATGTCCACATCCTCCGAGTGTTCAAGGCAAAAATGTCATGATCCTCAGTGACTCTCATTGACTTATGTGACTCTCATCCCCAACATCCAATCTGTCGGCAGCTATTAGCTTTGTCTTCCATATATGCCTAGAATGTCACTTGATATTATCACTTCTACTGCTCTCACCCGACTGGCCACCATCATATCTCACTCAGCTGCTGTCCCTGCACCCATCCCTTGTTGAGAATGACTCTGCTGAGATGCAAATATCAGATTTGTCAAGCTTCTGCCCAAGCTCCTCAATGGCTTCTCATCTCATGTGGGGTAAAAGCCAGAGTTGTTAAAATGGCCTGCAAGGCCAACATGATTGGGTAGCCTAGTGCCCTCTCTAAAGTCATCTCTGCTAGTTTTGCTCTTACCACACCAGTATCCTTCTGGTCCTTGAACATTTCAGACAGGCTCCTACCTCAGTGACTTTGCCCTTACTGTCCTGTTGGGGACGCTTTTCCTTTAGATCTCTGCATGACTCACCTCTTCACTGTCCTAGGTCTTTATTCAAATGCTGTCTTTTCAGTGAGGCCTGGCTGGACCACCTATTTACAATTGCACCCCCATCCCTGCAACTGTCCCTCCTCAGTTTTAACTCTCTCTATAGCTACATCTGCCATATCAGAGTGTGAGCCATCATCCTGGTGCACCTGGACTGTCCCAGCTAGCACATCCCACATCCCGGAAAATCCTGTCATCCCAGGCAAACTGAGACTGTTGGCCACCTGACTGATAGAATACACATCTGACTTGTTTATTGTAAGTATGTTGAAAATATATCTCTCCATGTGGGCAAGATTTGGTGCTGATTTGGTCACAATACATGGTTGTATATAGTAACTTGGTAGCCAGACCTCCTCCATTGTGACAAAAGCTCCCCTAGACTAAAAACTAGGACTAAGCAGAATTAAATTCTATCTGTACTCTTTGTTCTCTCCTCCCCACAAACCCTCCCCTTCCACCCCTCACCATCACCACCCTTGTGATTTTAACCTAACTCACATCTAGTGTCTTTCTTTCCAGCTAAGTTCCAGGGGGAAATTGATTGTTGCATCTCTAAGGTGCCCCTGTGAGGTTGATGGTACCATCAAAAGCAAACACTTGCTGCTTGTTATATCGATAGCCCTGTAGAAACTTCCTGCCAACAAAGTCAAGCACTGTGACTCATGATGTCTCCTCAGACCTGGAAATGGGAAGCCCCCCACCCCCTTCACATCCTGCACCCCCTTCCTTTCCTTTCCCCCTTATATAATCACAGCACTCCCACCATTTGGGGAGCCAGTTTATAGAATGTCAACCCCGCTGGCTTCCTCGGTGACCGCCTCGAATAAAACTCCTTTGTCATAAGACCATTTCGTGGTTTTATGGGAGGTGAGCAAAAGACCTGGTTTGGTTGCTTACAATTACAGCTCAGTTTGCCAACTGAATTCAGAATGTAATAAGGGGCCTCCCTGGTGGTGCAGGAGTTAAAGGCTCAGCACTATTAAGTTATGGCCAGCCTCAGGGAGCTGACCCACATAGTGCAGCGGACCCCTCCTGTCTCACCCGCTGCTCCCCTCAGCAGTGTATTTCAGTAGATCTGCCTGTTCTGCTCCCCACTCTGTCTCTGGTGAATGCCCACACCTCTGGCCTACTCCCCAGTTCTTGTATGTATAAATAAATAAAAATGAATCTTAAAAAAAAAAAACAAAATGTAATAAGAAGTAGAATTTGTAGAAACAGGCAGATACAAATCAATAAGTGCCTTAGCCCAGTAAATATAAGCTAGATCAGTCATTCTAACCCTCTTCCTAAGCCTTTCCCTTCTTCCCTGAAGACCCCTCAAGCACCAGGGAACCCCAGGTTCTCAGCCTTGTCCTGTCTGCTGCTCAAGGAGCTGCCTCTGGTAATTCCTATGTGAAAAGACACTCTTATGGTTCAGAGCTTGGCTTTCTGAGCGGCAAGCAAAAGATCCTGTTTTGTCACTTGCAAGTTCTCAATACTTAATGAATGACTGGAGAGCCAATGACTATGATGTACTAGGACCATATAGTAAATAATAAATACATGCTGAAAGAATACATGAATGAATCTCCTGTAAATTTACACACATTAAAAGAGCTGTATAACTATGACCCTCATTAGCATGCTAATTGCTAATTCCTGTTTATGGGTGCTACCATATATATTTTTTAATTTTTATTTATTTTGTGTAGAAGGACTGGGGTGTAGGCCAGAAGTGTGAGGATTCACCAGAGACAGAGTGGGGAGCAGAACAGGCAGATCTACTGAAATACACTGCTGAGGGGAGCAGCGGATGAGACAGGAGGGGTCTGCTGCACGATGTGGGTCCGCTCCCTGGCTAAGGATCGAACTCAGACTGCCATGGTGGGCTGTCGCAGTGGTAGCGCTGAGACTTAACCCCTAGGCCACCAGAGAAGCCCTATATTCTTATTTAAAATTTTGTATTTGTGACAAAAATGCATATATACACATAGTGTTATACACAGCATCTATAGTCCCTGCTCAGCTTAGCATGTCCGTGCTAAGGAACTAGACATACTTCATCACAGACGACCAGACAGCCCTGACGGCTCAGACCTCAGCCCTGCATGGCACGGAGGCTTCCTTTCCTCCCCTCAAGTTCTGTAGCCCCCACCACTTCAGGAATAAGCTAGTTGGAAAAGTTGGGCTATAATCTCTATACAGCTGTAATGACTACAGATCTCAAAATTTCAAAAGAAAAAAAATCTGGTAAATAATTCAAATAAAAAATAAAAAGCTTTCTGAGGTCCAGTGGGGTCTTTTCAAGAGGTACGGGTAGTTCTGGAAGGGACCTGAAGAACAGACAAGGGAAGGAGATGGGGACAAACATGTCCTATTCCCAAGGAGCTCAGCCCTTAACAACAAAATTGAGTGGCTGGGAGGCAATTAAAGAGAACACAAAGACTCCAACCAGTGAAAGCCTATGAGGACAGGACAAGAAAACAAGCTGAGGAGCTGGGGGAAGGGACAGATGGCTCTGTGTCATGTCGTCAGGGGGAACCAGCACCTGATCTGGTCCGGGTTGCTCAGATTACTTTTCCAATTAAGCACACAGGCCAGAAGCCACCCCTCACTATAATGAGGATCCTACTTCAGGAATCAGCTTTGGGCTCCCAGAGAATCTATCTAGTGACCTATGTATTCTCATATCTCCAAGCCATTTCTGTTTTGGTCCTTTCTTACATGCGCCAACCTTCACGCGCGTGCTGCCGCCACCTGAGTTAGACTTCAGGGTGAGACGGTAAGACAGAATAACCAGCTTTTTCTCTGGCCCCAGAGAAAAGCCCCCTTCCCTCCAGAGCTCCGCAGCACATTGGAGTCACCTGGGGAGCTCTAAACACTACTGATGCTGGAGTCCTGGCCTAGAGACTCTAGAAGTTGGGGTGTGGCTGGGTCACTGGGGCTTTTAAAATCTCCTCGGGTATCTTTAATGTGCAGCTGGGGAGCGAAGCACTGCTTTACATCTTGAACTGCAGTTATTCTTTTGGATCCCTCCCTCCTCATCCCTTCACCTGTCTACTAAGGGAAGTAGGTGGCAGGGAAGGCAGATGCTCAACTGTGGAGGGCTGGAAGGTACTACCTTGCTCTGTTAGAGTGGGTGAGGGGGGATAAGAGAGCAGGAATAAATGTCCCAATGCCCCAAGCTCAAAAGTCATAAATCCAGGTCATTTTTAAGACTGTAGCTAGTTGCAAAAACGAGCAAAATATTGAGTTTTACAGGGGAGAAAAGAGCACAAAGGACTATGGTGATGATTCACGGGTGAATTGGTGGTGGGTAACCTTTGGGAAATACACAATAATATAAAAGATATGAATAATAATAAAAATGCTATATATTAAAAAAATACTGAGTTTTAAAATGAGAACAAATCAAAGTCATTTAGATTTGACTGATCAGACCTAAACAGACCAGGAGAAGTAAAATCAAAGAATAATTACAGTCTAGCCATGGTTCTCAAACTTGAGTGTGCGTCAGAATCATCTGAGAGCTCCCAGGAAAGCTCACCAGGTCCTGCTTCTAGACTTCCTGTTTAGAGGCCCGGGTAAGGCTCAAGGGTGTGAATTTTAATGAGTTCCCAGATATGCTGATATTGCTGGCCAGGGGACCATGCTTTGAGGACCACTGTGTTAGAGTGATTTTAGGACAAACTTAGTGAAATGACATTTCCGCCAGGAGCTACTTATGCTTAGTTGCACAAACATAGTATGCCTGAACTACCTTTAAAGGTGCTACAACATCAAACTGAATGAAACAGAAAAAAGCCCAGGCAGAAATTAAGGTACTAGATTGGTCCAAAATAACGGTATAAAATATTTGGAAAGATAACATATTTTTCTACCCACTCCCTTCTTTCAGATATATAAAGAACTGGACTCTGAGGATACACAGGATTTCATGAAATGGTATATATAATCTTGGCCTAAAATTTTTTTTAATTTCCAATAATACCTCACTAACTTCTGGGCAATAGTCTGTATATCTGAACAAATAAGTCTAATTAGTAAAACATCTTGATCAGTCCTTATAGGTGAAATCCTTTCAGGGATTATAAATATAAAAACTTATTAGTGCGATAGTACTGGCAGATAGCTTTGCTAAAAATCTAGTAAAGAGAGCTGGAAGCCTACTGAGATAGGCTGTCTTTGAAATTCACAACTTTTTATGATCAATAAAAAAAGAAAACTATTTCACACAGTTAGTTCTTAGTAGAGGCATATTTGGTTGTGAGAGACTTCAATCTGCTGAAGTTATTCAGAAACTCGAACACTGCAGAGGATGTGGTAGGGGAGGAGGACATCATTTCTTTTAACAGGCGATATTGTTGCTGACTTATTTTGTGTCCCCAGCTGGGACCCTGGCACCCAGTCAGACACAGCTCTCCAGTTTGTGAAGGGGTGCTGCTTCTGCAGTCCACCTGTGAGAGGCACCCTGCAACCTGGCCTTAGAAGCACATTACTAAGTTGGTACAGTCAGATCTTTTTTTGTCTCAAGAGGTTGTTTCTTTCTTCTTCTTTTTTAATGCTTGTGAAGATAAACCCAAAATCTTAGGAAAGCAAAAAAGAAAACGCCTCTCCCTGAAGTGCATTTTGCCTATACCAAATCATCTGGATTCTGACTTTCTACATTCACTGCTCAGATTCTGAGTACTTTCCCAGCCTTCCAGAATCTTTTATCTAGATACCTCTGGCCTCAAGCAAAGCCCAATTATTCCACTTGTCCTTAGTGTTAGATTTTAATCACTTTCATTTAAGTAGTAAAAACATTGCCTTAGAAATAAAGACATCTAGATAAGTATATTTTTAATAGGAAATCCCCAGCCTTGGTTTTAAAAATAGGTCTCTGATTATTAACAGACTCACTTGCTGATAATGAGTGTTTCCTCTCCATTTATCCAGACTCTCATGAATTCTCCGTACATCTTGTTGTAGTAGTTGCAGGCACTGCCAATCCCCATCCACAGGAACCTGCCATAGGAAATGAGGGGCCCAATTCCCATGCAGTAGCCAGGACCTAGGGAAGTCATTGAATCACAATCAGGATTTTAGCTACACAAAAAGAGCGACTGCTTTGAGTTATCACTGTTCTTGTCCTTTTATATGTAAAAGTTCTTTTACATCTGATGTATAGCTGTGAATCTCTTAAAAATGATTTAAAAAAAAAAACAACCAACAAGCTTAACATGAGGCTCTTCACTCCTCGTTGAGCAAAAGTGAGTTCAGAGTGTACACAACACTTGTTCCATTTGGTCTCCATCTTTCCAGTCTGAATAAACTGGGATATATGTCTTGCTGTGCTAAACAGTTTCAGTAAGTTTCAAATACAAGTTTTTCACATCATCTAATAAAAAGAGTATATACCAGAACAAGTGACCAGCTGACAGATCTGTTTGGCTGCATAGTTTTGTCTGAAAACTTTGGTTGGAATTGCTACTTGACAGTGTGGGTGGGTTAGAATTAAGAGTGTAACAACAGTGTCTTTTTAACTGAGAGAAACATCTGCAACGGCAATGTCCACCTTCATGCAAGTAGCATCCCTTTCTTTTTTTCTTTTAAAAAGGACTCAGTTTAAGAAAAGAACCTTAAGCTAATTCTCCCTAGGCAAAGTAAAGCTAAGAAGTGGGGAATTAGGCCATGAATCTGGTTACTGTCCAGCCTGAGTTTGAGTCCAGTAATGTAGCTTTACTGGAAAACATTCATGTTCTTGCTTATATAGATGATGGTACAATTGTAAAGAGCATGAAAGCAGAGAAATCCAGCTTCTCTCTCCAATTCAGCACTTATTCAGTGTGTAAGGCCCATGAGAAAGAGACATGCAGAGAACCTGGGTGTCTAACCCGCGCAGAATCAGTTTTAGGTCTTTAGCGATTGTTATGTCAGCTTTCTCTCTCCAATACGAGATCCTAATAGAGAGGCTAGCTGCAAGTTAAGACTGGAGATGGTATGATAACCACAACCAGATCCGCTAAGGGTCCTGGGCAGGAGAGGAGAGTGTGTGGAAGGCAAGTGGGGGCAGGAGGGAAATCAAATCATTAGAACATTTTTCATTTATGTTTGTCTCTTACACGCTCTCCAGCTAGCTGAACAGATGGATACTCTAGGAGGTAAACCCTTTGGTAGCATATTAGGGAAATGTTTTGGTTGCAACAACATTAAGTTGTCTCTGCGTCTCAGATTTGAGAATGCTTATCTAGGCATGCAGTGATTGCAGGAGCCTCTTTCACACCCTAAGACGAGCAGTAAATACTTCACTGCATTTTTGTGCAGATACAGCCTCCATGAAGCCAAACAGCTGGGATGCTTCACCAGTTGTGCTAATCAGGAAGCTGTTGCATTCCATGCTTGGTACTGAGAAACTTGCGCACAAGAATGTTCATAGCAAGGCTGTTCACAATAGCCCCAAACTAGAGACACCCATTTGCCATTGTTAGAATTGGTCATGAAACCACGAGCCGTTTACAAAACTGAATATCATCTGAACTGCAGCTGCAATGTGGATGAGTCTTGAAACCATAATACTGAGCAAAAGAGGCAAGATAGAAAATTAATGTAGGATTCACTTCCTAAAACATTTAAAACCAGACAAAATTAAATTGGAATGTTTGGGGATGTGAAATTAGGTGGTAAAACAATGAAAAGGCGGGGAAGTACTTGTCACCAAATCCAAAATAGAATTCATATATAAAGAAGAGAGAGAGGATATAGTTAAAACAGCACAGAGGAGTTCTGGGGACACTGTTAACATTCTGTTTGTTGTCAAGGACAGTGATGATATCTTTGTATACTTTTCTGTGTAATATTTACCTTATATATGTGTTCTCAAGTTCTTTTCCCACTGCCATGCTCTCAGAGGGTATGATACCCAGGCAGAGGTGAGGCTCTGGGAGAGCGTTTGGGGGTGGCTGTGTGTCCTTGTGCAGGGAGAGCTACCCGGAGCCTGGTAATGGAGGCTGGAGGGAGAACAGTGAACTTGGGCCACTGTCCTGAAACTGTAAACTGCAGAAGCCCAGATGAGCCCTTCCTCCCCCAGCCTCTCGGAGTACTCCTTGTGCTAAGTCATCTACCAATGAGTGCCATCTTTGCACACCCCTTCATCACCCCCTCCCCCTTGCACACGATAGAGCAGGGCCTCTCAGGGGTTGAGGTAATAGGGGTGGAGGAAGTTTAGATTTGAGGCCAGGTACCATCACTTATTAACTGTGGTATGTCTACCCTCTTTAAATCTCAGTTTCTTCCCCTGCAAGATAAGCATTAACACAGGTTCAGAGACAATACTGATGAAACGGCTTTGTAACTTATAGCTTACTTCAGAGCTTGAAGTCGTGCATTCTTAACTCCCTTCGCCTTCTACTGACTCTTAGCTTCCCCAAACCTGTGAAACTAAGAACTCAGAACTCAGAGAAGTGAACTGAGTACTCTGTTGCCTCAGATTATTCGAAAGGAATGCAGAGGTACTCGTCGGTAAGAGCCTCCCCACGAGACCCATTTCTTCAGAGTCCCTTCCCCAGCCAGGACTCATAGGGTCTCAGAGTCTGTGCCACTCTGACCGGACCTCACATTTTCAGAGGGAAAACATAGAACTGGAAGCTCACTGGGTAGCAAGATGGTCACCAAGCTCAGATGTACACTTTCCTGGTTGCTGCACACACACACACAGATTCAAACACACACACACACACATACCACACACACCACACACACCACACACACACAAAACACCCAGAGCTGGGGAGTTCACAAGCCATTTCCCTTCTCTGTCAAATGAAGAGTTGAGCTGCATGGTTTCTTAAACTTGGCATAATGGTTTGCCTGGCAGCACAGATCATCAGTCTCATGCTCAGTTTCCTTTTCTGCCAAATGAAGCACTTGGGTTCCTGTCTGTGGCTCTCAACTCTAGTTGCCATTAAATATCATCTGGGGAGATTTAAAAAAAAAAAAAACAACCTCCATGATGGGGCTCCCATCTGGGGCAGGGCTGAGGACCACCACACCATGGGATCTACCCATCCATGTGTGACAGCATGATGATGTCCCCAGCCTAGGAGTGTCAGACAGAGTCGGTTGCCACCTAGCCCCCTAATGCAGTGCTCCAGGGACCCCAGTTCTCACGCTTGGCCCTGTAGGCTGACCTCCTCACTCCAGGGTTTAGGGGATTTTCACCACCACTTGCAACACAGACGTCTGGGCGGACCTGTTAAAAGCATCCCAGCATTCATGGATGGTGACCTGGGATCCTGCTAGGAACAGGAGAAACCTAGTGAAGAAGGGGTAGTGGTGGGGAAGGCATTCGAGTTAAAGACCGTGGAAGAGTCTTCCATCAGCCCTATGAAGGAATAGAGAACAAAAATAACTAAGATTCCTTTAAATTGAACATTAAAGTAACCTAAAATTTAAGACTAAATCAGAGAGGTGGGTAATTCTCTGGAAAACCTTAAAAGATCCTGACAAGGCATTTTTTATCAACCCCACTCGCCCCCTTCTCCCCTCCCCCCCAATGCTTTGATGGGCCCACCAGACAAAGTATATGTGACTCTGCTCTTAAAATAAAGCCTTATTGGACCTCTTATGGGACTGGGGACAGGAACCTGCCTTAAGGAATTCAAATTGAAATTAAACTACAAGGAACTAAAGAAACAGTCTCAGGCCTTCCTGGTGGCACAAGGGGTTAAGTCTCAGCACTATGGAGCTATCGCAACCACTGCAGCACAGTTTCGATCCTCAGCCAGGGAGCTTCCCACGTGGCGCAGCAGACCTCTCCTGCCTCGCCCGCTTGTCCCCTCAGCAGTGTACTTCAGTCACTCTGCCTATTCTGCTCCCCACTCTGTCTCTGGTGAATCCTCTCACCCCCCCACCCCACACCTCTTGTCTGTACCCCAGTTCATGTATGCATAAATAAATAAATCTTTAAAAAAATACATATATTTAAATATATATATATATATTTCTGATAATTCTGAATTAATGTGATAGTGGTAGAGGGGTGCGTGATTTCTATTGGAATTATCTATATATTATATTCTACTTTATTCACACACAGACCACTCTGAAGATCCTGTCGGGGGATGATATTCCAAAGGAAACTTAGTGGTCCTCCTCCTCCTACATTCCACGTCCCATCCAGCTCTTATGGTGTTTCCACACCATCCCCTCAAGAATAAAAGGAAAGAGTAGAATAAGGACAAAAAAGGAGAGAGCATGGATGAGGAAACATGGAAAGAAGAAGAAAAGGATTATAGAAGGCATTTCAGAGACATTCTCAATTTCAGAGCAAAATTGAAATGAATTTGAATAATAATGCTAAAACCCACCTGGAATTTCAACTTACTCCACCCCACCTCAGATTTACTTTAAAGGATATTTGTGTCGAGTCTACCAAAGTTAAAGGTGGATTGGAAGGGACTATCTAAGCTAGTTTTAAAATACTCTCATTGAAAGTGTGCAGATGATTGGTATAAACATTTTCATTTTTAGCAAATGCTAAATTGTCATCACAACGCTATTCTTTACCCCCAGGGAACAAATGCGTAAGTCAGCAATCTCCTAGGACTAAATACTGACTCACCTGGTATTGAAGATGTGCCCTCGTAATTCCAAACCAGGAGAAGAAGCCCGGTGAGCAGCAGGATGGGCATTGCGGCCACCGGCATGACTTCAGGCACCATGCTGGTGATGTTATAGTGCGTTGGGTTCAGCATTTCCAAAACCATCATGTACTCTTGGTTTCCAGGGAAAGAAATCTAAAGTCCTGTGGAAATCAAAGGGGCAGAAACAAATGAGACCATCCCCTCAAAGGTATATCAGGAACTCCTGTTGCTTCAGAGGATGCTTAGTGTAGCGACCTGTGCTTTATTTTATAGTGTGATTGGCCACATGGACAAGACAAATTTGTGGTTACAAGTCAAAACAAGCAAGCCCAAGAGAGATCTTTTGGCCTGAAGTGCAGCATTTCTGACCTTGGTAGAGTCTTAGGTTCGTTTAGACTCTTGGTCTGATAGAACCTTATCATCTTGCCCTTGAGTGGGTAGAGTGACTGAGTTCCCAATTAAGGGCCAAATTTCTTACCAAAATACAAGAAAATGAAGCACATTCCAGAGGTGGAGTCGTTTCATGACTTCATCAGAATATTTTGTTTAGGCAGTTTTTTCCCTCAAGCCAAATCAATTTAAAAAAAAAAAAACAATCCCCAACCAGCTTCCTTGCTCAAAATTACTTGCCCCAAAATAATAAGCTTCACTAGCAAGGTGTTCTTTGTGCATTGTTGAGTTATTCTCAGCCTCCCATTAGGTTGTCTACTGAATTCAATACAACTCACCCAGGGCAATTGTTTTTTATTAATGAGGCTCTAAAATCTCTTGGACATGGGCGGGAGTAAGCAGTGTCCATGGGGGTAACCTCAGGAGTAGCAGGAGCAAAGACCAGGAGAGGAAGGATAGAGGGAGCAGTGAAAGGGAAGGAATGGGGAAGGCACAGGGAAGAGAGAGCTGAGAATGCCGCCAGCATCGGGCTCAGGGGCCCTTCAGCATTCTCACTCCCCACTGCAGGCAGCCTCCTGCACAGGTCAGTTTCAGTTTGATTTGCTGCTTCTGTTACATTTTTCATCTCCATGTAATGTCAAGTCTTTTTTTTTTCAGTAAGGTTTTATAATACCTACACCCTCACAAGAGAGTTTCAGCGATGGGGGTTTGTTGATGACCTAGATTCAAAAGACTTGTAAAGTGAGCAAAGAACAACCATTGAAGGCAGTTCCCAGTGGCAGACAACTGCTGACTCCCTGGGGTGCCTTCCCAGGGAAAGTGCCCTAAGTTTCCAGGACTTGCAGTGCTCTGAACAGACCTTGACTGGGCCTTCCTTGGTACTAAAGATCCATTTTGAGCAACTACAGAAACTTTACAATATAATTGAATTCATTGCCTGATTCACTCTACTAGTCTATCAGTCTGAGTGACTATGAACAGTTGAGTTCAAGGCACTGAAAATGCCTGATTATTAGGCATTAAATAAACATACATACATTTAAAACATGTTTTTTATATATAAAGTTTGAAACTGAAGTGTCGTTAGTGTCTTTTATCATCTAGCTCCTCTAGTTACTCTAAGAGTAAAGGCTGCTTTGAACAGGTTGAGCTGAATAAGTTCTTTGTGATTTTCTGACAGAAAGGACCCTCAAGGTTTCTGTTTATGTTGATGAAACCTGCAGCCAGTGTTAAAATCATAAATGAAGAAAGTGACAAAGGAAGATTTCCCAGAGGAAGTTATGCCAACAACAAAAAACCCTACATGAAACATTTCACAACATTGAAAACACAAAGGATAAAATATTAGCAGCTGATGCACATTTATGAAGGAGCACGACCACCCTCCACCGCATGGAGAAAATGCTGCTTCTGAATAGTAAGTCATACATAGGCCATAATTGTTTAAATACTTGAGGTTTTTTGCAAAGAGAGAAAACACTTAAAGAATTGCAGTGTTTCTAGTGTTTCAAATTATAGTATATTAAATAGTTTTACTATTAAAAAAGAATATTATAATTAAAACGGTGAGGGAGTGGGCCTCCCTGGTGGTAAAGGGGTTAAGTCATAGTGCTGTCAAGCTATCACCAGCCAGTGCATCATGAGTTCGATCCCCAGCCAGGGAGCTAACCCACATGGCGCAGCAGACCACTACTGTCTCACCCTCAGCAGTGTATTTCAGTAGATCTGCCTGTTCTGCTCCCCACTCTGTCTCTGGTGAATCCTCTTACCACCCCACAACTCTGGCCTACACCCCAGCTTGTATGCATAAGTAAATAAATCTTAAAAAGAATTAAAAGAATCTTAAAAAGAATTAAAAGAGTGAGGAAGTATTTAATGTTTTGGCAAAAATTTTAAAAGTCATGAAGCAGTTGTAACTTTCCTCTGGATTTTTAAAATTGCTTTGCAGTTCAGCTTGCATAGTCATTTTTAAGGTCCTGCACCACTGTGCAAAGTGAAGGCTGCCTGTATGTTTAAATGTTTAAAGGGACTACGAAGCCTGGTTCCTAATCTTCCTCAGACATATGTCATAGAGACCCCCCAAAAAGCACCTTTTAAGGTCCCAACAGGATGGAATTTTTCTTAACACTTAACAAAATATTTGCGATGTCTCAGACATTGTTTCAGTTTTTACAAATATTAAGCCATTCGTCCTCTGAGCTGAGTATGATTATCCCTTTTACAGATGGGGAAACTGAGGTGTGGGTAAGTGGCCTGCCTTCAGTGTCCCAGCTTGTTTATTGTAGTCCATGTGTTTTTTTGCTGAAGCCCATCCTCTTAATTCTGCCACTTAACTGCTTTTTATGGGATTCATTTGGTTCCTGTATTTAGAAATTTTTCAGTCATGTCTGCTCATTCCTAGTCTCTTCAGATTATTCCCTTTAAAGAAATAAGCTACTCAGACTTCTGAATGCCACAGCTGGAAAGATCTTTTGAGTTAGACTCTCTTCCTTTTGTGTTGCTTTTCCTGTTCAGTAGAATACTCCGATGGGCCACATTCATGGGGTAAAAAAACAGGCCACTTCATAGGGTACCGGAATGTAGGAAGCTCCTAGAACTTCATAGAGGTTGCTTATATATTCCCTGTATCGGGAACGCTCTTCCCTCACCCACAAATATACCTGTGCACACCCATGGTCCTTAAAGTGTCTTCAAAAGTCATTTCAAATGCCTGAGTCTCCAGGTACTTATTTGCAGGGAGCTCTCCACACTCCATTTGCTGGGGCATCCCACTGTCGGCCTGGCACCCAGTGGGGCTGGGGCCAGCTGGAACCAGGCTTATGCTCCTGTGCATCGTGGAGGCACAAGCATCCTGACACCTTCACTTAGGGGCCCACCAACCTCAGGGTAAGGAAATGCCAGTCCTACTCAGAGTCCCCAGTCTGAACTGGGACAAAGGGGTGATAGCAGACCCCTCTGGACCTAGAGGTCAAGATAGTGCCAGGAAGGCTGACCCTCCACAGGGTGGGACAACTGAAGTACAGTCTGACCTGGACAGAAGGTATGAAGTCCTACCTTGAAGCATGGGCCACCCGTCCAGCAGAGAGACAACCTAGTGTCAGAGGGCCAAATGCAAAAATCTGTCCCCCTCTTTATTCTTTTCTATCACACTCCCCCTCCAGGAGAAACAAGACCCACCCAGTGAGCTTCTCCCTTCTGCTCATTCCTATTGGACCCCGCTTACGAGGCTGCCTCTGGCGGTTGTTGACAGATGTCACCTCAGCCCTCAGGGACTGATAGACCAGATTTTGCAGGGAGAGATGCAGACTTATTGAAGGGTTGCGCAAGGGAGTATGAACTTCCAGGTCAGGGCAGGAAGGCTTGTGGCTAGGGAGCAGCAACATATCCCAGGGGCAGGGGTGCTGCTGAGTGGGATTAGGGGCTGTAGTGGTAAGATTTGGGGGCAGGGGGTGAACATGAACCCAGGCAGGAAGGATCAGTCAGGAACAGAAAGAAGATTAGTGACCCAGGGCTCAGATAGCGCATGGGGTACACGGGGCTGGAAATGGTGGGAGAGAACATTTGTGCAAAGTCCTGAGGGGCACATTAAAGATGGCAGAATTTGTCCTCACAGAAATAAGAAGCCACTGAAGGACTTTAAGCAAGGGGTCAAGAAAATCATATTTGCATTTTGAAAATCAAAATCTCGCTGTCTGCATTGAGATGAAAATGATGGGGCATGGTGCTGGTAGTGGGAGAACAGCCAAGAGGCTTGCATAGCTTGTCAGGCATTAGAGGGAGAAACTTCAAGTCCCACTGCAGCCAGCAGCTTATGTGCTTTGGCCTCTGGGCTTTCTGCTCCTTTTATTCCATACTTTTCCTGATGTAAAAGCTCTCACCCCACGGGCATGTTCCCTCAGGTTCTTTCTAGGTCCTGATCTCTCGGTCTTTGTCTCTGAAGCCCCAAGTACCTCATGAACTTTAACACTTAAATGTCTCACCATTGCTCTTCATTGATGTCTAAAACCAAATCCATTGGCTTCCTCCTCCTTCCATCCCACCCTTCTTACAGCTCTTTTCCCCAGTCATCGCACTTCAGAATCTTGTTGTTGTCAATTTAATTTCTTGCCCTTACTTTCTTATCCAGATCCATCCCCCATCCCATTCCCAGAGCTTTAGGGATAGTCCTTCAACATGTTTTGTTCTTGAAGTTAGTTCCCTGAATTTTCCTTACCTTCTGGTCCACATCTTAATTTTCCTCATAGTCCTTAACTGTATACTCCACTCTGCCCGCATGTTTGATCAGTGGAGGACAAATTCACATCTGCCATCAAACTCTTGAATATCCACTTGTTTTCAAAAGTTGTGAAACTCTTGTTTCACAATAGAGTTTCACAACTCACAAAAATCCAGTGGAGACACCTGCCGTGCCCTCGGCCCACTCTTGGCAGTCCCAGGCTCTGATTCCTACAAGGGCTGCCTGGGAGACCTGAATATGGAAGGGGTGGGCAGACTGGTCTCTGGAGAATCCTCTCACCCCCTCTCCCACCCCCTGCACACACACACACACACACACACACACACACACACACACCTCTGGCCTACACCCCAGCTCTTGTATGCATAAATCAGTAAATCTTAAATAAAAATAAAATAAAGAGGTGTTGTCAGGACAATGGATAAAATCATTTATATTTACTCTTCCTGAGTTGGATATTTTTTTGTAAGTCTCTTCCAGAATAAGATGGGGCATTCATTCTTAAAAGTCCTGTCCTTCCTTCTGTTTCCTGTTGTCCTAGAGGGTGAGTTCCCCAAGGCCAAGGACCTGTGTCTGTCTCCTTTGTGACTATATCTTGCTCCTAAAACGGCATCCAGGTCTTTTCTCTGTGTGCTTACTGCAAACATGTTGCCCATTTTGTATAGTTTCCAAATGTGTCTGATTTCCTTCCCCTCTGTCACCTCACTGAGACCATCCCTCTCATCTGTCTCTTAGTTCACCCCGCACACCACCTCCAGGTTGTTTTCCTACCCGGCTTTTATCACATCAGTCCCCTAAAGACCTTTCTTTGCTTCCAGCTGACTGCAAACTTTCCACTTTCATCCTCATCAAGCCTCATTTCTTGACTCTCCCCACCCACACTCTGACTCCCGACTCATATTCTCCCTCTGAGTCCTCTCTCATGTCCCCCTGGCCTCCCCACCTCAGCAGGGTCTACCCTGCAGCCTGGGAGAGATCTGCTCACCCCTGTCCTTCTTCCCTGTGCTCTCTCTGACCTGGAATAAATACTCCTCCTTTCCCTTTGATGAAGGTCCTACAACCCTCATCAAAGACTTTGTTTTTAACCACCACGTCTGGAAGATTTCATTAAGGAAACATTTATTAAAGACCTGCTACATTCAGTCATGAAAAGCATAAGGCAAGTTCCCAGGAATATGCTGTAAGTCAGGAGGTGATGCAGGGATCGCAGGTCTCTAGAATGACAGAGGGAGCCGCTCATGAACTTCTCCATCAAGGAAGCACAACTTATCAGAGCTGGAAAGAAACTCTGCAGTCTTCTACTAGTACAGTTCTCTCACATGAGATCCAGCCAAATAAGGCCACTTTTCAGTTGTCACTTCAAAGTAGAAAAGTTTACCCAGTTGCACATTCTACAATCTGTTATCTGTGATCTTGGCATTGGGGTTATGACACTAAAGGTTCTAGTCATTCTTGCAAGCAAACTTCCAAGGGAGTCCCGGGGAATTCCTTATTCTGGGTCTGGTGACACAGTAGGAACCAACAGGAACTCAAGGGATAAACACTGTGTGGTTGGCCTGGACTCCCGTTCAGGACACCACCAGAGACCTCAGCTGCCAGCAATCCAATGGCATAGGGAAGATGTTAAAGGCATGTTTTCCTCTTCATTGCACAGGCTGCCAAAATCCACACTGGAGTTGGTTCCGAGCACGCAGACCTCTTGGGCATCAGGCAGGGCTGGGGCTTCTCTTGCTCATCGTTGAGGCCCTGTGACCTCTATGCATGCTTGTAGAAATGCTTCTCTGAAGTAGCCTGATGGTCAACTACCAGCACACCTAGGTACCCTTTAGCCTCAACTTTCATCCAACCTTAGTCCCTGTTGTCCCTCAGAGACCTAACCTATTGTTTTTCCAATGGCCTTTATCTGATACCCTCTCCCAAGAGTTTGCCTTAGTGTATAGTCAGCAGTGATCCCTTGAAAAACCCAGATCTTGATCACTATCGGCTGTGCAGACCAGGAGACGAAGTGGGCGTGGGTGTTGTGGTGCCAGGGCCGTCTTGCCTGACATCCCAAACAGTTTTTCTGTTTTTCTGTTTTCTTCGTGGAAGAGACAAAGGGCCTGACTGGGGGACATTCTCACGTAGCAGACTCTTCTCTGAAAGGCTTCCTATCACTTCACTTCAATCTAACAAGACCTAACATGTTGTTTGGTCTCTGAGGGAAACAAGCTAGTGGAATTGTTCAGTCCAATGTTGGCTTTTCATCTGAGGAGGGAAAAGGCAGAAGTGACAGGGTCACAGGAGATGGATTTGGGTTTGGGGGCCTGAATTCAAGTGTCAGCTCTGTGGCCAATGAGCCCTGTGACCTCCCTGAGCCCTGCCTGGGGTTGTGGATTCTCTCCACCTCAGGGGTGAGGTGAGTGTGGTGAAACCTCAGGAGCCACACACCATGTATTGGCTGTTGCCTCTCAGGCTTTAAAGTCTTTAAAGTCACACAACTAAGAACTGTGTGCCTCCTTGACTCTGGAAGCAGCAATGTAATGTCCCCAAGTGGAGCTGTTTAGGGCAGCCCTCATGCCACCAGCCCGAACCTCTTTCTTGTGGCAAAATTCATAGTCATACCCATACATTGGAGCCTTGGCATCAAGATTTACAACACTGCTATCTCAAGTGATCTTGCTTTGGCTCATTTCCCTGGATGGGATAAGCTCTTGCAGGGTAGTAACAAGCCTGCCTCCTGTACGAATACCTGCTGCCTCTATAGTGAGAATGGCTTACATCATTACCACAGCTTAAGCTCCTCCACTGCAAAAACTCACTGTCACTGCTCTCTGTAGCCCCGTGGAGGCTGCTGTGAGTGCCTTGTCCCTAGTAAGTGCTCAATGAATGGTGAAGGAATGAAGTTAGCATGTTAAGCACATTAGATCTGAGTTCACATATCCCCAGAGGAATGTTTTCCTTATCCTATCTGTGGTTCCAAATGCCAAGTCCCAGCAATGCAGTTGCCCACAGCTACCACCCAAACAGTCAGATAACAGCAGCCATTACTGGCCTTTCTTATCTGTTGTTTAGTGGACAAACTGTGAGGTCACAGAGATGTCCTAGAGCAGGGCCAGTCTCTGGTAAGAGGACTACTGACTGACCCCACATGTTAGGGTTTCTTACCCTCTCTGGACCCTCATTTCCTTATCTAAAATCAAAGAGAGTGGGCACATGATCCCTTCTAGTCTCTGTCAGTCACTCAACTTTTCCACTCTTTATCATAGTGATGACTTCTAGCCCTCCTCCTCCCCTTTGTCTTTTTCATTTTTCTCTTTCTTCACTTCTGCACCACCGCCTTAGGGCAGCTTGTGCTGCGAATAGACCCAGAAGCCCAGGCTTACAGTGGGATGTCTGGGGGCCTGGAATGTAAATGACCAGCTTTCATCATCCTCTCTAGCTCTTCTCCTTCTCTTTAGAGGCCCCAGACCCATTCTGAGAATCTAATGAAAACTATGGAAACTCCCTCTGGAGTAGCACACTCAGGAGTCAACATGTGCTGCTTTGAGTACAGTTCTTGGTTCTGGACCCCATAAGGCCCGTCGCAGACCTTGGATTAACACCTGGGTGCAGTTCCTTTCTCCTCCTTCGGCCTCACTTTCCCAGTGTCCCAGGGGCTCTTTCCAGATCAAAGCCACCTTGCGTGACCATTGGAATGTGCTTCCCAGGCTCCGAGTAAAAGAATTTTCCTTTGGACATTTTCCATTTTACCTGGACCCCCAAACTACAGGTGAAGGCTTGAGAATAAGGTGGTAGATTAGCAGCCAATGGGAACAGTGAGAAAAATTTAAAGGAATATCAAGGGACATGTCTCACATCCTGAAATCTGTCTGCTGCCCACCTCACACCCACACTGCCTGCTACCTTTCCGCCCTCCGGTGGACATTCGGGCTCGTGGGCTCTCAGGGTTTCCACCATGGAGAGCAGACATGTGCAGGCTACTGTGTTCACTCCAAAAATTTAGTATCTGCAAGGTCCTAACCACTGTTCTAGGCTCTAGGAATATAGCAGTGAACAAATCAGGTCCTCGCCCTCAAGGAGCTAGTTTGGAAGGTGCCACCATGTCGCATTCATAAAAGTCCATTAACAAGTGTTCAGCCATAGGCCTCGACAACCATGGACAGAGATCAGAAATTGAGTTATCCTGGAATAATCAATTATCAGCAGGTCTTGAAGAGGACACACTATTCTAGCAGTTATTGAGTTAGGGAGAGGCATTGCAGGCTGAGATTATGAGCAAAGAATGGACAGGGGAAATGCGAAGCTGCGCCTGTGTCTTCCTCACACCCTTTTGTTTTCCTGGCATCAGAATGACTGTGTGTGTGCTCACTGCTGCAACTCTAGCTCATTTTCTTTGGCAGAAAAACAGAGGCAACTAGAGTGTTGATATGTGATACAGCAACTATGAGGGAAAATGTAATAGAGCAGGCTAGCTGCCCACCTCGTATTTTAAAAAAAGCACAGGCATATCTTATTAGTCTTTCAACTGTCTCCAACTAGGGTATAGGTAATAAGGTACAGGCCTGGGAGTAGCTGGTAGAACAGAGGCTCTGCTCTGTTCCGGAACAGTGTCCTCAGGGTCACTAAAGAGTCCTTTTGTGCATTTTTATTTATTTCCTTTATCACTCTGATGTAATCAGTTTCTGCCAGAATTTCTGTCACCGTACCTCTTGGGTATTCTGAGGGGACAGGGAATAGGGTCATCTCGAAGGTCCGTTAGTGGTCTGCGGGTATTGATTCTGTGAGCCTTTTGTTAGGGAAGAGAGCTGAGGGGGCCTGCACAGAACTGTGGAATAGTTGACATTTGCCTCTAGTGCCCTCTTAACCCACCCTTCCTTTTATGTGTCATTTCCCTACATTTTCTATCTACCCATTTTCTTCCTCCCAGTCAGAAGAAATTGCCTCACCAAAAATTTTGTCTCTAGGGCTAATCCTTAACACGTTCTCCCTCCTGGAGATATTTTAACAGGTGTCCAGAGCAGTTTTTTGGAGGGCGCAAAAGAAATGCTTGGCACTCTCTCAGCTCCGAGGAGCCTGCAGTCTGGTAGGAGAGAAAACCAGTACACAAGATACCGCTGAGGAGTGCAAAGACAGATCAGTACAGAGACATGGCCAAGGAAGCCTACATGGGAAAGGACAGTTGTGGGCCTTGAAGTGTGTTTGGGGTTTTGATGGTGAGGAGCTGGATTTTGTAGCGCTTGGAGGTAGGAATGAGAAGGTTATTGGGGAAAATGAGACTAACTGTTAAAGAGTCCCAGTGGGAAGCATTAATATCTGCTAATGGAAATGTAAGTAGGGGTGGGGGTGATGAGGGAACATATAGGTCAGGCTTTGCTCTCTGACCCCTGGCATCTACTCTGTGTGCTCCTGTGCTAGGAAACTCGCACGCACAGTCTTCTATACAGTAAAAACAAAAGAAGTTTTGAGAAAATGGAATATCCTACTAACTAAACTGCCAGTGTGGGCAAAAAACTGATATTTTTAACCATGTCTATTGATAATTTAACTTACAGCTCATTGCCAATAAGAACTGAGTTTGATCCTGTCTTTTCTACCACCCCTAGCTTCAAATGACCCATCACTGCTTTCCACATCAAGTCTGTCTTGTGAATGAAAAGTGCACCCCACTGAGATATCTGCAGGTGACTTTTTTATGCTGTTGAGAATGCAGACAGGCCTCTCAGTTCTGGGTTATTCTGGCCTAATATGTCTTTGAATAATATGACCTCCCCTCCATTCTATTTTTGCTTCCTGAGGACCCGTTAGACAAATGTTGGGTCTTTTGATTCCTCCTTCATATTTCTTGCCTGCTTCTTCATACTCCCATAGCTTATCTTTTTGTGCTGCATCAGAGATAGTTCCTTGACCAAAACTCCCAGGTCTTCAACTGTTGTTTGGCTTTTCAGTCTATCCATACAGATTTTTATTTCAAAAATCCAAATATTAACATCTGTTGTCTTTTTTTCCTAATGGATGCCATCTCTGCTCCTATTAATTCAACTTTTTTTAGCATCTTGTTTTGATTCATCAGGGAAGTCTATTTCCTCAGGTATAAACTCTTCTGTTTACAGTCTCTGATGCCCTTCCATGGTATTGGCATTCATCAGATGTTTGGGGAGTCTTAATTATGTGCTCATTTTGGTGACTGAAGTTCCCTGCTAGTCAGCTGACTGCCCTTAGGGGAGAGGAAGGGGCAGGGTACTTCCCTCTGTTTTCAGTAAGAGTGAGGGGAGGTGAGACACTCAGCCATTCGAAATATTGTAGCAGTTAGGCTGCTGGGCTTGTGTGCACTCTGCACCTTCAGCTCCAGTAGCTTCTCTGGGTAGAACCCCCACTTCAGTTGATGCTTGGTGTAAGGAGAAAGAAGATGTATAGAGACTCCTGCAGTACCCCAGTCTGCTGGTCACCTGGCTCTCCTCCTACTCACCTAGTCCTCTGTTCTCGGGCGTAGAGGCCTGTTGGGTTCCATTCTGCCTTTCTAGGGAGACACATCTCTCCTGTGTGCTTTTTGATTTAATTCCTTTATCACACCGATGTAATCAGTTTCTACCAGAACTTCTGGCCGAAGGGGAGCTCCCCCTTTGTTTTATAGTTTAATTGTGAATTTTTATTTGTTTGTTTGTTTGTTTATTTATTTATTTTTGCATACAAGATGGGGTGCAGCCCAGAGGTGTGGGACAGTGAGATGGTTCACCAGAGTGAACAGAGTGGGGAGCAGAAGAGGCAGACTGACTGAAATACACTGCTGAGGGGAGCAGCGGGTGAGGCAGGAGAGGTCTGCCGCGCCATGTGGGAATCTTCCCTGCTGGGCGTCGAATTTGCGCCACAGCTACCAACAGTTCCACAGCACAGCGCTTAACCAGTTGTGCCACCACGGAGGCCCCTATTTGTGAATTTTTAAAAATATCTTTTCTATCAATTCCAGAGGATTGGAGTGACAAAGATGGTTGCAAGTGTTTCATCCACCACCTTGAACCAGAAATTTACTGAAGATACTACAAATAAGGGGCCGTAGGGTTTGTGAAAGGAACTCCAAAGAAAAGGCTCTGGAGATACTTCATTTCGGTGATACCATTGAACTAGGAGCTGTTAGATGGCAAAGAAAGCCATCTGTTTGGTCATGTGACAAT
The DNA here is from genome assembly GCA_004024925.1 of Scalopus aquaticus. NCBI lineage: Eukaryota > Metazoa > Chordata > Mammalia > Eulipotyphla > Talpidae > Scalopus > Scalopus aquaticus. The sequence continues at coordinate 4,365 of PVIJ01001491.1, read as the reverse complement.
TAAGCAGCATCATGTCAGAGGTGCTCTAGACCGCCCCAAAGAATGGGTCCAGGGTTTGTTACGATAAACGGAGGAGGCACTAGGAGGTAGATATTGACAAGAGATCCCAGGAGAACTAATATTGGCTAGACATGGCAGTCAGTGACCCAACTGGAGGAAAAAGAATTAAGTGAAATAAAAATGGCTGGAGAGTGGGTGGAGGAGAACATGGGACACTAAGGCCAGGCATAACAATTATGATAAAATAATTAAAATTTCTACAAGGCAGGGCAAACTTACAAAGAGGCAATGGATGAGTCCTTCATAAGTGATATAGTTTAGAAAAGGCTCTGAAAGATTTGTGATCACCTGGAACTTGGAAGTTATAATTAACTTTCTTATAGTTTTTCTGACATTATATTGTAGTGGCATCAGAGTGGGGAATAATTCCCTTTTCAGCTCTGCCCCATAATCTGTGACTTGGGACAAGTTACTACACCACTCTGAGCCTTCAGTTTCCTTACAGTAAAATGGAGAGAATAGTAACTTGAGATAACTTAGATCGAATATCTGTATAAACTCTAAAGTGATACAACACAAATGGCGGGTGTGATTTTGCCTGAGATTCCTTCTAATGCCCCTGGATTTTAGGAACAAAACAGAAATATACAGTCGAGTGTGTTCTGAGGTCAGCATTCCAAAGGACCCTCTGAGTCCATCAGCTGCCACAGTCGGGGGCCAGACGCGTTTACCGAAGTGTTCCCCTCCTTCACTGAGGGCTTTTCTATGCTAGGTTTGTGCCAGGCGGTGGGGGCATAAGGAACATGACTGACCAGGCTCTGTCCCTAGAGCTCTTGACCTAGTAGTGAAGCAGGCCTTGAATTAGTAAGTATAAAGATGGATCCAGATTTATCAAAGGGAATATGTGGAATCCTGTGGGAGAATGTCACAGAAAGCCACTTCCGCATCACTCTGATGAGGTCACGGGTCCTTTAAATAGAGTCTTAAAGATGGTAGATGTTTTCTAGGCCAGGAAGTGGCAATGGGAGGGAGTGGGAATAATGTGGATGAAGGCCCTGATGGTGAAGAAGACAGTGTTCTTACCGAAGGTGGGAGGACACCCCTTTTCCAAATTATGCAATCATTATTCCCATCATTGAGGGTAGACATTATTTGTTCCGAAGTTCTCTGGAACAGCTAGGCTGTAACCTCTCACAGGGCTTCTTGACCTGTTGGGGAGTGAAGGGGGGGGGGGGCTTGCCCCATGTGCAGTTGGGTTCATCCCAACTCACATTTCCACCATTTCTTATTAAAGTCAATAATGACACAGGACATTTTTTTCCTCCATGAAAACCCAACTAAAGTAACTCAAAGGAATCTTTACAGAATATTTGAGATTTCCTTTTCAGTTTGTTATGACTACAAAAGGGGAGAGTTTCTGGAGTTCTACACCTCAGGACTGGCATCAGCTTTACTATTGAAAGTTTGGAGGCCCTTAACCCTTTCATCTGGAAACTGTCCCTGAGACCCAAGTTTAGATAAGACAAAAGTTGTGACTTGCCTGCTCTCTGAACAAAGTGATCCCAGGTTCTCCATGGAAGCTGTTACCAGAGTCATAGGAAATCAGCCAGGGGGTGCAAGAGGAAACCTTCTATTTGTTCCTCTCACAGAACGTGATGTAAGTAATCAGATTACTTGTGGACAAATACCCTGGAAGTAACAGATTCGATGGATATAGCAGTGGATGAGGAAAGTATGAAGTCTCTCAAACTCACGCCCTGCTATGGGGAGCAGTGGTTTTCTTATACTTTGAGAACCACCCTGCTGAAACCTATGGCCCCAGAAATGACGAAGTTGCCCAAATAGTTCAGCTGAATTCCAAGTCACCCCCAAGTTTTTTTTTTTTTTTTTAATTCAATTCCCAAGTTTTACAGCAGCCCTAGCTTGGCTCACATGGAACCAGACATTCAGAGTTCATGTTTTCTACCAACTGCCTGGCAGTTCAGGCAGTGTGTCTGTGTCACCACGGCAGACTCAGAAGTGAGCACTCCTGACATCAGTGTTTTTGTACTGTTGATTGAGAAGGAGATTTTGTTCTCCCAGCCCACCCCGACCCCCACACTTCGTGTATCTGAAATGGAAAAAAGATAAAATCTGTTGCCTGCTCCCCCCCCCGCCCCCCCGCAAGACTGCACAATCTTTAGGTCTTAGAAAGATGACTCAAGATCCATTTAGAAAGAAACCAGGAGCAGGGGTAGTGACTGCATGTGTGGAGGTCCTGTTCCTGTGAGAACCAGAGGGCAGCCAGCTACTGGTTATTCATCCCAGTTCGGACCTGTGGGTTTGGGAATTGGTATGTGTGTATATGGGAGATATACAACTTAGCACCCACCCCATAAGGCCAGAGAGTGAGGGCTCTGCATAAATCATCCATGGCTTACTGCTAAAATTTAATTCGAGGAGGTCATAGGCTTTGGTCTGTGTGGTAAATTTTAGCTATGCTGTAACCTTGGTTGGGTAAGGTACTTAACCTCCCCAAGCCTCAGATTCCATAGCTGTTTAATGAAGGTAGCACCTACCTCCCAAGACTATTGCGAGGATTTTTGAGTTCATTTCTTTTAAGACACCTAGTACAATGGCAAACACATTCATTCCCCAATAAGTGATAACTCACCTTAATGGAAACATAAATGTCCTTCAAAGACAGTGGTGTCAAGAAAGATAGTCCACTGAGAACTATGTTTTGAAGAGGTATAGTCGGATAGTTTGGCCATACAGATGGAAGGGAAAGGGGACTGTGGGTAGAGACTCAAGCACTGGTTTTCTCAAAACATTCCTAATTTATACCTGTTGTCTCAGCAGCATTATTAACAGCACTCCTTTTGTTCGCAAGAGTGCCCTAGTTTGGACAGTCAGATTTATGGTCGCTTTGATTATGTTTTAAGTCTCAGGTGTGTTTTTAGCTGCTGCCACCCCATTTTCTCTGCCTATGGCATTAATACTACAGGAGTTGAGCTATTCATAACTGTGTTGGCTACCTCTTATCGAATGCCAAGCATGACCTTATTACATGTAAACCTCACTATCAGTCTCATAAATATTTTATTTTTATCTCTAGTTTACAGATACAACTTGAAGAGATTAAGTAACCCGTCAGAAAGGCCAGATTTCACCATATGTGGAACGTGGTGATAGCCCCACATGACTACAATTCAGGGCCAGACCTAAGAGCAGGCCTCTCTGTGTGTCCCCTTCAATCTGTGGCGGGGAAAATCAGGTGGTGATTCTGTAAGGCTGAGGGGAGGCACTCTGCACGTTTTCCTTAGCAATGAAACTAATCACCCATGTGTCCCAGGGCCTAGACTACAGTCACCTCTAGGCAGCCCCAAAGTTCCTGGACTGTTGGCTCTCAACTTGGTGGCTAATAGGAACTTTACTTCCAGGTAATGGCATGAGGAATTCAAAAAGGCCTTTGGCCTGAGCCAGGTCATTGACATCAGTCCCAAACTGCTCTGTTCTCATTGCAACATTTCCTCCCAATGTTGTCTCAAAGTGCTAATCCTTGTGAAAACAGCAGCAACACGTGAAGGTCAGGTCCTCTTTCCCCGATCTCTGATGGCGTCATTTAGAATATAATAACTCTAGTTCTTTGGATCTTAATAGTGCTTTGGCTCACACCTGGTATTTCTTGCACACATATATGTGCGCATCAGTAAATCTACACATACACATGTATCTGTGATCATAATAACAGCTAACATTTATTGAGCTCTTACTCTGTGTCAAGCACTGTTCTAAACACTTTGAACATAATTTACTCAGCTACTGAGTGGTGGAACAGGACTCAGATCCAGGCTGGGAAACTCTTCTCCTCTCTGGTGCTTCTTGCTCTCCTCTCTCTCCCCTCCTTTGTGGTGAGTAGCTAACATTTTATTTTCTACTTACTTCTCAGGGACTGGAAGTAGGCACTAGGTAGGACTCTGAGGCCCTTCCTTTTAGCTTGGATTGCATGCTTCCCAGGTCACTCTCTGCTCCCCACAAAGCTTTCCCGTTCTCTCCAACCTGTAGTCAGCATTCTCACCTTGCTTTTGTTTTCCTTTATTGCCCATTATCATAATCAGCGCTTGGTGGACATCCCTGGTCACATTTCCTGCATGTCTATATTCCAGTGTAACCCAAGTGCTTTAAAGAATGTGGCTTAACTCTCCACTTAGACTGTAAGTTCTCCTCCCTCTCCCCACCCTCCTCCAGAGAGGACCCCTATTAGTCTGTGAAACACATTTGAATGATTTAGTAAAAGCCTCGCACTCTGAGAGGATAAACTTTGCAAAAGGTACCCTTCCGTAGAGCTTGGGCTGGATCCCTGGTTCTCCTGCCACCCTCCTC
>PVIJ01001490.1:147500-196750 GCA_004024925.1 Scalopus aquaticus | reverse complement strand
AAGGAACTCACACAACTCAACAAAAACAAAGCCAATAACCCAGTCAAAAAATGGGCAGAAGAGCTCAAAAGGCACTTCTCCAAAGAAGAAAAGCAAATGGCCAACAGATACATGAAAAAATGCTCAACATCACTTATAATCAAGGAAATGCAAATCAAAACCACTATGAGATACCACCTCACACCTGAGAGGATGGCACCATTAAAAATACAGGCAACAACAAATGCTGGAAAGGATGTGGAGAAAAAGGAACTCTTCTACACTGCTGGTGGGAATGTGAACTGGTCCAACCACTATGGAAGGCTGTATGGCGATTCCTCAAACTGCTCAACATGGAGCTTCCATACGACCCAACAATCCCACTTTTGGGAATTTACCCAAAGGATACAAAAACACTAATCCGAAAGGATACATGCACCTGCATGTTCATTGTGGCACTGTTCACAATAGCAAAGGTATGGAAGCAACCCAGATGTCCAAAAATAGATGATTGGATCAAGAAGATGTGGTACATATACACAATGGAATACTATTCAGCATGGAAAGAAAATAAACACATGCAATTTGCAGCGACATGGATGGAATTAGAGGGGATCATACTCAGTGAAATAAGCCAGAAAGAAAAAGAAAAATATCGAATGGTTTCACTTATAACAGGACTATAGGGAGGCCGGGTGGGAGACAGACACTCAGCAGTGGGGGGGGGGAGGGGAGGATAAGGGCACAAAATGGAAGAGAGGAGAATACAGGAGATGGATCACGGGTGAATTGGTGGTGGGCTGCCCAAGGGGAATACAATATGTAAAAGACATAAATAACAATAAAAAAATTGTATCCATCTATACATTATGTAAAATACTTAATTTTATGAAAAAAAAATCACATCTGGTCACATTCCCTTTAGGAGCTCATTCAGTCAAGAGCCACATGGGAAATTGCATAGTGTCAGCTACTGGGATCTGAAGACTCACAGACACTGCAGGAGAAAACTCTACTTTAGATGCTTCTAATGTCCCTAGCTCTTTCAGGAACTCAGATCTTCAATGGTAGGTTTACTGTACTATGTGTCTTCCCTGCCTATTCCTGGGAGTCAAGATACAAAGATATTGGAACTGTCCAGCTCTTTCCACACAGCATATTTTACAACCCTAATCAATCTGGCCTGAAACTTGTCTCTTGTCAGTGTAATCAACAGTGTCTTTCACTCAACCAGTCCACAAATGGTTGCTGAGTTCCAACTATTAGAATACAACTCTAGAGCTCCTACGGAGGTACAACAGTGAGTAATACATACCTTCTGTCCTGGAGAAAATAATGTGGTAAGAAATCCAGGATGGCATTTTTTTTCCTAAGCACTTAATGACCCAGAATCGCAGACCCTAAAATCCACTTGGTTCCCACTACTCACCACAGAGCATCGTGAGATATGCTTTATTTGGTGCCACTGAAATTACTGTTAACTAATTTCCATCACAAGCAGGATTTTTCCTTGGAATATTTACAATGATATTTTAAGGACAGCTATTCTAGGATATTCTGGTCCTATTTTGTATTCTTCACAATAGGCACTGAGCTATGAAAGTGACCCTGAGAAAATCGAGAATGCATGTCATCCTATTCACCTACCGGTCAAGATCTGAGTTCAGAATTCTATGTTTCTCCTGAAAAAGCTGGAGACATTAGAAGCATCTAAAGTAGAATTTTTTCCTGCACTGCCTGTGAGTCTTCAGATCCTGAGATAATAAACACAAACTTGCTATATTTTTACCATGTAAAAGAGAGAAGACTGACATCTCAATTTTTTTTTTTTCAAGACAGTCTGATTCCTTTTTCTTAGAGCAATGTCAGAAAACCTTGACCTGTTTTTTGAAACAGACTGCATCAGTCAAGATCTTATTTCACTTAACATGGAAACAGCCCATCCTAGCCTGGGGGGGAAAAATGCATTTCACCTCCATAGGTCCTCTTTGATCCAACTTTACAAACATTATCCAAAATTCCAAAATAGTTTTATAAATTAAGAAAATCATCATGCATAATTTTCATGAAATTTGAGGCTTTTCTCAAAACTGTGGTTCTAGTTTGCAAGGGAGGAAAGCACACCAATTTTTGAATGCCAATACAAGTATTTTCTTCTTACAAATATTTCACACATACAAAAGGAATTTCAAATTGAGAGTGTTCTTAAGACATTTCATTATAAAAAAAGTTCTAGAAGCAGCAACTTGTCTTGGAGGACTACTGTTTCTCTTATTTAAGGATTATTAGTATCCATAGTTCTCTGTTACGTAGCAAATTAATAAAAAAAATGTTGTATCTACACACAAAAGTAATCATATGGAGAGCATTAATAGTTTATTCATAAATTGAACACTTAAACAGATGCATGCCTTTTTTCAAACTTCCATATGTTAGACACTGTTTTCAGTGCATTACTCTGGATTCCTCAGTATTACTGAGAGGTAGATGTTATGGTTCCCAGTTCATGGATGAGATTCTGAACTATCACATAGCTGTTGCAGAATCAGAACTCCATCTATGACTTCAAAGATTTTGCTGGTTCTCAATATAACAGCATGAATAAGCAGACAATGGATTCCCTAATATCTATCTAGAAGTCTCTTCAAAGTGTATGGTCTATCCAAAGTCCTGTGGGTTTTTTTTTGTGTGTGTGTATACATACATATATATGTATTTAAATACATATATACATACATACATATATTTCCATGCATGCTTTTACATATATATATATACCTGTACATGTGCACACATACACACATACAAATACATATTATCATAACACATCCTTTTTAGAACTAAACTAGCAATAGCTGGCAATAGAGATGATAAGAAATACATGAAATGAGCCATAATAATTTCTTCCCAATTCTAGGGCAAACAGTTGTTTATCTTGGCATAAACCCTTGGGAATTTGAACACACAGGTACAGAAATTCTAAATTCCTACTTCACCACAAAAATCTACCCCAGAAATGACACTGATATCTTTCAGAACATGCAGAGAGTACCTGATGACTCTTCATATGAATGATATGAAAATATGATCATGCACAACTCTTGATATATTCATGCAACCTCTTTCCACCTCATCTGTGAGATGGTTTATGTTGGAGGATAAATACGAGTCTTAGCTAAAGCGCTAATGGAAATGAGGGTGACAAGGCCAGCATCTCACCATGAGAGGTGCTTGATAAAATAAAAATATAGTGCCTGTAAGTACATTCTAATCCTTCCAGGTGATCCTCAAAATTTCTATAGAAGTCTCCAAATTCTAGTCAGCCTTATGAAAAATCAGGAGTTTATTTTAATATTATTTTGAGGCGCTAGAAAGGTTCCACCTTTTTGTACTATCTTTTCCATTACCTTTAAAAATTCCTCCTTAAGTATCCATTCCTTTGAGTTTGAGAATCTTTTTGGTTTTTGGAAGACTCTATTAAAAGTCATCTTCCACTGGGACTTCTGTTGACTGACATGCACAGAAAATTCTTATCAGCTGGTGTTTCTACTGTGACAGGTGGCAAAGAGTAACAGCCTCCGAGAACAAGGTGCAAGACAACTGCCCTAGGGTTTCTTTAGAGCTTGGCTTCAAACTGTGTGGAGGGAGGGAAACAAAAACCCTCCTTGCCTTTTTCACAGTATTGCCCAAAGCCAGATGTATTAAGAGATCTTTGTCATCGAGATATCTTGCTTGACAATTTCAAATCCTACAATATGCTGCTATGCAATACTCAGTACTGCTTTCAGGCTACTAGTCAATTACTGTTTCAGCGTACTGAATGGTGTCCCAGTTGACTGAAGGAGGGATTCAATTCCCAGAAGAACAAAGCTCATTCCAAAGGACATGTTTTATACTCGAGTAGTCTGACTCAGCAATGTCTGTCTTTTACTGACCCATTGGAAGCTAAATATTAGTCAAGAGATCTCATATATGTATCACAAAAGATACTCTATCACTAGAAAAATAACTGTTAATTACCTAGTTGAAGTGGGATTTTACCCATCTGTGCTCAAATTCTAATAAAACTTGAAAGCTAAGTATTACTATGTTCATTTTGCATATATTGAAATGAAGGCTAGACCAACACAAGTTTAGGTCACAAAACTGCTAAGGAACAGAACTTGAATTTGATGAAAGGACAAAACATGTTCCAACACTTTACACTGTCTCTCTGCAAAGTGGGGTCTTGCATTCCCATCATCCATCTTCACTATGATCGTTAGACAACAACTGAGAGCCTGCTGGTCACCAATAAAACAGACACAGAGGAGTCCTTAGAGGGCAAGGAAACTAGCTGGATATCATAAAGAGATAGTATTACTTTCAGAGCAGTGCAAACAGTAAAAACTCCAAAGTTTTTAATAACTAAAAACTATGGTGATCAGAATAAAAGACATTAGAAGATCAATCTTATGAGTATCGATTAAAATAATGTTATAAAATAATATCTTAACCTCAACAATATTGACATTTTGGGTTGCATTATTCTTTGTTGGAGGGAGGACTTTCCTGTTATTGTAGAATGTTTAACAGCATTCCCTAGATACTCAATGCTGTAGCTCTCACCTTTCATGACAATCAGAAATGTCCCCAGATATTGGCAAATGTTCTCTTGGAAAGCAAAATCACCCTAGTTGAAAACCTATTGTAGAAAAGTATTTAAAGATATGCAAAGATTTGATGATATATTTTTTTAAAGATTTATTTATTTATGCATATAAGCTGGGGTACAGGCCAGAGGAGTGGGGCAGCAAGAGGGTTCACCAGAGACAGAGTGGGGAGAACAAGCAGATCGACTGAAATGCACTGGAGGGGAGCAGTGGACAAGGCAGGAGAGGTCTGCCGCGCCATGTGGGAATCTCCCCGGCCGGGCGTCAAACTCGCTTTGCCGCTACCGACAGCTCCATAGCGTAGCGCTTAACGGCTGTGCCACCAGGGAGGCCCTGATGATGATATATTTTTAATGATAATAAAATAATATGTACTGATACACTGTGATCTAAATATAAATGTATTTTATATGTATAAGTATACAAAAATGAAACTTTAAGGACATCAAAATGTTAAAGTTGTCTGACGTGGTAGGATAGGTAATTTTTGCTGTCTTTGTGTATTTTTTTATGCTTTTCACAATTAACATAATAAATATAAATTTTTATAGCATATTATGACAGTCCAGAAGTTCTAGACACTCATTTATTTTATTATGCACAGTAAGATAATAGAAAAAACTTTTCTAGCTCTGCATAAAGAAAAAAGATGGAAGAAAAATATTCCCTGATAAATTTAAACCTCAGGTTTAAAAATCAAAAAGTTTCATAATTTTAACTTCTTCTACCTTTGAAGTCTAGGGCCCTTTAAACTGATAAATTACCACCCCAAAAAATCAATTCTCGATCAGTGGTATTCTTGGTTCATATAGCAAAAGGCAGTGTAAAACTGCTCTACAGAAATTCTTCTGCATCCTAGGCTTTGGGGGGAATTCCCACACACACGAAAAAGCAACCAAGAAACCTCTCCTAAATGGAGTCAGAAATCAGTGGAGATGACCCCACATGGAAAAGAGGCAATAAACACAAACATGGGCTGCCAGACCATTAAATAGCTGAAAGACAATCTAAAAGAGAATGTAAAGATGGCATGTCTAAAATTATAGGAAAAGGAATTAACTACCCAACCCCAAAAAGTAAAATACTGGGAAAATAGATGATCAGTAGCTTTTTGGAGTAAAATCAAAGGAAGATCTGAGAAATGCAATCTATAGTTTAAAAGAACTAGAGAGAAACATTTGAAAGATACATTTGAAAAATTACTGCCACTACGAGAGGGAAATGAAAGACAAGTGTAGAATCATAAAAAGCCAACTATGAAAGTCCAGTATTTTTTAAATAGGAGTTTCTAGTAGAAGAGAATTGAAAGAATGGGGGTGATGTAATATTAAGGAGATTATTAGTGAGAATTTTTCAAAATTGATTATACCTGTGAATTCTTAGCTTTAAGAAGCTCAAGATAAACAGACTATTAATCCAGTGCTACAAATTAATAGAACACAAGAGAGACAGCAACAAACTAGAATGATAGCTGGTTTCACAAAAGCAAACACTGTGATGGGAAGGCCATGGGGAAGTAAAAAATAAACGGCAAGTCAAACATTTTATTTCCAAATAAACATTATTCAATAAGGAGTACAAACATTTTTTAAATTCAAGACAAAGACACAGAGAATTTTAAAGTCATAGCCATTCACTTTTGCTAAAAGAACTACTAAAAAATATAGGTTAGGAAGAAGGGAACTGAAACTAAAATGAATGTGATGCAACATGAAAAAAAAGAACAATAAAATTGGTAAATGTGTAGGTAACACTAAAACAACAATAACAACAACTAACTTGCGTGAATGCAAACAAAATGGAACTGAAATAGTGGGCCATTTCTTTAAAGGAACATATTAATTATTTACAACTAAAATGATATAATGGCTTTGGTTTGCCTTAAAATATCTAATGACAAGTGAAAGGGAGGAGATGAAGTATGAATGAAACAAAATGAGAAAATATTGATAATTATTGAAGCTAAATGAAGAGAATATGAGATTTGTTGTACTTTTCCCTTTGCTTTTGTGACATTGTGGAAATTTCATTATGAAATGTATAAAATACTGAAAACAATAATACATAAAATGGAAGATTGGGTGTGAGCATTTTTTGTCTTGATATAATTTTAGAGGAGCAGAGACATAGTTAAGTCAGGCAGAATATTTAACAAATGTAAGGATAACCACTAAAAGAATAAATATAAACTAAATAGATTCCCAAATGCTGAAGGAAAATAAGGCAATAAAGAAAAGTAGTCAACACAGAAGGCAGGGGAAAAACGGAAGCAAGAGAAAAGCATGATCTACAGAAGGCACAAAATAAGGTGCTAGAAAGAAAAAACACTAATAATTATAAATGTAAATAGACTAACCTAGTAAAAAGTAGATGGTGTATGTCTGGATTTAAAGAAAGGAAGCAGCTATAGGCTGGTAAAAGAGACTCACAGAAAAGGTTGAAAGTAGAAGACAAATACTTAGCAGCATTAATATATTTCATAATAGATTTTAAGGCATAACAGATTATTAAAGATACAAAGGGACATAACATAATGAGAAAAAAAAATTGCTTGGACCAAAAACAAATCTAGACCATCAGCAAAATACTAACTCCTCCTCTATCATTCACTTTGAGCTAAGACATTATCTTTCCCCTTTATTATGACAATAGTTTCCTAATGGTCTCCTGTTTCTACTTTTACCTTTCTTCCTTCTGTCCTCAACAGAGCAGGCAAAGTGATCCTATTAAAATAATAGATATGCCCTATCATTCTTCTACTCAAAACACTCCCAATGAATTATCATTTCACTCAAAATAAAAATTCAGAGACATTAAAAAGACTGTCCAGGTACTACTCAGTTTGTTTCTCTATCACTTCTATGATTTGGCTCTTACTACTTTCTCAACTCTAATAAAACTGACCTCCTTACTGTTTCTAGAAATGTCATTCAGAGCTAGATTTCCTAGAAATTCTATCCTCTAAATATCTGTATGACTAACATTCTTACCTGATTCAAGTCTCTGTGGAAATGTCATCTTCTAAGAGAAGCCTTCACTGATCACCAGTTAAAAATTACAAGCATCATCCACCAACATGCCACTCTCTCTGGAATTTTTCCTTCATACTACACCTAACATCTGATACATACACACACACTCATATGTATATGTATGCTTTCGCACAAGCATACATATATTTACATGTGTGTACACAGAAACGCACATGTGTGTGCATGTGTGTATACATATAGATGTGTATAGATATATGTGTTTATTATACAAAATACACATTTAATACTTTAAATTATTTTCTTTCTCTCAGTAGAACCCTATACTCTATGTAAACATTTTTGGTTTTTTGTTCACTATTATACCCCTAGTCCCTTTGAAACTGTTCTGTGAGTGAAGGAATTAATTCACCTAGAAGATAGAATACTTCCGAATTTATATACATTTAATAACATTGCCTATATATTTAATGACAAAATGAAAAGAATTACAAAGGGGAACTACTTGGAGATTTTAAAGCCATGACTCAAAGAAAGACATCTATTAGGTGATAGAAAAATTTAGAGCCAGATAATAGTCTAAAGGGGCTTATCAAAATTGGCAGCAAGAGCCTCCCTGGTGGCACAGGGATTAAAGTCTCAGCACTATCAACTTCACGCCAGCCACTGAGACATGAGTTCAATCCCGGCCAGGAAGCTAACCCACATGGCCCACAGACCTCTCCTGTCTCACCTGCTGCTCCCCTCAGCAGTGAATTTCAGTAGATCTGCCTGTTCTGCTCCCTACTCTGTCTCTGCTGAATCCTCCCATCCCCCTGCACCTCTGGTCAACACCCCAGTGTTGCATAAATAAATAAAAATAAATCTATAAAAAACTGGCAACATAAACAGTCACCTGACTTTTAACAAAGCTGCCAATGCAACTAGTTATAAAATAAATAAGACATGGGGATGTAATGTACAGCATAGTGACTATTGTTAATAATACAGTGTTGCACATTTGGAAGTTGTTAAGAAAAGAGATATTTTAAGATCTTAAAAGTTTCTCATCACAAGAAAAAAATGTAACTATGTATGGTCACCAATGTTAACTAGACTTGTTATGTTAATTATTTCACAATATACACACTGATGATTACATTGCATATGTAAAACTAATATAACGTTGCATGTCAATTATACCTCAATTTTTAAAATGTATATACAAAGAGCAGATAGCAAAAGATAAATACATAAAAAGATATCATTGAGAAGATGAAAAACTAATTAATACTGAGAGAATGAATTTATCAAAGGATTTATATTACACAAATCAATTACACTTGTATCATGTAATTATGTTTTCAATTATTTAAAAAGCAAACAATACAATTTTAAAATAGGCAAAATATTTTAGCAGACAATTCACAAAAGAGAATATTAATATATTTAATAAACATGGAACGGCATTCAAACATTATTAGTAATCAAAGATATGCAATTTAAAAAATGGGCACTATCACACACCCCTCCAAATGTTTAAAATTTAAAAGATTGCCACCACCAAATATTGGCCAGGATAAAAGGCTGGAATGTAAACTTGTACACTACTTTGGAAAACTGTTTGACAATACCTTTTAAATAAAGCTAAACATTTATGTTCTCTCCGGATATAGCAATTCTACTTTTGAGTATATATCCAAAAGAAATAAGGAAATAATGTGGTTGCCTACGTAGAAATATCTATGAAGACCAATTGACAAATTAATAGAATTAAAAGTGGAGTTCAGCAAGTCTTCCGTAAACAAAATCATAAACGATATCAAATGTATTTCTGTCCACGATCAACAAATCCTTGGAAAATTTAATATTTAAATGCTATCATTTATAATAAAAAAATAGACTATTAGGCTCCTATGTACCTAACATAAAAATGACATTTAAGTAAATCTATAGAAACTGTAAATAAATTCAAAAATATATAAAAACTATGAATAAATCTAACAACAAATATAATTGAGAAAGTTATAGAAATTTTATTACTAGAAGACATAAATTAATGGAAAATACAGCACAGTCAGGAATGAGACTTACAGATGGCAATTCTCTGCTAATTAATTTATAGAGTCAATGCTATATATTTAAAGGAACCACAGCAGCCTACTAGCTAGATAATTGGGGTGGAGGGGGTAAGGAAGGAAGGAAAGAAAATCACTATTAATATGATTAAGTAATAAAAGGTCTAAATTTCAAACAAAAGATTCTGATTAGGAAAACACTAAATAATAGACAGGAATCTAATAGACTATAAGTGGCTTATTCAAGAGCAGCAAATATGTGAAGTTTCACCATATTTTTGTATCTAACAGAAAGGTCAAATTAGCAGCTAATACTATCTAAGGAGATATGTTGGGTAAAGAAAAAAAATACTAAAGCTGGCATGTTTAACCTAGTTTTCTCACTACATAAACTACATAAACCTGAATTTATTAAAATTTTATTTACATAGTGCAACAAAACTGATTGTTTCAACTGGACAGTTTGTTTTAAAAAGCTGGTCCAATACTTGGATTAACTTGCTGTGTGCATTGAATTGCCTGAGTTTTTCTTTTTTCCTTTAAACACTAACCACTAAATGACAGCATCATGGGTGTACAAAACATTTATCTTTCTTTCTATTAGACTGGCACACCATGTATGACTTATGTTTGCTTGTGTACTCCACTGACTTTCTACATCAGTTCAGCACATACGTTTTAAGGTGAGTATCCCATTTACAACTTATTTTTTTGTATTACATAACTCCCCAAAAGCTTTCATGTTCCATCAAATAAAACACCCTTCATAAAACCTCATTTCATAGAGAAACAATGACCAAAGCCTTCAGCTATTACCGCTTAGTCTTGTCAGAAGAAAAATTGGCTCTAAAATTCCATTGTACAGGTTTCTGCCTAAACCTGGCTAATGCACAAATCATACATTTTTCAGTTTTTTAAAAGCAGTAATCCAGTCAGAAAATTGGACAAAGAAACAAAAACTACTATAGTAAGGCCAAAGCTGCTTTAAAATAAAGCTTTCTAAGCTAAGTGAAATACTGCTTGTTTTTCATTTGTTTAATATGTGTGGAAAAGGTGTTATTGAGTAATTACATTTTCTAATAGCTTTGATTTGGATTTATATTTATGAATCAATAAGAGCTAATGAATATGTTCCAACATTGTGTAGTAGTGATTTTTTAATCCCTTCATAATTACCAGAGAAACCTTTATCTTGCAATCTATCCTCATTTCTCTTGTATTAGTAAGCAAAAATCAATAGGCTTTCTCCCGAAGTTTTTTTTTCCTTTTCCTTTAAATTCTCCAGTGAATATAAACATGGCTTTTTACTGGATAAAGGAGATGTCAGTGAATTTTTTTCCAGTTTTTCAATCCATTGAAATACCTGCAATTCATTGCATTGTCTGAAACCACTCACTGTTGTGATTTCTGTATATGGGAAACAAAAAATACATTTTCAAAATGTATTAGAACTTTAACCTTAAATAAAATACTTACAACATGTCTCTTATTTTTGGCATTAAAAGAATTTTGGAGGGAAAACTATTTGCATAGTTATTTGAATACCTGTATTTCTAAAGAATGAAGAAAGGTATTTAGCTGAGATTCATTTTTAGAAGTTTCTAATGCTATTCCATCATGTCTTCTGATAGCTTTTGATTTAGAACTGGACCAAGCTATTAAGAAGATAAGCAAGCATTTGGCTAAGAAGTTAGGCAAATTTTCTCAGAGATGTAAAATATTCTCTAACGGTTTTGGACAAACACACCTAAGAAGATTCCTGAAAAAATAGGCAGTTTATGACCAAAATTCAATGACAAAACAGATATTTTGTAATTGTATTAAACAAAATTTTGCTTGTAGAACACTCAGCCTTCGGTATATAGCAAATGCTCGATAAATAAATTTTTAAAAATGGAGCTGAAATCAGAGACCTGGTCTAAAGATCAGTTTGGGATTTGAATTTAAAAACTAGAAATTGCTTAAATCCCCAACATAGAGACTATATAGATTAATATCAGAGAACTAGAAACTAATCTAGTTTATACTACATCAAAGAAGAAAAACAGGAAGTTGAACCACCTCTGTCTCATTTATGCCCCATTTCATCAATGAGTCACAATTTGTAGTTTTTCTAATAATTATAAATATAACATACTAACACATCCTATATTTTAGCATGGTGTTGAGTCATTTACATACATTGTTATGATTTCTTACATTCTAGGGATGTTGTGATTACCATGTCAGAAGGGTCAATAAGTTACCCAAAGCCGTGCAGCTAATTTTTAACAAGAAAAGGATTTGAACTTGGGTTTGTTTGACTTGGGAGTCTGTGCATTGTCCCATCATATTGCACTGGCTCTTCTTTATCTCCAGTTCCCCTCTCCATCCTCACAGCTCCAATTCAGGACTTCATTCCTCTTTTAACCAAGCAATATATACAATACATCACCTTAACCTAGCTCCCTATTTATAACCACAACATGACACAGCAAGTCAACTTGGATCATGTCATTCTTCCGCATGAAAGTTTGCAATGACTCCACACCACACAGTATGAAGTCCAAGTTTCTGAATTTAAAACCATGTCCTTCAATCTCTGACCCACCCCTTTCACTTCCCAACTAGCACATTTTGCTCCAGATATTTCAATCTATTCTATCCTTCCACAGTAAATTGGATTTCTTGTTTCCAGGCCATACCCATGCTTGTCTGTCAATGTTAAGTCTCGGTTAGTCCCATCTCTTCCTCTAATGAATACCTAAAGTTCTACCAACTCTAAGCTTATGAAACCAGCTCAAAAAACCTTCCCTGACTTTCTATCCTTCTTTACATACATACAAGTCTCTTCATAAATCATGTCTTTTACTTGAAATCTCCTCCCATTATCTCATTCCATCAGTCTTTAGAACCTAAATTGCCTTAGAAGTTAGCAACCAATTTTTTTGACTGGATTGTTGACTTTGTTTCTGTTGAGTTGTATGAGCTTCTTGTAGATTTTAATTATCAGTCCTTTATCAGTTGTGTTGTGTGCAAAGATTTTCTCCCAATTAGTAGGGTGTCTGTTTGTTTTAATTATTGTGTCTTTTGCTGTACAGAGCTTTTTCGTTTGATGTAGTCCCATCTGTTTATCTTTTCCTTGACTTCCTTTGCTTTTTGGAATGTGTCTTTAAAGATTTTGCTGAGATGTATGTCATGTAGAGTTTTGCCTATATTTTCTTCTACAAATTTTATGGTTTCAGGTCTTACGTTCATGTCTTTTATCCATTTTGAGTTGGTTTTTGTGCATGGTGTGAGGTAGTAGTTTAGCTTCATGATTTTGCATGTAGCAGTCCAGTTTTCAAATGGGCAGAAGAGCTAAAAAGACACTTCTCCAAGGAAGAAAAGCAAATGGCCAACAGCCATATGAAAAAATGTTCAACATCACTTACAATAAGGGAATTGCAAATCAAAACCACAATGAGGGGCCTCCCTGGTGGCGCAGCAGTTGAGCGCTGTGCTGTGGAGCTGTCGGCAGCGCGAGGTGTGGGTTTGAGGCCCGGCCGGGGAGAATCCCACATGGTGCGGCAGACCTCTCCTGCCTCGCCCGCTGCTCCCCTCAGCAGTGTATTTCTGATCTGCCTGTTCTGCTCCCCACTCTGTCTCTGGTGAACCCTCTCACCACCCCACGCCTCTGGCCTGCACCCCAGCTTGTATAAATAAATCTTTAAAAAAAAAAAAAACTACAATGAGATACCACCTCACGCCAGTGAGAATGGCGCACATTAAAAAAACAGGCAACAGCAAATGCTGGTGAGGCTGTGGAGAAAAAGGAACTCTTCTACACTGCTGGTGGGAATGCAAACTGGTCCAACCACTGTGGAAAGCCATATGGCGTTTCCTCATATTAATAAATGTGGAGCTACCATACGACCCAGCAAAACCACTTTTGGGAATCTACCCAAAGGACAAAAGCACACTAATCCAAAAGGATACATGCACCCATATGTTTATTGCAGCACTATTTACAATAGCGAAGATATGGAAACAACCCAGATGCCCAAAAATAGATGACTGGATCAAGAAGATGTGGTACATATACACAATGGAATACTATTCAGCATTCAAAAAAGACAAACACATGCAATTCGCAGCAACATGGATGGAACTAGAAGGGATCATGCTCAGAAAAATAAGCCAAAAGGAAAAAGAAAAATATCGAATGGTCTCACTTATAACAGAAATATAGGGGAACCAAATACAAGAGTGTCAACCAGCGAGAGAGGGGGAGGATTGGGGCTCAGAATGGGGGAAAGGGGAGCACAGGGGACTGTGGTGATGGTTCATGGGTGAATTGATGGTGGGAAACCTATGGGGAATATACGGTAATGTAAAAGACACAAACAAAAAAATTAAATTAAAAAAAAGAATAAATTTGTCAAGCTTTAAAAGAAAACTGAAAAAAAAAAGTTAGCAACCAAGTATTTCCTACATCAGAGTTTACACTGTGGTAGATAATCAGAATCTCATCTGGACCCATTGACGTGGGGTAGTGCCTGGACTGTGTCTGTACCATGTTTCCAGGTGATTCTCATATGGACCAAAGTTTGACAGTCTTTGTTCAATAGTTTCTGGAATTGTTCACTAATGGTTCCACAAGGGTGAGTGTTCTTTCCAACATGATAGAAAACTCCTAAGAAGGAAAAGGACTTAATCTTTGGTTTCCCCCTTCCTATCCCATTACACCCCTCCATCGTCAATATTATTCATTAAACACGAGAACTAAAATTAGCTTGATGAATTTTTTGCAGTACCATGATCCTTGATAATTTAAGGTAGGGGAGGGTAAAGATAGCTCATTTGGGGTGGTAAGAGAAGTAGTTTTGGTGAGCATCTTCGGATTGCCCAAATATTAACTATATGGTATATTTATAGATGTGATACCATCTTTCGTTTGATACTTTCAAGAGTCTTCTCTTTGAATATTTTGCTTCTGTGTCAAAAATAGACATGAATTAGCATTGTTACATGTCATGAGTACTTTACACCTAAAGAGATATTTTATGCAATTTTAATGTCAAAACCACCAAGAAAAATAACACAAGGGTTTAGCCTTTCACTCAGCCAGTTAATATTACAGTGAATTCATAGCAATATTTCAAAAGTTGTAATATTAGAAATCTTTTGATTTAAAATTTATCCAACAATCTGATAGAATGCCGGCACAGTGTGGGCATGTGAGTGCTTATGTAATTGAATATCACACAACACAATAGTCCGTAATCTAATCACAAAACTGCAGGGAGGACAGTAACTATCAGAGATTATTTAGCCAGTCTAGCTTCCAAAGAAAATTGCATCTAAAAAAATTCCTGTCAGCTGGCTATATGCCCAGCCCATAAGTTCTCCAGGAAAAGGAGCATCAACAAGCTCCCTTGGTAACAAGTCTCAGTGCCTCACAACACCATGTTTGGAATGTTTCTCCTTTTAGAACCCAGGTCTGGGCTACTCAAGCATGGTCCCTGGTCAGCAGCACTGCATCCCCTGGGGACTTGTCAGAAATGCAGAATCTCAGGCCAACCCAGGTCCTACTTAATCAGAACCTATTTTTAACAAGACCCCCATCCCCAGGTGGTTCACGTGCATCCAGCAGGTTCAGTCTCACCTGTTCTGTCCTAGTGCATCAGGCCAACACGCTAAATAGGAAACAAGGGTCTACAAGTCATGAACTAGACTTTGTAAGCATTGCACCAAAATGCAGAACACAAATGAAGCATATTCCTGACTACATTAGAGGTTTTAGGAATAATCGATCAAGTCACAAGGATTTGTTGGTGGTATTCTGAGCCACCCAAACACAGGGATTAGGTCCCCACTAAAAGGCTCCAAGACCAAAAGGAAGTGGTGTCCTCAGAAGATGAAGTCAGGATGTGGTGTTTACTGAATTTGTTTGCAACAGAAGGAGGGAGAAGCTTCGCAGTAGTTGGTCCTAAGTTTAACAAAAGTAGATGTTACATCACGTGGACTGATGACAGGTACTTCTTACTTCATCAAATAAAAGTTTTTCTCAGAAAAAGTAAAGTTTCTGTAAATACAATACCATTTCTTAAGCTTTTTTAAAAACATCTCTTCAATGATTATTACTTTTAGTTCTTCCTGCTTTTCACTGATTAGTGTTTTCCTAATATTGTAAACTTAAATTTCTTTCCCAAGGTATTTTCTGAGTTATTGAAGAAAATATAAGAATACACCCAAAAGACAAAAGAATATCTTCTATAAACAGATGATCTTGAGAACTACTAGTATATAGAAGGCTACCAACCACTACAGAGATTAAATTTATTATTGCAACGTAAGTACAAGGTAAACTGTACAAATGAGGCAACTAAGACAGTTATTGTTGACTACTTTGTTCAATATGACACAAGCAGTAAACAGCAGAGCCAGTTCTGAGCCTACACTCTTAACCACTGTATGAGATTCCAAGATACAAACACAGGCAAGCAATAAATAATACCTGCACAGATTTTCTATGTACCTTAATTTCTTTTTTTTTTAAAGATTTATTTATTTATGCATACAAGCTGGGGTATAGGCCAGAAGTGTGGGGTGGTAAGAGGATTCACCAGAGACAGAGTGAGGAGCAGAACAGGCAAATTGACTGAAGTACACTGCTGAGGGGAGCAGCGGGCAGGCAGGAGAGGTCTGCTGCACCATTGGGAATCTCCCTGGCTGGGTATCAAACTCATGCTGCAGTGACTCTGGATAGCGTCATAATGCTGCACTTACCCTGTTGTGCCACCAGGGAGGCCCTATGAACCTTAATTTCAAATGAAAGTTCCCATCCAGCTAGTCTCATTCTTGGAGTCTCCTTCATGCATACTGTCTAACACTGTGCCAATCCTAAGATTAGAGAGGGTATCCAACATCAGTGAGGCCTCTTGTCATTGGTCATCTTTCCACAGGGGTCATTTGTAAATTATTCTGCACCTTTCCATATAATTCTAGCAGGTTCCCTAGTTTGCTACTTTTGTTCCACTCAAAGACATAGGCAGCTTGGACATAACCTCCTGGGTCATGTTTTCTGGTGCATGGTGCGCTCTTCATGAACAATTTCCCTAAATCCTGCCATATTTTGGTTATACTCAAAGTGCAGAATGCAAACACATAATCTTCTCTCTAGCAGTTCTGTTCTATTCAATAGTTTATGCTTTTGTAAAACAGAACAGGAATTTCCAAACATGACCTGTAGCAAGGAAAAAATCAAGATGTACTATCTGCTTAAACTAGGAAAGGGAGCAAAAAGAAGCATTTGAGAATACTGTATAGTCATACTTGAATGCTAATTGACTAGATAAATAACAATTGAGGGTATTAAGAGGAGAGAAAGTTTGGTTCCATAGAATGAAAAAGAACTAGATAACCCAGGTTACCTAGATTAATCCCAAGTACCAAGATGTTGAGATGAGTAGGATTTTGTTTGATTTTGGATTTTGTTTTGTTTTGTGTACTGGCATAGAGTAGCCAAGGAAGTGGTGGTCTTCTCTTGTGGATCATCAAGAATAGATCAGAACTTGAAGCTGAAAGAAAAAATACTCCATTGTCCTTGGTGAGCCACCTGGTACTGGTGGCCTGCCACCTTTTCTTAAATGAATTGCCTCTCCATCCCTGTGCTCCTGCATGGCTGGTGTACATTGTAGCAAGGAAGGAGGAAAAAATGTCTGTCCAGATGAAAGATGAAAGGATATATGACCTATGATGTAAGTTTGCTCTCAACCTATGCTGAGCAAATTTTTCACCATAAAATGTCATAAGAGAGCTATTTTTAATTTGTCTTCATGAACATTAGAAGCTGAAAAAAAAATCTGTGTTGACTGTATGTCTCCACACCAAAAATAGAATTCTCCTTAAAACCAAAAGACATATTGAGTTTGAAATTACAACTAGAAACATGTATTTCTACCCTGGAGAGCAGAGAGGTCCTCAGAAGCAAGAAAAACTGATTTTAATACAGCTCAATTCAGCTACTTAGTTTAATGATGTACCCCAAGAACCCAGGACAGTGTCTGCACCATAATACATAATGGATATATATTTGACATCTGAATGAATGATTGAACAAGCCAAACAATGTGCTGGGATTCTGACTAGGGCCTTGTTATGGGGAAGCATAGAAAGACTTTTCCGGCCTCTGCAGAACTAATGCCTCATCACAGCACTGCATTCATGAGTCTCAGAAAAAACAAATGTCAGAATTACTACCTCACAGAACCTTATAAGAAGGCAAAGAGACTCTTGTTCTTTTCATGTTCTGAACAGAATGGTGCCAGATTGGCTAAGATTTAGTTGAGGCTGCCAGTAAAACTTCCCTATGACAATGGCTTGAACAAGACAGAAGTTTATTTCTCTCTGAAGTAAAAGTTGTAAGTGGCCAGTCCAGCATTATGTGGAGCCTTGCTCCACAGAGCAGATTTTTAACTTAAACAGATGTTTAAGTTAACATCTAGACTTCCTTGCAGTTCTCCCTGCATGGTGTCTATTCCCATGATTACTTTACAGCCCAAGATGGCCACTCTCGGTCCAGCAATTATCCCAGCATTCCAACCAATGTGTAGAAGAGAAGGGGAAATAATTATTCCTTAAAAAGTACAGTATATTCAAAGGTCCTGAGGTAGTAGGGCAGATGGCATAAATAAGGAGCAGCCATAAAATTGTGTGATTAGAATGAAATGAATGTTGATAAGAAGTACAGCTAGAAAATGGGGACCTGAGTAGGAAGGTCACTGGAAAGATTTTGGTTTTTAACCTGAAAACAGCTAGAAATCTATTGAATTGTTTTACTATGACAAGGGAGGGAGAGAGGAATGAATTGGGTACTGATAAACTTTGTTTTGCATTTGTTTGAGGCAAAAGCATTATTCCACTGCATCTCTTATATATAGTAAGCACTAAAACCATATTTAGGAGATGAATTAATATTTAATAGATAGCTTTTGAAAATACCACTCTGGGCTATTGCTTGGAAAGAAGCAGGAGCAAGAAGATGCAAGGGAGGCCACTTAAGGTACTATTTCAGAATGAAAAGGAGGACTTGGCATAGACTGAAAATAGCCAGGGTAAGTAGAAGGGATCAGGATAGTGCCTAGATTTCTGGCATGAGACACTGGGCAGGTGACAGCCCTATTCATCGAGACTGGGAAAAGGGCCAGTTTTGAGGAGGAAGGTCACATCATGTCAACAGAAGTGGTTTCCATTTATATAACCACAAGCTGTGAATTCTCTCTACAACAGTAGTAAGAATAATGAAAATATGTCCAAATGAGTCCAAACTGAAAATCAGGAATAGGAAGTAGCCTTAGGTCTCCTGATCTGTCTAGTTCCTTAGCTTTGAGCATCATCACTGGAAGTTAAAATAAGAACTCCTTATACTTACCCTCAGCATTTGTGATACAGGGTTCAAAATAAATCTGAAAAGTTAGTCTGTGTTGATTGGATATATATGAGAAATAAAATTGCTCAATGCATTGGCTTGGCAACAGTAGAAGTGGTGGAGGATGATTTTTTAATAGTTCAGCACATTTGGAAAAATAAGTTGCTAACTAATAGACTTACCACCACATGACCAGTGAACTTCTGGGAAACTGCTGAATTACCAGTAGGATTATGGTTCATTTTACCCCTTTTTCAGTCCCCACTTGCTACCACAAACACAGCTACCAGAAACAGAGAACTCACAGTGACCCCAAAACTGGTTTGAACAATTTATAATACCCCAGTTGCACTTTAGTTTCATTTGGTCTGCAACACCATGACTGGCAGACTTGATAATACAGCCTGTCCTAGGAAGAAAACTTATGACCTAATGGACTAGTAGGCATAAAATGAACTGTTTTCATAGGCTGAGAGATTATTCATGTACATTAAAATCACAAGTCTTCAATCCACATAATCAAGAATTCATCTAAAGTGAGGAGTGTTGTTAAAATAGTTTTACCACTGGCATCCTTATCCTTCTAGAGGACAGTAATTTTCCAAAATTAAAATCCCATAGTTTCCCTGAGGTAAGAATGATTGACAACGTTTTATAGTACAGATGGCTGAGCAGATGTGTGCATAGGTGTATGATACCTCACTGCAGGCAACTTAGCCAATGAGGGAAGAGCTGAGAATGGCACTCTGAAGCCATATGAATTTTATCCAGGGAGATCAGAGATCTAACTAGTACAGCATGGTCCCAGTTTTAACCATGTTGGAATACAGAATTAGGCTATCCTTTAGCCTAATCAAGTATGATCTACATCTACAACTAATATCCCTACCCCTATGAGTTATACAGGGAGTTCCAATTTAAGGAATGCTTTACGTAAACAGTACTAGGAATTAAGAGCATGATTCTTGGAGTCAAACAGACCTGACATTGAATCCCTGTTCTGCCTGTGAAAATGTAGATTAGTAGCTTAGCCTCTGTAAGGCTCAGGTGCTTCATCTAAAATATGATGCACTATTACCTACCCTTCAGGAAAGTTGTAAATATAAATGAGGAACTGTGATGAGGGATGTTTGGCATATATCAATAGCCAACAGAATGTAGTGATTCTTAGAAATTGTATAATCGGTGCTCTGCCAATCTAGACACAATAATACTTCCTTGATTCCCTGGATCAAAAGTAGTAAGATACAGCATTATGAATATTGAAAATTCCTGCCAAGCAGAAGATTAACTTGATGATTTTTAGAGTGCTAGTCCAAAACAATCAGCTATAAAATGATATTTCTTTGAATTCTTTTTTTCAAATATAGCAAATTATTTGTTTTACTATATATCATGCACACCTTGAGATTGAAATAAATTACACCAGTATAAAATGTCCTCCAGGAAGATAAGACAGATTAATCCTATACTCCTTGGTGAGGTGCTCTACCTGACTAAGAAGCATAGTGAGGATGGAACAATCACATCGGAGGCAGACATAGTTTGGAAGCTTGAATTTTGACTCTACCTCTTACACGGGCAAGTAACTTAATTCTTTTAAGTCTTAGTTTTTGCAAATAGAGAAAGGAGATCAAAACATTTCATTCACAAAGTTTGCTTCTACTCCCTCTCTAACGCACTCCCCGCCCCATTCCACCACTTCTACCTATATCAAGTCCCTCGATATAGAATAAGAGACTATTTAAAAAATTATTTTAAACACATTTATGGAGTTGAGTGCCAGACAAACTGGTAAAGGCTGAATTACTGAAAAATAATTTGTCAAAATTTTAAGAGATTGTCCACAACGAGATCTGGCATTTTCTGATCTACCCTGCAAAGTCACACAACATCACTTTACTGTATCTTACTGGTTACAACCAAGTTATTAAGGAGAGCCCAGATTTCAGGGGAGGGCACCTATACCCCATTGCTTGATGAAAGGAGTACTTTCACCAAAAGTAAGAAGTCTTGCTCTTCAGAAGCCATGCTTAAGAGAATATATGAGCCACAATCAAAAAGAAATAATTGGAAAGCATATTTCTGATAGGGCCTTATATCCATAATATAAATAGAATTCTCAAAACTCAACAATAATAATAATACTTAATACTTATAAGATAGAGAAATGGTAGATAATCACAAGGGAAGATGCTCAGCATCATTAGTAATTAAGAGAGTTTAGATTAAAATTACTTCACATGAACTACAATGTCTAAAATTAATGATACCAATCATACCAAGTTCTGGTTGAGGATGTCAAGCAGTTGGCATTCTCCTACACTAGCAGTGGAGAGCTAAAATATAATCACCTTGACAAACAGTTCAGCAGTTTCCCTAAAAGTTTCAAATATACCTACTAGTGACCTAGCCATTCCATGTCTAGGTATTACTCAAAAGAAATAAAAGCACCTGTCCAAACAAAGATTTGCACATAAACATTTATAGCCAAAATTGGAAGCAACCACATGTCAAAAAACAAGTGAATAAACAAACTCATATAATAAAATGCTATTGATTCACACAAAAAAGGATGAACTATTGAAAATCAACAGCAGAGAGGATGAATCTTAAAATAAGTGTGCTAGTGAAAGAAGTTAGGCTGAGGAAAAAAGTATTTATTATATGATTCTACTTACATAAAGTTCTAACTAATACAAGCAAACAAATTAACTAAATGAATTTTTAGAACATAAGACCAAATTACTGATTACCAGAAATGAGGTAATTTATGGGCCCCTCTGGTGGCGCAACGGGTTAAGAGAAGCACTGTGATGCTATGCAGAGTCACTGCAGCACGAGTTCAATACCCGGCCAGGGAGATTCCCACATGGTGCAGCAGACCTCTTCTGTCTTGCCTACTGCTCTCCTCAACAGTGTATTTTAGTACATCCGCCTGTTCTGCTCCCCACTCTGTCTCTGGTGAATCCTCTCACCACCCCATACCTCTGGCCTACACCCCAGCTTGTATGCATAAATAAATAAATCTAAAAAAAAAAGAAGGTAGATAATTTAGACAAAAGGAGGCAATGGGATGATGAAGCATACAATTGGAATTGGACTTGTTGTGGTGAACATATTATATACAGTTGTTGATTTATAAAGATACACACCTGAAACCTGTATCATGTCATAAAGTGGTGTTACTTCAATAAAAAAAAAATTAAGTATTTCTTCCTACTTTTATAAAATTCCTCATGATAGATTTATTTTTATTTAGGCCTTTAAAAATTACTTTTCATTCTTTGGAAATGTTATTTTAAAATTATAAGAATATATTCAATCAAATATGGATGTATTAGTGTCTAGCTAGTAAACACACAGGACCAGGAAGTCAGAGCCAAGGTAGAAGCAAAAAGCACCATGAGATCAGGAATCTTGCCCACCTACCCATGTCTATGCCGTGGGGGACACAGTGAATCATGATGACAGCTATCATGTATTGTGTCAGAATAAGTTCTTCACAGATAGTATTCTTCTCGACAGCCTACCCAGAAAGTTATTATTATTCCCTTTATTAATGAGTAAAATGAGGCTTACTTCATTAGGGGATTTCCCCAAAATCACACAGTTATTAAATGGTAGAGCCTGATACTCTGTTGCCCAGGCAGACTTCAGTAAATATCCACTGTGGACATGCTTGATTAAACGGAGGAAGAGGAAGAAAGAGGGGGAAAGCAAGAGAGAACATGGACAGATAATAAGACCTCATAGCATTCACTTTCAGGAAGAGAATCATTTCCCTGAGAAGGGTACTGGGTGAAACCAACCTAGCATTCTTGTAGCCTGTAGGCTGAGTGGATACTTAGGGCAGACCTACGGAGCAGGAGATATACCCTCTCCACTTTATTTTGCACCCCTTTCAACCTTGTTCTCTCCTCTCCAGCCACATTGGCTGCTCCTAGAGTTGTGCCAAGCAGTCCCCCTGCTGGTTCCTGGATTGTCTGTCCACACTGGTTACCACTGAGCTGTCCATTGTTCAGATCCCCTTCATCCCTTTGGCTCTTACAGTATTCCTACTTCCAGGTCACAGTAGCTGTGCATAAGGATCGATCCAGCCTCCCTAGACTCATACAGCCCTTACTTTGAAGGCTAGTCCCCTCCTAGGGACATAACCAAGGAAGAACCAACACAGTTCCTCCCAAACGTCTCTAGTCCTCTCCTAGTGGTGTATTCTTTTTCCTCTCTTCTAGACTTCAAAATTCTTCCCCTTCTTGATTTCTCTCTCTGAAACTGGCTTAAGTCATTTCCAAAGAACAGCCTTAGACTCAGACCACTCTACTTCAGTCCCAGCCATGATCCCAAGTCTTGGTATCACACTGAGAGACTCTCACTGTGGGAGAGACACATTATTTTTAAATAAGCGAGAAAGGAAAAGCATTAGGAAGAAAAGCACAGTTCAACAGTTCAATATATTATTCTGCCACATTTCACTGAAAGAAGGGCAGTACCATTCCCTGAGATAAGGAACATAGTAAGATGAGTAGATTTGAGGCAAGAGACTACAAGTTTGGTTTTCTGGTTTGATGAGTTGCAGTGTCTTTGAGATATTCAGTAGGAGACACAAAAAAGGACAATTGGACATTCAAGTTAATTATAGCTAACTATTTGTAAAGCCCAGGGTAAAAATACATTATTTGCTCACTTAGCCATTCCTAATATGGGCAAATTATATATTTACTTACTGTAATAGTTTATGAAACTAAGCCTATTTATTTCTAACACTCCCAATGTTCTCTATTTGTATCAATATTCTGAAAACCACTTAAAATTTCATGTTGGAAGAAAAGGAAAAGAACAGAAATTTAACAAAATATTTTTTTCCTAAGGAATAATTAAAGCCCATGAACTTATATGAGCTCTTTGACTTTAAAACAAATCATTACAGGTGAAGAAAATTATATCCTTGGGGATTAATGGCTCAATTTCAACTGACCACAATCTCTCTTCTGTTTCATCTGATACTTACAATGCATTGCTCCACAAAATAATTGACTTATAAAATATTTAAGAAGGCCTAAGAAACTTGTATTCAAAAAAACTGCTGACTTGATCCATAGAAAGAGCCAGCTGGTTAGCCTAGTCCCTTATTTCCATGTCTATTACCTACTAATGAAGTGACAATGTCCCCAAAACTGGGGAAAACCATATGGTTTAGATTATCAAGAATTCAAGTTCTAAACATTTAAGATATTACAAAACCATGCCATGGGTACTCTACTTGCATTTTTCTGCAATGTTAATAGACTTTCATTGATATCATTTATTTCATAAATTGCAAAACTAGGTCACAGCACCACAAAAGGAAACACAAACTGAGAAATAATACGGAGTTTAATGCATATAAACAAATAAGAAAGGCACAAGGAGAGGTGGAGAAAACATCAAGTGATCCAGTTTTATTGGGACTTAGGGGTTATGGAAGGGAGAATGGAACAATCTCTGTCTATTCTCCTAGACCTGACACAAGCACCAAGATTCTTAAACATCTTTATGGGGATTTAAACACAGTTGGGTTAAAATGCTGCTCTTCAGGGTCCCCGTGGGTATGCCTCTGAAGTAACATACATGTACTGCTTCTATCTAGCAGCTCTGGATGGAGTGAGCCCCCTGGATGGGGAAGGGGAATGAAAATGACAGGGTGGAAGAATGGTAGCTTATGAATTAAAAGTTACACCATTAAAACTTTTGACCTTTGACACTATGGCCCTGACCTAACAGCACTCAAGGAGAATTTTTCTCTCAACTCATAATACATGATCACATGGACAAATTGGCTCAAATCTTCCATAAAGTCAGCAAGATCTTAATTAGAGTCACCTGCCCAAAAGCTAATTGCCAGATCAAGAGAGGTGAGAGAACTGTAATATGGGTTGGGGGTCAAGGGTCAGGTATAGCTTTATGGGTGCACAGCATCAAAGGAATATCATCCTTTCTCTTTTAATATGTCCATTTACAGTCCTTTGTTGTTCCTATGAGGGGCAAAATGGCATTGGTCTCTTTAGATATCTGGTCTCAGCAGTGATTGAGCAGAATTAGTACTGGAAGGAGAAGAATATCTCTGAGCATAATGAATATAATGGGGCTGTAGGGTTAAGTATACCTGTGAGTTCTGCAGGATAGATACTGTGACATACTACCTCTGCAGAGGCAGCTGTGGCAATAACCAGAACTAAGAATTGCTGATATTTAAAAGTCACTGAGGATTCTGGGGGTGAAAAAAAAACAAAACTAATTGTCTGGTCAAAGATGCAGAACCTTATGAGATCAAAATTTGGGTATTAACATAAATGTATCCTCATTTTAGTAATAGGTGGGCAAATCCTAAAACTTTCCTATTATACAATCTACATGAAATCAAATGTTTACTCAAACATTCATATCGTTATTTCTGGGGGACCCATGTCAAAAGAGGAAAAGCAGACACTAGATTATGTGGTCAACTTAATATTACTATAATCTCCCTCTCTTCATTTTTGATGCAAAGCAACTTGCCTGCTTTTGGAGCCATGGTTTAATGAAAAGTCTACAAAATGTAGAGTTGCTTGTTCCACAATTTAGAAAACAATGATATGACAAACAATTCAGATTGTCTTTGCTCACATCTTCCTCAAGAGATATAACTGAGGAATATGGTTCAGAGGACCATGAAAATTTATAATGACAGTTCTAGGGAACTTTCTAGAACCCCTTCCTCACCTACCTCCATATGACTAAACTATGTCTCCATGGCTTGGGGAGTGGAGAAGATACAGAGAAATGGGATAAGCACCAAAAGAAATTGTTCACAGAGAGAAAGAAAACAACTATCCCTTAACTCTATAAATAAATAAAAACCAAGAAAATTAAATCCAATGTATTCTAAAATTATATAACTGAAGTCAGATCTTTGCAAAGATAATAAAGCAGGAAGGATTGAAAGTGAACTTTAAAATGGGAATTATCCTACAGAATAGTAAAGGTAGAATGACAAGTTCAGGCTAATAAAAACGAAATTAAGTTCTTTATTGGTCTTACTAAAAGTTCCTCATTTATGGGAATATCTAGTTAAGTAAACACTCTTTTATGATAATTGGCACTTAACATCCTAAAACAATACAGTGGTAAATAACAAGAGGACAAGGACAAACTTGAAAGCCGGAATCAGTCTTTCCACCTAAAGACTCCTATATTGTATTAGAAACAGTGAGAGAATGTGAGATTAGGAGCATGAGAAAGAAAAAAGTAAAATAATTTAACATGTTCTTTAATAATTTCTTATGCCTTTTCAAATAGAAGAAAGCTGATGCCTTAATATTGAGAAAAATAAATTTGAGGTCATTCCTTTTTCAAAAGAAATTCTCCCTGTATCCATCACCAAACTGCACTGCTTGAAAATTTAATTGAATGTTTTCTATGCTTAGGGAACTGTGAATAATGGTGACAAGGACAGTAAATAATAATTCAGTGTCCTTCAGAAATCTGACTTTCAAGTAAGCAGTAACACCCACAATACTTACAAGTTGAAATTCACAAATTTAAATTATCTAGTACTTTCAATAAACATAACCTAACACATCTTGGTACTGGATGTGGTGGAAAGAGCTGTGGACAAGAAGAGAAGCTCATTCTTTGTGTTTTGGGGGCTTTTTCTATTCTTTATTTCTCAAGGTCAGAAGAAAGCCATTATTGTCAGGACGTTCTCCACAATAGAGACAAAGGCAGTGACAGACAGGAGGCTCACATCCACCTAGTCTACACTGGCCTCCCACCTGACTGGCCAAGCCCCTGGCCATTTTCACGTTAGGATCTCCATCCTGCCCATGATAAACCCCACCTTATGACACGGATTTTCACATTCCAGCGGGGAAATTGAATACCTTCTATGCCTAGGGAGCTGTGAATAATGGCAACAGGAGAGTAAATAATAATTCAAGGTCCTTTGGAAATCTTAACTTTCTTGTAAACAGTAACTAACACAAGACTCACAAGTTAAAATTCACAGGGAAAGACTTTTAATTATGTGGGGCAGTGGAAAAGAACAGGAGTTAGGTGAAATATGGAGGTCAGATCACATACATGCTTTGTCATGGTTCTGTGAGAGTGGACAGTGATACAATTTCCTCAGCTTTCAAACAAAGAGGATGGACTAGGTAAGAGGTCTAGAAACTTAATCTATAAATAGCCAATTACTAAATATTTGGGGTTTTGAGAGCCACACAGTCTCAGTCTAGCTACTCAGCTCTGAGTTATAGCATGAAACCAATCACAGACAACACGTAAACAAAGAAGTATGACTACATTCCAATAAAATTTTATTTACAGACACAGGTAGTAGGTCAAATTTTGGCTCAAGGGCAAGAAGTTGTCAACCCCTGGATTTCTTACATGCCTTCCAGCTCTGAAATTCTGAGCCTCTAATTCTAAAAATGAGTTCAAAAGAGTGAGGTCTATCGTAGGCTTGATGTGCCCAGGAAGAGCCTGCTGGTAGACCCAGCAAGATTTAGGATGCTTTGGTCATCTCAGGAGCCCATAAATTTCCCCAAATCTAGCCAGTATAATCAGGCAAGAAAAGTCAACCAAAGTTTTAAGGATTGAAAATGAAGTAATAAAACCATCATTATTTGTGGAATATATGATTCTGTATATTTAAATAGAGAGAAAGAGAAATGATCAGAAAAAATAACACAGGGACCAGTCAGATAGCTATTCATCAGTATTTTGCCTTCTGACTTTGGCTGGATCTACTCAGGAAGAGGTAGATGAGAGAGCAGGAGGGGAGAGGGCAGAATATTTATCCTTCTGGACTCTCTTTCCCAGGACAGTTGTCAGTGGCTGTTGTGTTCCTCCTCCGAAGGCCATTTGCTAGTCTTCGGGGCAAGCAACTCACCCCTGCAACAGCGACCCCAGGGTTCTTGAAACCACTTATTTCCTAGGCACATGGGTAATATAGCTTCCCCACTCCCTGTTATTAGTAGTTTGGGGGTGTTTCAACATCCCCTGCTAATTTTCTTTAATCATGAGCAGAACTTGTATTTAAGCTTTTGTGAAACTCTTTTAAATCCTCCTGTTGAATAAGCTGCTTGTTTCCTGCAAGGACCCTGACACATACAAACTGAGACCCCAAAATTTATAAGCTCCATTTATTTTTTTAAAGACTCATTTACTTATGCATACAAAAACTGGGGTGTAGGCCAGAGGTGTGGGGTGGTGAGAGGATTCACCAGAGACAGAGTGGGGAGCAGAACAGGCAAAGTGACTGAAATACACTGCTGAGGGGAGCAGTGGGTGAGATAGGAGAGGTCTGCTGTGCCATGTGGGAAGCTCCCTGGCCAGGGATCGAACTTGTGCTGCAGTGGCTCTGGATAGCTTCATAGGCTGAGACTTAACCTGTTACACCTCCAGGGAGGCCCTATAAACTACATTTACATAAACTTTTAAAGTAGACAAAACTAATCTACATTTTAGGGGGAATAGATAAGTAGGTAACAAAAGTATAGAGAAAAATCAGGAGAGTAGGTTATTTGTGGGAAGGGAGGGAGATGTGATTAGAAAGAATGCATAAAGGGTTCTAGGTGTTGGCAATATTTATTTATTTACCTGAGTGATGGTTAAATTCTCTTTTGCCTTATAAGTTTTAAGCTATACATTTAAGTTTATCAATTTTGCCATTAATTTATCACCATTCATCATAAAAACAACTCAGAAAAAATAAAATAAGGGGGGAATTTTATTTGATTGATGTATCCCACTAAAAGTGCTTCTGTTTTAAGAACAGAACATAGATGCCAAGTACATAATTTGATCAGCCTCACACTTTGGAGAAAACAGAAAAATCATAAGTGTTGAAAACTCTTCTTCCTCTAATTATGTTGAGATTTAACCAGAGCTATCCGTTTACAAGCCTCTAGTTGATTTAACTGACCCAGGAGAGAATGAAATCAAAGGCAAGAACACACAGAGAGACAGAGTGCTTGAGCAAGAGGGGCACAATGATAATGAAAGAAAGAGATCAAAAAATTTTTCAGAAATACAAAAAACCATTGCAAATGGTTATTTTATTGCAAAGGCACCTGGATACAAAAAAAGCATGTAAGTAATGTATGCTTACATCTGGACTTGGTTTATTAACATATAGATAATTTCACTTGATATGTTCTTTTAGTTATTCACTTTGAATAATTAATAAGTAGGTAGAAAACTTAAAATGTTTACTTGACCAGAACTATAAAAATAATTTCTAAAGAAAGAAAAATTAACAGAGTACAATTTAGGTTGTATACTTTTGAACAGGCTAGCTCATTCTTTGTCCAAATCAAAAGTAAAATAAAAAATATTTGTAAAATAAATATAGGATCTTAGAGATGCAAACTATGTCAGTGTAGTCATATCAGTAACTTATTAAATAACAGTATAATCTAACATATGGAAGAACTACAGACTCCAGTCAAGTACCTACAGTTATATGTATTCAAATCATGCAAAAAGATTACATAAATTACCTAATTATATAGCAAGGGACCTTCCAAATATAACTGTGTATAGCTTAATGAACCACGAGGCAAACACTGTCCCTTGCCCATTAGCCAAAATTCTCATTATAAAGTTTAAAAATAACAAACATGGTTAGAATTAGAA
The DNA here is from genome assembly GCA_004024925.1 of Scalopus aquaticus. Taxonomy (NCBI): domain Eukaryota; kingdom Metazoa; phylum Chordata; class Mammalia; order Eulipotyphla; family Talpidae; genus Scalopus; species Scalopus aquaticus. Next base: position 167,022 of record PVIJ01001490.1, on the reverse strand, counting down.
AAGCGTCTCTGTTATGGAGAAGCTAACATAAAACATATTTCATCAGTGGGGAAAGGCTTATTCCTGGCTAAGATGGGGGACATCTTCTCTATCCCTTGATGGGCTTAATATGGGTTATTTGAATTCTGTGGCCCTAGCACCAATATTGGAATATAGTTTACTATAAAAGCAAGAGATTTAGATTTTTTCACTAATCCAGGATATCATAGAAAGCAACATTTTCCACATGTAAATATTTTGTCATATTCCTTTGATACTTCTAAGAGAACTAAACTGCATACAAGATTTTTAAATTCTAATAGCAATTTAACCTCAAAAAGAAATGCCATATTTTTGTTGCCATTTATATTTTTTAATTTTTAGTGTCAAATTTTATGTTTTGGGAGTACAAAACATTTGTACATTGTATAAAAATAAACGCACAAGAAGGTAGTCTGGGTAAAATCTCCCTTCCATCTCTCTTCCCTAGAAAACCAGCTCCTGACCCATAAATAGACAGCATCACTCAGAAGAGCCATCTCAGAAATTGGGACCTCGGTCTCCCCCTCTACAACCTGATGTAATAATACTAACAGGACCCTACTTACCTTTCCACAAAATCTCTTACAAACAAACCATGCCAGAGAAACCATTTAGGTCTCAGGGTGTGTTAAGAGGTAGTCTATCCCACAAAGGTAAAAGAGCCTTAAAAAACTGACCAACCCTAGCGTGGCCACTGTGTCACTTTGACCATCACTGTAGACAAGGACAACATCACACAGACATACAGGTCTTTCCCAATTCTTGAACCCATTTGAAGAGGGTTTTGCATCAGCAAAGGTGCTTGTTCTACTCTTCTCTGTGTTTTCATTAGCCAGTATTATTCTCCCATACACTGTTGATTGGAAACCATTTATAGCTATCCCACACAGTTCCAAAAGAGCCAAGTATGTCATTATGGTTGCCCTAGATATAGATATCCATGTATGAAATTTTCCTGACTTCATGTGGTACAAAATAAGAATTTTGTGATATATCTTAAAGTCTATCTGTTTTATGAATTTTGCTGACCTTTGGTATGATTTAACTTCTTCAAGAAGAACCAGAAGAATAATAGTTTCCAATGTGCTGAAATTTTATTAAATTTTCATTGTTTATCAGTCATTGCTAAAGGATGATTGTCAAAATGTAGGAACAAACAAAGGTAATCAGGGGATCTCAATGGCTAGACCTACGAGAAGCAATTATCTCCTCTGGGCTGGGATTGAGAGTGTAATTACATTTTTTTAACCCATCTTCATTTTTTCATGAGTAAATATATAACACTTTTAACACAGGAAGAAATGTAAGCTATTAAACCATATCAGGGACTACTGTTCGCATTTACAGATAGCAAAACTGAAGTAGAGATGGCCTAAGTGACTTTGTCACTTATACCTCAGAAAGTCAGAAGTGAAGTGGAATTTCAAATGGGATTCCTCTAGATCCTAGTCTATTTTTTATTCCACTGACTGTGCTGTCTTCTTTTATAAGAATGCTATATCTTGAAAGCATCTCTCGAAGACACCTCTGAGGTTAATGCTTTAGAAAAACCTATCAAACATAATGACTTTGATAGAGACCATTTCACATTACTTTTACCAATCTATTTTTCTTGGTTCATGCTCTCAAAATGTCTATCTTTTCCCAATGACACTGTTCACACAGATTCTAGTTTTTAACAACATAGGCAAAGATTTAAACTAATCTTCTATGAGGTGAAAGGAAAATGACAGTAGAATTCAGTTCTCCAGGATAGAGAGAGAATATGCAATACACCTCCATATTAGGAACCATCAGTATTGCATTACCCACCAACCACTATGGCAACTAAAGAGGATAATCCCAGAGCTTTAAGAGGCCCTTGGAGAAATCTCCTCCTCTGCCCCCTAACCCACACCAACTCCTCCTTAGACCATTCTTTGTAGCCATTGAGGTTACCGATGTAAGTGATTCCAGAGATGTGGGGCATGAATTTAGCAATGAGGAGAAAGAGGAAATACAGAATGTGAAGTTTCTAAAATTAGAGGATTCTGGTGACATATATTTAGTCTAATCTTCTCAAAAACAGGACACAAAAAAGGTCAAATTCATCAACAACTAGCAAATGGTAGCCCCTTCTTCTTAAGGATTTGAATCTCCATGAAGCATTAAAGCTATTTTCTAGTTTACCTAATACCTTTTCCAAAAGAAAGCAGTGGAAGTAGAAATGGAGTCTCAAGGAGAATCTAGGTAGGTGATTTATAAGTGTGAGGTGAGTTACTGTTGATCTCTCACTCAATTTTATTGGCTCTCTCCCCCCAAAATGTTCTTTTCCTTCAGGTCATGTTTCCCATGAGTTACAATTTATATCTACTCCGTGTAGAAAATGGTATGCCCCTGGATCCAGAGAAATGGTGTAAAATGGGTTGATCTGGGCTAGTCAGGCCCAATTTTTTTTTAAAGATTTATTTATTTATACATACAAGCTGGGGTACAGGCCAGAGACGTGGGGCAGCGAGAGGATTCACCAGAGATAGAATGGGGAGCAGAACAGGCATATCAGAAATACACTGCTGAGGGGAGCAGAGGGCAAGGCAGGAGAGGTCTGCCGCACCATTCTCCCCGGCTGGGTGTCGAACTCGCATTGAGTGCTGCCGACAGCTCCACAGCGCAGTGCTCAACCACTGCGCCACCAGGGAGGCCCTAGAGAGGTCCAATTTTTACCTACTAAACTTGGCACTAGCATTAGGTCACAGGGACTAATAAACAGGATAATAAAGAGAGAACAGTCTTTCAACAAATTGTGTTACAATAACTAGATATCCACATGCAAAAGAATGAAATTCAATTTCTACCTCAAATCAAATAAAAAATGATTTCAAACTCAACCATTGACCTAAATATCAGAGCTAAACTATAAACTCTTCAAAGAAAGCATAGTAATAAATGTTGTGACATTGGATTAAGCAAGGCCTCCTTAAATACGGCACCAGCAGCACAAGTGACCAAGACAAAATAAATAGAACTTCATCAAAAGTAAAACCTTTGGAACTCTTCTACACTGCTGGTGGGAATGTAAACTGGTCCAACCACTATGGAAAGCTGTATGATGATTCCTCAAACTGCTAAACATGGAGCTTCCATATGACCCAGCAATCCCACTTTTGGGAATTTACCCAAAGGATACACAAACACTTATCCGAAAGGATACATGCACCCGTATGTTCATTGCGGCACTGTTCACAATAGCAAAGGTATGGAAGCAACCCAGATGTCCAAAAGTAGATGATTGGATCAAGAAGATGTGGTACATATACACAATGGAATACTATTCAGCATTCAAAGAAGATAAACACATGCAATTTACAGCGACATGGATGGAATTAGAGGGGATCATACTCAGTGAAATAAGCCAGAAAGAAAGAGAAAAATATCGAATGGTTTCACTTATAACAGGACTATAAGGAAAACAAATAGAGAGAGACAATCAGTGGGGGGAAGGGGGGGAGGGAAGGAAAAGCGCACAAAATGGAATAGAAAAGAACACAAGTGACCATGGAGATGGATCACGGGTGAATTGGTGGTGGGCTACCCAAGGGGAATACAAAATGTAAAAGACACAAATAACAATAAAAATATATATTAAAAAAAAAGTAAAACCTTTGGCCCTTCAAATGAAACAATCAAGAAATTAAAAGGCAACACACAGAAAATGAGAAAATATTTGCAACTCATATATCCATTTTGACTTTACCTTGTTAATGAAGGAGGAATTCCTACCCAAGTTAAGGGGATGTCCAAACACATAACACTGCACACAAAACATATGAGAGCAAGAGCAGTTTACCAGTCATATATGCTCAGTGCAGGAGGACATCATGCTGTTGGGGGTTGCAATAAGGAACAGAGTAAGAGCCTCCCTGGTGGCGCAAGGGGTTAAGTCTCAGCACTATGAAGCTATAGCCAGCCACTGCAGCATAAGTTCGATCTCAGGCCAAGGAGCTTCCCACATGGCACAACAGACCTCTCCTGTCTCACCCACTGCTCCCTTCAGCAGTGTATTTCAGTCAACCTGCCTGTCCTGCTCCCCATTCTGTCACTGGTGAATCCTCTCACTGCCCCCATACCTCTGGCCTATATCCCAGCTCTTGTAAGCATAAATAATAATTTTTTTTTAAAAAAGGAACAGAGTAAATAACTGGGGTTGGGGGGGATGGCTGTGGGAGGCCACTGTTGTAGTACCAAGAGTGTGGAATGTCCTTTGGTTCTGATGAAAGGATGCATTTGGCTTATTTGAATAATTCTATGGACAGGCAGTGAATTGCAACCTGCTACTAAAGAATAATCAGGAACAACATTTGGTCTGTTTGGTAAGGAAAGTTCTTTAGCAAGGAACCTTATCCAGTGCTGCAGAGCGGAGAGGGAATGTAGCAGTTAGATCATTAGAGGTCATTTCAATTTTTCTAGATGTCAAGGCAGTATGTGATAATGAACCTTAATTTTATGTCTTACCATCAAAGACACCAAGGTTTATAAGGGACTTGTCTCTAGAATATGAAAAGAACTCTTACAATGGAACAATAAAATACAAATAATTCTATTTTAAAATGGTGAAGGATTTCAATAGACATTTCAAGAAGATGCACAAGTGGCTAATAAGCACATGAAAAGATGCTCAACATTATTAGCCATTAAGAAAATATAATGAGATACCGTGTCATACCCACTAGGATGATGATAATAAAAAGGACAGACAAAAACAGTTGGCAAGGATGTGAAAAAACTGGAGCTCTCATACACTGCAAAATGACGCAGCTGCTTTGGAAACAATTTGGCAGTTCCTCAAAATGTTAAACATAGAGTCACTGTATGAGCCAGTGATTTCACTTCTAAGTATATATACCCAGGAGAAATGAAAACATATGTCCACATAAAAATTTGCTGATGAATGTTCATAACAACGCTATTTATAACAGCCAAAAATGGAAACAATCCACATGTCCATCAATTCTTGAGTGGATAAATAAAATGTGGTGTGTTCATACAATGGAATATTATTCAGCAATAAAAAGAATGAAGTAACAATACATACTACAACACTGATGATCCTTGAAGACATGCTAATTGACAGAAGCTGTTCACAAAAGAGTACCTATGGAATAATTTATTTGATAGGAAATTACCAGAATAGCAAATCTCTAGAAACAGAAAATTGATTACTAGTTGTCTATGGCTTATGTGGATGTTTGGGGAGGGAAGAGAAGGAGGTGAATGAGGAATGACTGCTAATAAGTAAGAGAGTTTTTTTTTTTGGTGGGGAGAGGCTGAAGATGGTCTAAAATTGATTATGATGGTGTTTGCATAACTCTGAACGTGTTAAAAACTGTTAAATTTATACTTTAAATGGCTGAATCATATGGTATCTGAATTATATCTTTAAAAAGTTGTTTTTTTAAAAAAAGGTAATGGGTAGCCTGAATATGATTTATTCCAGTAATTTAATTCTTCTCAAATAACTATTTGAATCTTCTACTTTAAAATATCCTGCACAAAATTTGAAAATTCTTTTCTATGACTGATTGACTCATGTGTATTCCCTTTTAAATCTATAATCTTGCCAAAGGTATTGATGGTAGCAGTGAAAAACAGTAGTTCAAGTAGATGAAATCTGCAATTTCATTTTTAATCATCTCTATAAATAAGGTTTAGGGACTAGGCTTATTTTTTTTATTTAGAGAAATAAAGTTTAGCAGAAACCTACCAAATAAGAGAACTGCACCTCAGAATTGTTAATTAACTTTTCCACAGTACACAGTCAGATCATGACAATATTGTGTACTGTGGAAACCTAATATACCATCTGTGATAATCAGCCCTCATGATGGCACCCATAATTCTTGCCTCCTAATATTCACATCCTTATGTGGTCCCCTCCTCCCCTTTTCCCATCACTCATTCTGAGGGAAGTTAGCTGAATGTTCTTCTGACATTCAAGCAGCCTGTGGAGAGGACTGTGTGGAAATGATAAGAAGCCAGATAACAATCGCATGAGTGACCCTGGGAGCACATCTCCCCTAACTGAACTTTCAGATGAGTCTGCAGCCCCAGCCAACAGATTGATTGCAATCTCATGATCCACCATAAACCAGAGCCATTCAATGTAGGCACTTCTAAATTTCTGCTCCACAGAAATGATGAAATAATGAGTCAGTTTAAGCTCCCAGGTTTGGGAGACACGTGTCAATGCAGTAATAGATAACTAAAACACTATGCTCTTTCCACTTTAAAAATCTACTTCCTATCTGGGAATTCAACTATTTGTAATTTTCCAGAATGTGCAGATCGAAATTAAAATCCTAATCACTGTTTGGTTAGGACTTTGATTTACATTTCTCCATTTAAGGAGTAGAAAATTAAATATGACAATGTTGTTATAATTTTTTTTCAAACTGATTAGTCGTTTTTGTATTCAAATGAGAACAAGGTACAGCATTTTAAAGTACAACAACTTTTCACGTAATTGTTCCTGCTTTTGCCACTAAAGTAATTAAATTCAATCATATCATAGTCCTTTGGTGGAGCTTCCAAAGCTTCATCTGAAGCAGACTGGTACTGAGGCTACCACCTCTGACCTCTGTACTATCTAGAAATGACTATATCCATGTCTCTAAGGCGACTTTAGTCCATTTCACCAAAAGTCCGAAGTATTACTAAAAAAACAAAGAGCAGACAGGGAGGAGAATTTGGAGAATAAAATATCAGCATATTTTGTCCTCTACATTGTGGAAAACAAGAAGAGAAATATATTCATAGTAAAGTTCATTGTTGCTAAATTCCACCGTCTTCCTGGTCCCTGCTCCTCATTGTCTCAAAACTCCAGCATTTGGATGCCAATCTTTTTGCTCTTTATTAATGTCATCATTCTCATAACATCACTAGGGAAATGGAAGCAATAAGATAAGAATTGGATCACTCCTACCACCAAAACAACAGAACAATACGCATCTGTACTATCTATGCTTCTATCTATGATCAATGCTTCCTTTTATGCTTCACCCCCATCTCCTCTCAAATACTCAAGAATTTTGCTTCCAAAATTTTCTGTTCTCTCTTTCCTGGATCATCGATTTCTCTTGATATGAATCACAGGAATGTATTAATATGCCTTCTGCTACATTTCTGAAAATACTCTCTCTTAATCCCATATCCTTCTCTGGCAGCTATGCCACTTTTCTGATCTCCTTCTTGAGCAAAATCCCTCAAAGGAGATGTTGATTCTTGATTTCTCTGTTTTGCATCTTTCATTTTTGCTTTAACTCTTTTTAATTGGGGCTTGATCCCATTGTTCTGCTGATGTTTTTATCAAATTAGTACTAAATAGGGCCTCCCTGGTGGTGCAACAGGTTAAGTCTCAGCACTATGAAGCTATCCAGAGCTACTGCAGCATGAGTTTGATAGCTGGCCAGGGAGACTCTCACATGGCGCGGAAGACCTCTCTTGCTTCGCCCACTGCTCCCCTCAGCAGTGTACTTTGGCTGATCTGCCTGTTCTGCTCCCCACTCTGTCTCTGGTGAATCCTCTCACCCCTGCCCCCCAAACACACACCTCTGGCCTACATCCCAGATTGTATGCATAAATAAATAAATCTTTAAAAAAATTAGTACTAAATACCATATGTTTTGCCATTTCCACTAGACAGCCTCCTATCCTCATATTGCTCAAATCACATTCAATCTGGTAATCATTCTCACCTTATTAAAATACTGCTCCCTTAGCTCCCAGGACACCCTGCTATCACAATCTCTCTCCAAAAGATGCCATTTCTCAGATTCAGTCTAAGGCCATCACTTCTCTTCCCTGCAAGTTGTCCATCCACTCCCAACATGAAAAAATCCATATGAAAGACAGATTTCCACATTTATGCCTCCAGATTCATATATCCAATAACAAACTTCAGCTGTGTCCTCACCACACATGCATATTAAACTTAACATGTCTGACACAGAACTCTTCATTCCTAAATACATTACTTTCAAAGGAATCCCCATCCACCTAGATATTTAAGTCAGAAATTAATGTGTGTATTATCCATGACTTCTCCCTCTCCCTTAATCTCCACCCAAATTCAACCCAAGAGCTAGTCCTCTAGACTATCTAAAGTGTGACTCAGATGCATGTACTTTAATATCACCAACCCCAGCATCACCAAGCCACCAGCATCTTTCACCTGCAATACTCCTCAGTTTTTACCTCTCCAATCTTTCCCCACACAAAAGCCAGAAAAATCATCTAAAAGATAACATGTAACAATCTCAATAACAATCTCATGCTTTCTTGCCTACCTAAACTCACCCAGTGCCTCTCTCCTTATTTGTGAACTGCAGTCACATGCACCTCTCATTTCCTGGAGCAAGCCATCATCTTTCCTGCCTGGGACCTATGCAATTACCATTATAAAGCACAAATATTTAACAGCTCTCAGTCAGGGGAAACCTTATATATTAAAAAGAGCATAATGATCTATTTGTTATCTGTTGCTACCTAACAAATTTTCCTAATTTTGTTTTGTCTAAATTGAGTCCACAACCCTGTCCCATTCACTAGGCGCTATTAGATTTCTAATCTCACTAGATTTCTATTATCTTTTCTAAGATTGAATAATATCTAATTTCCTGACCGGATGCTCTCTTTTTCCCTCTTTATATGTTCTTTAAAGCTCATAATTATGACTGTACCTATTCATTTATTGAGTCTCTACTCCTACTAGACCGTAAACTTTATAAGAAAACCACTGTCTTCTTCATTTTTCATTCTTAACCTGGTGACTAGAACAACGCTCTAAATATATTAAGCCCTTATGAATATTTTCACTAATAAGTCATATATGAGATTCATAAATTCAAATATTCAGTTTAAGACCTACAAAATCCAAAGAAATTGAGAAAACTAGCCATTCTTTTGCAAAAGGTATACATGTTACCAGTATGCCTTGCATTTAAGAAGCTTATTAAGCACAGAAATATGCAATTACTGTGTTCTCATTTCCACCAGCCACATATCTGTGTATGAATGTGTATGAGGTGTTTTTTCTTTCTTTATAGTTCTATTCTTCTAATCCTGTTTCTAGCACCTTCTGATTCATATCGAACAAGATCTGTCCAAAAAAAACCAAAAAACCTCTCTTGATTCCTCTTAGAGTATTTGACCTTAAAAGGCCACCTATCAGAAACCTAAAAATGTCAGCATTTCCCCTGATGCAGAGACTTGTCTCATTTCTTTAACCACTAAACTAAATGATAAATCAAAGACACTCTAAGGGATTGGGTGGGGGGGACTATCAGAAGCCTTACTTGTAAGGCAAAATTGAAGTTGAAAAGAGAGTAGGAATGAGACACACTATATGGGCATCAGCAGCCACAGGGGAATCCTGCTAAAAGTCAGAAATAGTTTCTCAAGGGTAACCATTTTCAATCTATTTTATTTCTTTTTATTACTCTTCCCAGGTAACACACAACCTCAACTGATACGAAACCTTTTAACAAATGTGGCTTGTAATGTGGTCTATTTATATTCTTATTTTATTTGATTCAATTATTCTCCTATAATTCTCCTGGTATTAAAAGTCCTTTTGATGGTTGTTCTGTTTTCCATTTCCAAAGTCATTAACCTCCATTCCCTACTGGAGGAAAGGGGAATGCTCTCTGAGTGACAGCCTTATTTACAGAGATCAGGAAAGGACTTGGCAGCTGTTCCAAAGTGTCAAATAAGATAGCCTGAAGACTGCTACAGAAAAGTGCCACCAAATAAGGAAGCAACGTCACATTAACTAGACTGCCTTCCTGTCGTCCACTAATGGAATTCTCTGACGTACCTCTTGAGAGAGACGAATTTGTAGGAGAGAGGAGTCCTGGGTAATATATTTTGTACCTTTCATATGACTTTCATAGTCTTCCAACTCTCAAAAGCATGGAAGTCACCTTAAAAATGCAAAAAACTGAACAGAAACAAGAAAACTATTCATTTGAATTGGAACACAGTGCCCTTTTCATATTGATTTCATTTTTAACATAGGAGAGTACTTCTAAGTATACCAAACTTTTAGCACAAATTTGATGCTTTTTAGCCGTGTCAGAAGATATATCTGAGAGTATGCCAAAGTGTTAACTGTGTCATTACTTAAAAAGCACATGATGAGGTAGTAATTGGCCAAATTCCTCTAAAATATTTAAGTATTCAATTATCTAATCTCTTCTTAGATTTAATCCTATTAGTGATTTCAATATGTTCATTCAATACACTGTTCTTAAATGCTTAGCAAGCACTTAACTGCAGGCACAAATCTAGGCACTTAAAATCAAGTAAAACTGAAAATTCAATTTCTAAATTATACTAGCACATCTAGGAGAAATCAAATAATTTAGTCTGATAGGGAAGAGGGATGGAGGATAAGTGCTATCATAGAGGTGAGGCTATCCACAGGGCTTTCTTCCTCTGTTTTCTTTGGGCTCCAAACCTTTTATTGAATCTTAAATTATTTCTTCCAATCTTATCTTCATTTGAAAGTCAGGATGTCCATGACAGATTTTTCCATTCTTCCCAACCCCAACCTGGCTCCCATCCTTACATTCCTAACTGTCAAAATAGCTAACACCGAATATATACTATGTGCAAGGCATTGCATTAAGGGAGTTGATTAAGTCTGATTTAAGTTCAAAATATTCCTATGAACTAGAGCATATTGTTAGTCTATTTTACATTTAAGTTAACCAAGACTTAGATTTAGTAACATGCTCAAACACATGAGGGCAGGTTTTGAAAATCAGACTACAGAGCTGTATGTACTGCCCAATAGCCACATACAGTTACTGAGCATTTGAAATTTTGCTAATGCAAAAGTAAATTTTTAATTTTATTAAATTAAATTTTAAAGGCCAATACTTAATTCAGTTATTGAGCATGTGAATATAATTTTTTGAGTATAAATTTTTTGAATTCTAATCACAGATTAAGTAATTCTGATGAAAATTTATCTTTTAAGTGGACACATGCTATAAGTATAAAATACATATCAGATCCTCAAGGCCTCAGATGAAAATTATTTTGTTAATATTTTTTATACTGACCATATGTTGAAATGCTATTTTGTATATATTTGGTTCAATAAAAATATATTATTACAATGACTCTCAAATTTCTTTTAACATTTTAATGCAAAAAGTTGAATATTTTTATTAGTTCACATTATATTTATATTATATTGTACTGATCTGAAGTTCATCCTCTTAACCACTACACTGTCCCAGCTTCCAGGATTTAATGCTGAACTCATGTGGTAACAAGGACCTCCTACTTAAACTGGCTATTTTAATATCAGTCTCCCTTTTTCACCTATTATCTGCTATTTGTCTTAGAATATCTTACATTCCTCTAGTGTCTCACAATGATTCTTTAAGAATTAACTCAAATCCCACCATTGCAGTATTGGTATTTTGTTGTTGTTGTTTTGACATCTATTCCACTTGTTCTTTCCCTTATATATCAAAATATGGAAACTGTCAAATAAGACAATCCAATTCTGTTTCAAAGAATGGCTCCAAGATACACGCTGGGGGAGAGGGAGTGAAAGAGAGCCAGACGTTTATATTCCCCCTTTTTCTAGTCCCCATAGCTCTGACCTTTACGAATTTGTTTACATCTGCCACCACAAGCTCCACACATCATACGCAACTACTTCTTTTAATTGCTTGTTGAGTTTGATTCTTCCAATATTATGTCATATAATTGGAGTTTGAAAACAAACCAGTTTGACAAAACAAAAATAAAACTATGTGTTAATAATGTCTGTATAACTGTTATCTGTTATTCCTATGCCAAGGGTAGACTCTTTTTAACCCACCGTTGTTCTCAATAAAACATTTTCGCTTGGAGGGAAGGAAAAGCGCACAAAATGGAATAGAAAAGAACACAAGGGACCATGGAGATGGATCACGGGTGAATTGGTGGTGGGCTACCCAAGGGGAATACAAAATGTAAAAGACATAAATAACAGTAAAAATATATATTAAAAAAATAAATAAATTTTAAAAAATAAAACATTTTCGCAACTTTTACACACGAATTTCAGATCAATTGGTCTCCTACTGATATAATTCAAGATGCTTCTTGTGTGGGAAATGTGATTTCTTACAACCTCCAACATCATTTCTATGTACCTCTAACTACCATTAGGAGTTACTAACATGTTTTTTCACTTTCCCTGGTTAAAAAAATTCCATATTTCACAATTTGTTTTCTGGTCTAAACGCTGGTAGTATCAATAACACAAGATAATACCTGCTATTATAAAAAGTGCAAGGAAATACAATATACTTATTACAGTTTAACCCAAATCACTGAAATAAAAATATCCAAAAATGTGAAATGAATGTTCAGCCAACTCCCTGTGTGTGCTAAAAACAATAGCTAACAGTGACTTTCCCACTCAAAAAGGGCTTCCTGAGGGCAACCTGATGAATATCGGCATAGCATCCACAATTCCCACAGGGCCAACTGTGCATCATTGGTTTGGTTATATTTCCCCTAATAGATCCATTCAGAAAATCTAAATTAAATTAGATTTTTTCAAGTAACAAATGAATTTACAGTGATCACTTCAACATGCCTACTCACCATAAATAAGCTAGACATTTTAGCCAGGGATCACTGCAATACAGTGGGCATGTTTCTTTATAGAAAGATAACAGAGTGATGTGCTACATCCATTGACCTTTCCAAATCTATCTCTGTGAACAAAAGGCAATGCTAATTTCTTCAAAAGCAGGAGTTGATGTGGTTGTTAAATATAAAAGAAAAAGGGCACTGTAGCAGCAAGCTTCAAATGTGCTCCGGATGCTGAAATAATGATAGCAAAGGAAATCAGTGACCTCAAGAATGACAATGATCTAAACTGGGATTTAGAGATCCCCAAGTATAATGTATTCACTGACACTTTTTATTTCAAATGGACAAGTAATGGTGCAGAATTAATGCTCTGTGGAACTCATGACTGTGCATTGAAATCCACCAAGTTACCAAGACTTATGGGCCTTCCAAACAACCCAGGTGAAGGTGGCACTTTTTACGGTGTGCCTGACCAGCAGAATACAGATTTGGTTTTGTGACCCTTGAGAAAAATACAAAGCAGTCACTTTGAGCTAAGACTCCAAATTACAGCTGTGGTTCAGTTTAGATTCCTTTTGTAGAATAAAACTTGCTGACTAAGGCCATGCTATTTGATTTATCTTTTCCTTTTAATGGTGTTTATCAGAATAGAATTGGTCTCTTGTTACCACTCTGAATACATTGGGCTTTGCTGGATACCAACTTGGGTACATTTATTCTAACCTCATTGTGGCTATCAGGAAATGAATTTGCTAATTAATAGTAAAAACCCAAGAATAAACATAGAGAGTAAATGCAAAAGGATTGTATTCTTTAGGAATGTCAAACTATATTTCACACAACTCCCTCTTGGCCAAATATCACACAAAACAAATCACATAGTCGTGAAGAGGCAGAGAAAAGAAAAGAACAGCAGACTGAATATAGAAATGATTTGTCATCTCAGAAGACTTCCAAAGTGCAGTGAAACATTGTTTGGAATCTAATTGAAATGATTCTGGGAGTGAAATGATATCAGTGCTTGGTGAAGGCACATTAGGAAAATACAGTTGCTTCAGTGGAAAACTAACGGAGCCCTCAGTTTGGCCTAATGGTGCATGGGAAAAGGCACCTACCAGGGTCACCCTCTCCAGTGTCACCACAAATCAACATGACGGAATGTGCTGAAATCACACTAGGCAGTCCCCTTGGTAGTGTGCATCCGTGAGACCCCTCTGACTTCAATTGGAATGTGTGAGGAGAACAAAAACATACTTATGGCAAGAACGAAACAAAATGAACAAGAAGGAAAAAAACCAAACCAGGTCCTTGTCAAACTCGTCACAAGATTCCTGTTTCAGGCTCCCCAAAAGAGAATGTAGGACTCTTCACAATCCCCTTAAAGATGGAAGGAAAGGCCTGAACCCCACATTTCTTTAAAATCATTCATATAGTTCAACATTAACTGAACTTTAGTAAGTACTAGGCAGACATTGTATTTAGCTTTAGGGACCGTGAAATTCTCAACATTCATTTTCATGAAGCCACTGCCAAGTGGGGGATAAATTATAATACTATAATGTGGTTATACTACATACATATATGAAGTCTAGAATGACTTGTTCAGTCTGAAGAATTCACACATGCAGAGGTACATAGTGTGATCTTGAAGTTCACCATGCAAATGGGGCAGGGAAGAGTATACATGACATGGAGAATGAAGTAATTAGAGTGAATATCCAAAATGCTCTTGCCAAGGAACCCCGGAGGGCATTATATAGCAAGGGCCCAACTGTGGTGCCCAACCATTTGTCCACTGTGGTTATCCTTTTAAATTACCTGCTAAGTAGTAACTGGTATTTCCCAACAAAATAGTCTCTTTTTCTCCAATTCCTCTCTTCAGATTTTCTCGTGAACCTACTAAACAAGCATTCGACTCAATCACTCCAATAAAATAGCTTTTGCCAAGGTCACCAATACTCTTTATGTTGCTAAATCCAAAATCAATTTTCAATCCTTAAACTTTTGATCTACCAAAAATATTTAATAAACTGTACCACGTCCTCTTCCTGGAAGCACTTTCTTCCTTTGGCTTCTGGAACGCCAGCTTTTTGGCTCTCCTCCCATTTGAAAAACGACCTCTTTGGTCTCCTTTGCAGTTTCCACCTCATTTACTTGCTCTCTAAATGTTAGACAGTTCCAGGACTCAGTCCTCAGACTTCCTCTTTGCTCTATTCAATCCAACTCCCTACAATATCTCCCCAATCTCACATTTCTATAAGGCCTCTATATGCTAATAACTCCCATATTCATACCTCTGGCATGAGGTATGAACATGAACAAGTTCATATAGTTCACTATCAAGCAATTTATACTTTGTAGATTTATAGACATCTCACCCTTACCACATCCTAAAAGAAACTCCTTACTCACTTCCCAACCTGTTCCTAAACTAACTGCCTCTATGTGATTTAATAGTATCTCCACTTAGCCTCTGTTCATGCCAGAAAATTTGGTGTCATCCATGATTCCTTTTTAATGTATAGCCTATCTCCAGTCCAACACCAAATCTCTTTCAAAACACATCCAGAATCTTACCCCTTTCAGCAGCTCTACTGCCAAAATTTGGTCCAATCTCTCATGTGAAATGTTGTAATAGCCTTCACAGTGGGTTTCCTTGCTTCTTTTCTTCAAATCAGAGTGATTGTTCAAAACTTAAATCAGATGATGCAGTCCTCTGCTCAAATCCCTTCCATGGTTTCCCACACAAGTCAGAGTAAAATGAACAGTTCCCTCCCAACACTACTGCCCCTGGCCTTACCTCCTCTCCCGTTCCCACTCTGTTCTGTCACACTGGCCTCTTCTCTAGTCCTTGGACATGTGGAGCAATTACCCACTTGAGAGACTTTGTACTTATTATTCCTTCTCCTTCAAATGCTCATCCCATATGGAATCACATGATTACTTCATGACAGTCTTTAGTACTATTTTTTCTTTAGTATCTACTTAACTATCATCTTTGTAGTAAAGTCTTCCAAAATCACTTTTTATAAAAGAAAAAGTCATCCCCTTATTCCAGTATTCCCTATTCCCCACCCTTTTTTATTCCAAATTGCATTTATTACAAGGTGACATATTATATGTTCATGTGGATATTTATTTGTCTGCCCCCACCAGAATATATATTCAGTGAGGGCAAGGACTTTGCCTCTTGTGTTCACTCCTATACTGCCAGCAACCAGAATAGTATCAGCTACATAGTGGGTATCCAATAAAAAGTTATCAGCTGACATAGAAACAGAAATGGTTTCCTAGTACCTGAACACTCAGAAGAAAACCAGTACTTTAAAAGACCATCAATAGCAATTCTTTCAGAGAGAAAGAGTTGAGACTGACACCAGAATCAAGATTCTTTTCTTGAATATATAAACAAAAACACACTCACAAAAGAAACTGATGGTCACATATTTGAATACAGCCACATTTTTAAGTCATTGTATAAACTTATAAGGTTGCCAATTGAAGAACTTCATCTGAACAATAATTTTTTTCTTGCACTAGATTCATAACTAAACCTTAAGTTATTAGTAGGGTTAAGTTTCTTTTGACTTTGGAGAAAAACATAATATTTTTTGAAGAACTTTTGGAGAAAAAAATTGTACTAAAGTTTAAGATGTGAGTTTCCTTCTAGGAATTCGATCCTAGGTAGATAACCTAAGAAAAACTTCTTGTATGTACATAAAAAGAGATGTACAAAGTGTTTACTGCAGCATTATTTGTAATAGGGGAAGTTAGAAACAACCTAATATCCATCAATAGGAAATGGAGAAACTGTGGTATGTTCATAGCGGAATGCCAATTATCCCTTCAGAATTAGACCCTCAGAAACAGAATCCTAGTATCAAGGAGTATAAATCTCAAAGACTTGTTGTGCAAGATGCAGAGTATATGCAATATAATGCCACCTACATAAAGCTTAAAAGTATGCAACACAATGCCACACCTATTCATGGAGACACAAGCAACAAAGTAAAGGAATAAAATGATAAACACCAAATTTAGTAGGCTGGATATTTCTAGGGGAGTTGGAGAGAAGAAAGGAAACGTGAACCTTAACTATATCTAAAACCACTTATTTCTTTTAAAAATTTTTTTTTCACTGAAGAAATGCTCATTTTATTTTTTATATAAATTTTTTGTTATTATTCATATCTTTTACATTTTTGTGTATTCCCCGTAGATTACACACCACCAATTCACCTGTGAACCATCACCATTTTCTCCCTGTTTTGGGCCCTTTCACCAGCAAGAATGGCACAGATTAAAAAAACAGGGAACAACAAATGTTGGCGAGGATGTGGAGAAACTACTTATTTCTTAATGGAGAAAATATATCTGAAGGAAATGTGTTGAGCTTTTATATCTGACAATAATTGGTGGCATTTTCAGTATTTCTCTCTGCTTTTCTATGTGCTTGAAATATTTAATAATAAAGACTATTCTATTTCCCAAATTAGGGAAACCCAGATAAGCAGCATCTTCAGTGCAGAACAATATTAATGAGTCTCAATTATATTTACAAGGACATTCCAGGTGGAGCATACTATATTTGCATAATTGCTTATTTTGGATAACACCAGTGGTCTCACAGTTAAATCATGAAGGACCTTATAAGTCATGTTAAGCAGTCGGGGATTTTACCCTGCTTGGCAATAGAAGGTCATTGATTCTTAACCAAGGGACAAGCATGATCTGATTTACATTTTAGTGTGCTCACACTTAGGGAACAGTTTGGGGAATAGAATGGAGACCTGAAGCGAATGAAGGTATTAAGACTAATTCTGAGGCTTTTACAATAATTCAGATAAGAGATAGTGAAGTCCTAGATTAAGACAGGGACATGCTGAAAAGTAGACAAATGTAAAAGGATTTGGGAAATAAAACCATGAGGACTATGGTGTGCAAAGTATGGAAGGAAATCTAGAGTCCCTTTCAAGCTTCTAACTAGTCAAAATGAGTAACTAATGATTGCAACTTGTAGGATGAGGACTTGAGGGAGGGGAAGAGAGGGAAATGCAGATTTGGGAGTGGCAGGGGAGATAGCTAGTTAATGCATGTTGAATTTCAGGATTTTTGTGAGAGATCACTGGGAAGGATATCCAGGAAGCATGTGGATTAATAATAGGCCTGTGACTCTGCGAGAAATTTCAGAGCTAAAGATAAATATTGGCTGTTCATCTATGGGCACTTGGCAGCTAAAATCATGGAAGTGAATGAGATCTCCCTGAAGAGTAGGTAGAATGGAAATTTAAGGAGAAAAGGAAACAAGGATGGAACTGGGATATCATCACATTCTCCAGGAGATGCCAAAGAAGACACTATGAAGAAGACAGAATAGAAATGGTTGGAGATGTGGAGGAAGAATCCAGAGATCATGGATGGTAACTTTATGCCATTAAGCCTGAAAATCATCAACACAAACCCTCTGCCCTCCACTGACTGAATGATTAAGAGTGCCTTCAACCTGAAGGTTAATTTTTCCACCTGAGCTTTGGATGACTCCAAAAGTAGATACCTAAACTCACAAAGAATACCAGCTATGTTGTGAAGAAAAGTCTTTTAAAAGGATCAATTTCCAGATCCTCAAATTTCTTTTAAGTCCTCTAAAACTGACCTGCCTTAGAACATACTTGGGTCCAAGGATTAGAAATATTCTCATTTTCCACCTTCCCTTTAACAATCATTCCTCTTGACAAAAGAAAGGATTTCTGCTCTCCCATTCGTAAGTGTATTCAGATACATTTTGTTTGGATATAAATACTTCCAAAGGCCCAAACAAACAAATGAAGATTAGAGTCTAAGCAGAATCTTGAATCAATTAAGCACCTGACACATGATGAACCTTATGTCTTTCCTATTTCATGTAGTTCTGCTAAGGGCATGGCCTACCTGTAGAATCCTGGGTTTTGTATCTGCCTTCTGCGCCCTCTTCCAGTCCTCTCCATCCATTCGCTTGTTCTCATGTTCAGTTTTGATCAGGCTTTGTCCAGATCTGTGCAAGTATGACCTAGAAGCTCCTGGCCTCAGCTTGTCCAATGTGGTGGGACAATGGGACTTCATGTATAATCCTTTAGTGCGAGGAAGTGAACTCGACCAGTCCTTGAGCCTTGGCAAATGGTAAGTAAAGGTTTCCCACTTTATTCAAGGAGAAATGACCCTGGGACACATTTCAGTACATTGCCCATGGATGTCTGTGGTCTCTAGCCGTCAGTCTTCCACAGCAGTTAGCAGTCCTCTCGAAAAAACTTCCTTCATCCGCTCTCCCTTCTTTACTCTGTCTCACTACACTCTGCAAATTTTCTCTCAGGCTTTGCTTTAAGGGAAACCCAGACTAAGGAGGGTTTGGGATGTTCTGAATTTCTGTATTTTGTAGTATGGGACAAAAAGAGTGATGACAATTTCATTCAACAGTTTCTCTTCTTCCATTCCTGAACTATTAGCAAAAGACACACGCCGAGTAAATGAAGTTGATCAGGCTCTTTAAGCCATTGGCTTCCGCGGCTATCACCTGCAGCCTTGACGGTGTTACGGTAGCGGGTGCGTGGGTGTGGGGCACGCGTGCCTGACTATGGACAGCTGAGCATGGGTGTGTGCGCATGTGCAAGTGTGCACACCTGAGCCGAGAGGTCAGGGATATAAGGGCGGCACGTTGCTCAGCGACAGCAATGGCGGAAGGGCTGGGAGAGGACGAGTCACGGCTGCGGGAGGCTGCGAGAGGAAGAGACCCGGAGAGAACGCCAGAGAGAGCCCAGAGAAAAGAGCGTTTGAGAGATTCACAGGGGGCTCACGTTGCTGTCGCCTGTTTCCCCCGCTTCCGGTTAAA
>PVIJ01001490.1:0-145000 GCA_004024925.1 Scalopus aquaticus | reverse complement strand
ATATTTAGTTCTCTTTTTTTAATCCACCCAGTTACACTCTCTTTTGATTAGAGAAATATGTCAATGAATGTTTAAGTAGCATTACGTAAGAACTTATTAATGCCATCTTATTCATTGCTTTCTAGTACCATTTTTCTCCCTTTATAACTGTCTTCCTTAAAAATTTGATTTTTCCATAATGCAGTGTGTGCGTATATTGTTATTTTTTGTGTATCTATTGTATATATATTGTGTCTGTATTGTACATTTTTGCTTTACCAGTATGTTGATATTTCTATATGTTTTCAAGTTACTAATTAAAGTCCCTTGTTTTCAACTTGAAAAACTTTTCAACTTTCTTGTAATGCAGATGTGGTGATGATGAATTTCCTTAGTTTTCATTTATTAGACTATTTTGCCTCCAATTCTGAATGACATTTTGCTGGATAAAGTATTCTTGGTGGGCAGTTTTTTTTTTACCACCTTGAGCACTTCACCCCATTCTCTCCTGGTCTCAAGAGCTCTGCTGAGAAATTTCCTTATAGCCTTTTGGAGGTTCTCTTGAGAGAATTTTTTTCTCTTGCACTTTTGAATTCTTTTTTTTTTTTTTTAATTTTAGGCAATTTTATTATGGGTATTGGAAAATAATGTTTTGGATTAAAATTTTGAGGTGGTCTGTTAGCTTAATAATCTTGGACGTCCAAATCTTTGTCCATATGTGGGAACTTCTCAACCATTATTTCTTTAAATGAGCTTTCTCTTTCTCTCCCTCTCCTTTCTTTGCAGGACTCCAGTAATAGATACATTATTTCTTTAATGGTGACACATAATTCCTGCAGCTTTCTTCATTCCTTCCCATTCTTTTTCCTTTTTTTCCCTTCTAGTGCATAAATTCAGTTGCTCTGCCCTCTAGCTTGTGGATTCTCTCTTCTGCTTGCTCAAGTCTGCATTTGAATCATTGTTGAATACTTCAGTCATTGTATTCTTCAGCTTCAGTTTTTTAAATTTTGTTTCCTATCTCTGTTGTACTTATTTCATTCTTTTTTCCCTCATAATAAATTACTTATCTGTTGGGTTTTGGTTTGTTTTCTGGGTTTTTTTGTTTTGTTTTGTTTTGTTTTTTTGCTTTAGCTCTCTGAACCTCTGCAGAATAATTACTTTGAATCATTAGGCAATTTCTAGGCTTCCATTTATTTGAAATCAGTTACTGGAGACTTACTGTATTTCTCTGGAGATGTTTCCCTGATATAGTATCACCTTTACAGCCTTGCACAGGTGTCTGCAAATTTTCAGAGGTTGTCATCTCTTGCAAACTCCATGGATTTTCAGAAAGGGACACCTTTCATCTCAGATGAGAACATACTGGATTGTGGTGTGAGCCTGGATTTAGTGTTGCAGGGTGCCAAGTACAGGGACATATGGAAGCACTGGGTGCAAGGGGGAGAGGGATGTCTCTGGCTTAGGCCATTGACTCAACAGAAACAACAGCTGTGTGGTAGTTCTTTTAAAGAAAACTGCACAAGGTCCATGGTGGGTACAAGGACTGTTGGAACCTGATGTGGCATCCTCCAAACCAATAGCTAGTAACCAGGGCAGACATCAGTGGTAGCCAGACTCATTGGGGTGCAAACATGCTGTGTAGGCCAGTCACAAGTGATTATGTATGGCAGCTATCACTTGAAGACACCCTTGTAGTGATAGGGTAGGGCAAGTAATAAGAACAGGGCCATCTATTGGCTCTGCATGCTCTCCAGTGCTTTCATTCTCTACACCTGGGTATGCATACTACAGTTACAGCTAGTGGTGGGGGTCAGGATTGGAATGTACATGGCCTCAGCTGCAGGGACTACCCAAGGGCATGGTGGTGCTTGCCAGTATTATAAGGCAGGGCCTGATCAGTGCCTCCAAGAAGTTAATGGACGCAGCCCAAATTTCTGTGCCCTCACTAGTGGCTGCACACTTTGTCTTTTGTGCATGTCTGCTGCTATAATGAAGGCCAATGACAAGTATTGGATGAGTGGCATGCAAGTGTACAAATGTAGGAGCTATCCCTAAACATATGTACAGTGATGAGATGTCTGTCCAGAGTGCCAAAGCTGGTTTCTTACATCCACATAGTTGCATAAACCATAGGGCTGGCAGTGAGCATAGCTCCTGGGCTCTAGTGGAGGGTGGAAAGGGACTTATGGTCTGACATCTTACACAGCTGCAGCTCTAGACAGAGGAGAAATCCCAGGCTGTGGGGAGGTGGGGGGCAGGGGTTTGAAGGGAGCCAAGAGGTGTTGGCTACCAGTGTGGGTTCAGACTGAAGAGAAGGAAGGGAGGAGGACAAGAAGCTACTAGGCATGCGTGCATTTCCTAAGGTAAAACCTTGTGGGGTGACATCAGTGACAGTTACTATGCTTCTCTGTAGTCAAATCTGTGTGAACATAATCACTCCTGCTGTGTTTCTGCCAAATAGCCTCTGCTTTTCCTGTTCTGAGCACACTTTCTTTGCCAATCTAGTGAAGTCAAAATTGGTACTTCATGTGTATGAGAGAGGCTAGAGAAAGTGGCTACTCACCCTACACTTGCTTTTTTGGTAAGAGGAACTCTTGCTGGCTGGAAAATTCCTTCTTGTCTCTCCACAGTATCAACTTAGGGGATGGAATGATGTAACAAAGAGTTGTCCTCCTCTTGTGTGATTTTTCTTTGTCTTTTTTCCCTCCAGCAGTATTGCTAAAGCCATGAGTCAAGTCTTAAGGTCTCATGGAGCTGCTTTTGTTTATAGTTATCTAATCATTGATGTTTCTAGGGTGACAGGTATCTTGGGATCTTCTATACTGATATTTTTCCCAGAATCCTTTGTTTTGTGATAAGAGGTATTAAGATGTATTCTTTTAGCAATGTTCAAATATACGGTATGGTATTACTGATCATAATCATTATGTTGTACATTCTATCCCCATTGTTTCTCTTATGGCTAGAAGTTTGTAAATTTTGAACACCTATTTTAACCATCTATTTGTTACCCCATTTTTGAACCACAAAACTGTCCTCTATATTATGCATTAGTTTTGAAGGTTCCACTTATAAATTAAAGCATGCAATATTTGCCTTTTCTGTATGACTTACTCAACAGTATAAAACACTCATTATCACTCATATTGTTGCAAATGGCTGAATTTCCTTTTTGGACTGAATAATGTGCCATTATATAGGCAGTTCACTATTTACAATAAATGTTTGATTTAAAGTTTTTAAGATGCATTTTGAAGGTACAAAACTAATTCAAACCATACTTCAGTAGAAACCATACTTCAGTTCCTGAATTGTGATCTTTTTCTGGGCTAGTTATAAGTACTATAATATTCCCCAAGATGCTGGGTAGCAGCAGCGAGTGGCACTACCAGTCAACCATATAATCACAATGGCAAACTCCAACACTCTACAGTACACTGCATTGCCAGTGGTTTTTGGTTACAGAAGGTTCTGACTTTCTATGGTATAAATTACAGTATTTTCATATTAGATGGGTATATCAGGATATAATGCTATAAGTCAAGGAAAGTGTGTGTGTGTGTGTGTGTGTGTGTGTTCATCCACATCTTAAGTCATTCACCTACTGATGGTTGCTTGGGTTGTTTTAATGTGTTGGCTAGTAACAATAATGCTGCAATAAACATGGGAGTGGCAGATGTCTTTTCCAAATAGTGATTTTCTTTCCTTTGGCTATATACGCTGAATTAATTAGATCAAATGGTAGTTCTATTTTTAATGTTTTGAGGAATTTCCATACTGTATCCCATATTGGCTAAAGTAATCTATATATCTACCAGAGCATACAATGGTTCCCATTTCTCCATATTCTCAATGATATATTCTTATTTCTTGTATTTTTAATAATATTAATTCTATAAAGTGTAAGGTGATATCTCATGGTTTTCATTTGCGTTTCCCTGATGGTTAGTAATGTTGAGCACATTTTGATACACTTAACAGTCATCTATATATCTTCTGTGTAAATATCCAGTAAGTACCTCTGTCCATTTTTTAATTTGTTTTTTTTTTTATTTTTTGAGTTGTATGAGTTCTTTATATATTGTAGATATTAAACCCTTATCAGATAGATCACATATATTTTCTCCCTTTCAATAAGTTGAATTTTCATTTTGTTAATAGTTTCCTTTGCTTTAAGATACTATTTAGTTTGATGTATTTCCACTTGTTAATTAAAAATAAAAAGTCAAGTCAAATACAAAAACTCAATGCCAAGATGGGATGTCAAGGAGCTTACCCTGTGTGTTTTCTTCTAGGAGTTTTATGATTTCAAGTCTTAAAGTAAGCTCAAGGATTTGAATGTAATTTTTGTTTATGGTGTAAGATAGTGGTTCCCATTTAACTCTCATGCATGTGGCTGTGCCATTTTTCCAACAAGATTTATTGAAGAGACTGTAATTTCCCCATTGTATTATTTTGGCTTTGTCATAGACATTGATGTATGGCATTATTTCTCGGCTCTTTATTCTATTCTACTTATCTACATGACTGTATTTAACAATACCATACTGTTTTGATCACCATAGCTTTATAATATACTTTAAAACCAAGGCATTCAATGCCTCCAGATTCTTCAGTCTCAGGATTGCTTTGGCTATTTGGGTCTTTTTGTGATTCTGAATACATTTTACTTGGAATAATATTTCTGTGAAAAATGTCATTGGAATTTTGATAGGAATTGCAGCTTAATATATAGATTGCCTTGGGTAAGTATGGACATTTTAACTATAGTCTAATCATTGAGTCAAGAATATCTCTTAATTTGCCTCTTCAATTTATTTCACAATGTTTTTATTTTTCAGAGTACAGGTCTTTCAACTCCTTGGTTAAAATGATTCCTAGGAATTTTATTTTTGAGGTAATTGTAAATGGATTTTTTTTTTCAATATCTTTAATAGCTCATATTTAGTGTATAGAAGCATAATTTTGTACACTGATTTTTTTTTTAATCTTACAATTTTACTGAATTTATTTTAAGCATTTTGGGTGGGATATTTAGGGTCATTTATATATGTCAACTGAAAATAATTAGCAAATTTACTTCTTTCCCACATTGTATGCTTACTTTCTTTTTCTTGCCTAATCACTCTAGCATGGACTTCTGGTACTAAGTTGAATTAAAATAGTGAGAGTGAACATTTTTCTCTTGTTTCTGATCTTAGAGAATACCTTTCAGGTTTTCAATATTAAGTATGATTTTAGCTGTAGGGTTATCACTTGTCACCTGAATTATGTTGAGGTGTATTATCTCTACCTAAACTTCGTTGTATTTCTCATAAATGGATGTTGAATTTTGTCAAATGCTATGTATAGATCTATTACTCCATGTTATTTTTAACATGGCCTCATTTTGTTTATGTGGTGTATCGTATGGATTGCAGGTATTGAACCATTCTTGCATCCCTGAAATTAATCCCAGTTGATTATACTGTATGATCCTTTTAATGTTTTCCTGAATTATGTTTGTTAATTTTTTTGAGGATTTTTGCATCTGAGCTCATCAGAGATATTGGCCTGTAAATATCCTTTTTTGTAATCTTTTGTTTCAAGATAATGTTGGCTTCTTAAACTGAGCTTGGAGGTGTTCCCTCTATTTTTGGAAGAGTTTGCATAGAATATCTATTTCCATCCCTTCACTTGAAGTATGTTATGCTAAAGCTTAACTGATTCTTTATATTACATTTATAAATGATTAACCTATCACTATTATATTGAATTATTCTGAATTTTGCTATATATTTTACTTTATTCTTGAGATTTGTATTTTCATGTTTGCATTTTAATAATATAATTGACACCTTTTTATTTTTTAAATTTATTTTCTAACGTTGTTAATTATTGGACAGTATTTGATTTCTTCCCAGCACCCTTTTATCCCAGTTTAAAGAAGTCCCTTTAACATTTCTTGTAAGGATTGTCCAATGCTAATGTACTTATTCAGTTTTTCACTATCGTGAAAATTATTTATACTTCAAATCTGAATCGTTACCTTTTTTTTTGGCTGTTTTTTTAATTATTTATATCTTTTACATTTTGTATTCCCTTTGGGTACCCCACCACCAATTCACCCGTGACTCATCTCCGTGGTCCCTTGTGTCCTGTTCTACTCCATTTTGTACCCTTATCCTCCTCCTACCTCGCTAAGTGTCTCTCTCTTACTTGGTTTCTCTATATTCCTGTTATAAGTAAAACCAAACAATATTTTTCTATCTTTCTGGCTTATTTCTCTGAGCATGATTCCTTCTAGTCACATCTATGTAGCTGCAAATTGCATGTGTTTATCTTCTTTGAATGCTGGATAGTATTCCACTGTGTATATGTACCACATTTTCTTCATTCAGTCATCTGGGTTATTTCCATATTTTTGCTATTGTAAACAGTGCCGCAATGAACATACAGGTGCATGTATCCTTTTGATTAGTGTTTTTGTGTCCTTTGGGTAGATTCCCAAAAGTGGTATTGCTGGGTCATATGGAAGCTCCATTTTTAGCAGTTTGAGGAATCGCCATACAGCTTTCCATAGTGGTTGGACCAGTTCACATTCCCACCAGCAGTGTAGACGAATTCCTTTTTCTCCACATCCTTTCCAACATTTGTTGTAGCCTGTATATTTAATGTGTGCCATTCCTCACAGGTGTGAGGTGGTATCTCATTGTGGTTTCAATCTGCATTTCCCTGATTATAAGTGATGTTGAACATTTTTTCATGTACCTGTTGGCCATTTGCTTTTCTTCTTTGTAGAAGTGCCTTTTTAGCTCTTCTGTCCACTTTTTGACTGAATTGTTGGCTTTATTTTTGTTGAGTTGTGTGAGCTCCTTGTAGATTTTTGTTATCAGTTCTTTATTTTTGTATTGTGTGCAAAGATCTTCTCCCAGTTAGTAGGGTATCAGTTTTGGTTATGTCTCTTTTGCTGTACAGCAGCTTTTTATTTTGATGTAATCCCATCTGTTTATCTTGTCCTTCACTTCCTTCGCTTTGGGGGATGTGTCTTTAAAGCTTTTGCTGAGATGTATGTCTTGTAGAGTTTTGCCTATATTTTCTTCTATAAATTTTATGGTTTCAGGTCTTACATCCAGGTCTTTTATCCGTTTTGAGATTGCTTTTGTGCACGGTGTGAGGTAGTAGTCTAGCTTCATTTTTTTGCATGTAGCTGTCCAGTTTTCTCAGCACCATTTATTGAATAGACTGTTCTTGTTCCACTGCATTTTCTTTGCTCCTTTGTCAAAGATTAGTTGTTCATAGATATGTGGCTTTAATTCTGGGTATTCTATTCGGTTCCATTGGTCTTTGTATCTGTTTTTGGTCCAATACCATGCTGTTTTAATTATTACGGCTTTGTAGTATAGTTTGAAATCAGGGCGTGAAATTCCTGTTTTCTTTCTTTTTAGTCAGGAGAGCTTTAATTATGTGATTTTTTTTGTGGTTCCATATGAATTTAATCAGCATTCGATCTATTTCTTTGAAGAATGTCATTGAGATTTTTATTGGAATAGCATTGAACCTGTAAATTGCTTTTGGTAGGATGGCCATTTTGATCATGTTAATCCTTCCAATCCATGAGCAGGGGATGTCTTTCCATTTTCTTGTGTCTTCTATTTCTTTCAAAAGTGTTTTATAGTTTTCTTTGTATAAGTCCTTTATGTCTTTTGTTAGATTTATTCCCAGATACTTGATTTTTTTGGTTTCAATTTTGAAGGGGATGGATCTCTTAATTTCTTCTTCAGACTGGGTGTTTGCATATAGGAAGACTACTGATTTTTGTGTGTGGATTTTGTATCCTGCTACTTTACTGAACTGGTCTATAATTTTGAGTAGTTTTTCTATGGCGTTTTTAGGGATATATACATATATATATTATATATATATATATATATATATATATAATATCTATATAATCATATCATCTGCAAATAGAGGGAGTTTAATTTCTTCTTTCCCTATTTGGATCCCTTGAATGTCTTTCTCTTGTCTTACTGATGTGGCTAGAACTTCCAGTATTATATTAAAGAGCAATGGTGATAGTGGACATCCTTGCCTTGTTCCTGATCTTAGTGGAAAGGCTTTCAGCTTCTCATTTTGAGGATAATATTGGCAGTGGGTTTGTCGTATATGGCTTTTATTATATTGAGGTATGTTCCTTCTATCCTAAGGATTTCAAGGGCCTTTATCATAAATGGATGTTACACTTTGTCAAATGTTTTCTCAGTATCTATTTATGATCATATGGTCTTTATTTTTCTTTTTGTTGATGTGTTGGATTACATTGATTGATGTGTCCTTGTGTCCCTGGAATAAATCCCACTTGGTCGTGTTGTATTATCTTTTGGATGCACTGTTGGATCCTGTTGGCTAAGATTTTGTTATATACTTATGCATCAGTGCTCATTAGAGAGATTGGGCTGTAGTTTTGTGTTGTCTTTGCTTTTGGTTTTAGTGTAATGTTCGCTTCATAAAATGTGTTTAGTAGTACTCCTTCCTTCCCGATTTTTTGAAAGAGTTTATGTAATAAAGGGACTATTTCGCTTTTGAACGTTTGGTAGAATTCGTTTGTGAAACCATCTGGACCTGGGCTTTTGTTTTTGGGTAGGTTTTTGGTTACTGTTTGAATTTCGCTGCTTGTAATTGGTCTGTTTAGGTGTTCTTTATCTTCTTTATCTAGTTTTGGGTGATTGTATAGTTCTAGGAATTTGTCCATTTCCTCTAGGTTGTTGAACTTGTTTCCGTATACCTCTTAATAGTAATCTCTGATTATTCTTTTGAAATTTGCTGTGTCTTTTAATTTCTCCTCTTTCATTTATGATCCTATTTGTGTTTTCTCCCATTTTTTCTTTGTAAGCCTGACTAGTGATTTGTCTATTTTGTTTATTTTTTCAAAGAACCAGTTTTTGGTTTTGTTGATCTCTGGATTGTTTTTTTTTTTATTTCCATTACATTTATTTCTGCTTTGATTTTTATTATTTCCTTTCTTAAACTGGCTTTTGGGGTTTTTTTTGTTGTTCGTTTTCTAGTTCTTTGAGATGTGAGATTAGATTATTTCTTTAAGTTGTTTCTTGTTTCTTGATGTGAGCCTGTAATGCTATATATTTTCCTCTTATTACTGCTTTTGCTGTCTCCCAGACGTTCTGGAAAGTTGTGTCCTCGTTGTCATTCATTTCTACATATTTTTTAATTTCTTCTTTGATCTCTTCGTTGATCCAGTGGTTTTCCAGTAATGTGGGCTTCAGTCTCCATGAAGTAAAAGGCTTCCTTTTTTTCTTTTCATGGTTTATTTCTAGTTTGACTCCTTTATGATCTGAGAAGAAGGCTGGTATGATTTTGATCATAGTGCATCTATTGAGGTTTGTTTTGTGCCCTAATATGTGATTGATCCTGGAGTATGTTCCATGTGCACTGAAGAAAAATGTGTGTTCATTTTTTCGGGGTGTAGTGACCTATAGTTATCTGTTAATCCCATGTGGTCTAGATCTTTATTTAGAGCTTTAGTGTCCTTGTTTATTTTTTGTCTTGTTGATCTGTCCAATAGTGAGAGTGGGGTATTGAAGTCTCCTACTATGTATGTATTTTCTTTAATGTCTTTCAGGGATGATAATAATTGTCTGATATATTTTGGTGCTCCTTCATTTGAGGAGTATATGTTGATGAATGTTATATCTTCCTGTTTTATTGTCCCTTTTATCATGATGTAGTGACCAGCTTTGTCTCTTTTTAACTTCTTAGTTTTGAAGTCTATTTTATCTGATATAAGTATAGCTGTTCCTGCCTTCTTTCTTGGTCCATTTCCTTGTAGGATTGTTTTCAATCCTTTAACATTAATCTCTGTTTATCTTTTCCAATTAAATGTGTTTCCTGTAGACAGCAGAAGGTTGGGTTCTGTTTTTTGATCCATCCTGCTAGTCTGTGTCTTTTTATTGGTGTGTTTACTCCATTTACATTTAGAGTTAATATTGATATACTGTCATCTATATTTGTCTTCTTGTTTACCTTTTTGTGATTCTAATCCTTACTTTATTCTGTATTTCCTGGTCATTCCTCTGTTGTTTTGGCTTCATGGCTTCTTGTAATATTCTTTGGAGTGGGGGTTTGGTAGTGATGAATTTCTGAAGTTTCTGTTTGTCAGAGAAAGTCCATATTCTTTCTTCATAGAGGGAGGAGAGCTTTGCAGAGTAGAGTATTCTTGGTTGACATTTGTTGGTATGTAGTATGTTAAAAACGTCACTCCATTCTCTTCTTGCCTGCATTGTTTCTTCGGAGAACTCTGATGTGAGCCTGATTGGCTTTCCTTTATAGGTTGTTTCTTTGTCCTCATCATTTTCAATATATTTTCCTTGTCTTGGATTCTCGATAGTTTTACTATTATATTTCTTGCTGTTTTTTTTTCTTTCATTATAATAATTTGGAGTTCTTCTGGCTCCCTGTATGTCAATTTTTGTTCTTTGTTTGTGTTTGGGAAGTTCTCTTCAATTATCTCCTTAAAAATTACCTCTTCAGTTATCTCCTTTGTCTCTCTCCCCTCCTTCTAGGATTCCTATGACTCTGATGTTTCCTTTTTCCTGGTGTCAGATAGTTCTCAAGGCGTTTTCTCTTGTTTTCCCTTTGTTTTTCTCTTTCCTTTTCTGTCTTGACTCTGTATCTTTGAGTGTGCTTATTCTACCTTCTATTTCTTCTATTCTGTCTTCGATGCTTTTCCTAGAATTCTTGAGCTCCTCTATTAATGTTTGTAAATCCTCCATTTCCTTCAATTTCTTCTTTATGGATTCATTCTCATTTTTCAGTTCTTCATTTATATTTCTCAGTTTTTTGTTTATGTTTCTTTCCTTCTCTACCTTTTCATTTAATTCTCTTTTTTTTTTTTGTTATGGCTATTTTGAATTCTTTATCTGTTAGGCAGATGGAATCTTCTATGTTCATATTACTGGGTTCTGGAGAAGGATTTTCTTTTCGTGGTGTATTGTTTTCAGAGTCATTTGTAACTTTTTTTCCCTTCCCTTTGTTGGCCTTCTGCTTTGCTCTGATCGTAGTGTTCCTGTGCCGCTGGTGCCGGCAGGCATGACTCCTGGTTTCACTTGCTGAGGAGTGTTTGTGGTTTCCTAGTGTCTGAGACGCCATGGCTGTGGCTGGGTGTCATCTAGATCTTCTTTTTTTCTCTGTTCAACTTCTATGTTTCTCATGGCGTGTCTCCAATGTTTCCGGGTCCAAGTGAAATTAGGGGAGAAGGGGTGATGTGTAGGAAAAAAGGGAGGCATTGCATAGATTTAGATGAGAGGAGTAATAGAGGGTTGGGTAGTGGGAGAGGGGGAGGGTGAGGTGGAGGGAATCTAGTGGATGGGGGAGCGAGAAAAGAAAGAAGAAAAGAGAAAAGAAAAAAAGGGAGTAATGATGATAATGGCTGGGAGATAGAGGGATTGAGAGAACAGAGATACTGGAGGTGAGACAGATAGATAGTAGACTGCCAGTCAATCAGGGAACAAGTAAATACATGGGAAGATTGTGGGACGCAGTTTTCTCCAGATTTTGGTTGTTGCTGCTGAGATAGTAGGTGCAGGTTTAGTTGGGGAGGCCTTGTTGGAGAGATTCGTATGAAACAAAGTGAAGCATATTGTGACTATAATAAATACAAAAAAATATATAAGAACGAGAATGAAGATGAAGAAAAGTAGAAAGGCAGAACAGAGAAAAAGGTAGGGTAAAAGAAAAAAATAAAAGAGGTAAATTTTTTTTTTATAAAAAAAAAAAAAAAAAGAAATACTAGGGCCAGAGGCTACCCAGGGTTATGGGATGCACTCTGGGCTCTTTGGGAAGATGCAAACTTGGGGAGAGTTTTGTAGTCTTTTGACTCTTAGGTCTTGGGGTTTCTGGGTGGCCCTACTGCTGGGATTCAACCCCCTTTCTGCTGTCAGATGTTGCTGTTGTCCTGCTGTCGCTGCTGGTATTCATCGTTGCTAGGAGTCTTCCTAATCTTTCTCTCCCCTTTTTCCTCCAGTGTTTGCCTGGGGCTATCACTGCCCCTGGGGTTAAGTCTAGTGGGGAGGTGTCAAGAGTGCCTGGTCTTCAGTTTCTTCTCTGCTTCTGGGGCGTGGCCACTCCATGAGGGGGTAAAGGGGTGGAGGCTGTGGGCAGCTGTTGGTCAGGGTTTTGCCCCCTCTGGCTTCTGGGGGGCCACTGTGCAGCCACCTGGGGTAGGGGAAGGGCCACGGGGTTCTGGGCCATGGTCACCACCAGTTGGAGTCTCCTTTCTGCTGCCCTCCTCAGTTCCAAGATGCAGACACTTTGCAGAGGAGGGTGGGGCTGGAGACAGTTCCAGCAGGAGCCTGTGTCCCAGCAACAGGTATGGGAGGGGTTGAGGCAACTGTCAGTCAGTGGTTCTCCTTAGCAGCCACTCCCCAGGTCAAGTTACCACCCATCAGCAGATGGGGGAGGAGTCAGAGCGATGGGTAGGAAGGGGTTGCAGCCACTGGCCACCAGTGGATCTTCCTAGCAACCACTTCCAGGATCAAGTTGCAGCCTAACCCCAAATGAGGGGAGGGGTCGTGGTTGCTGCAGGAGTTTTTTCCCCTAGCTTCTTCCTCCCCACCAATATGTCACCTAGCAACCAGTGGGGATGGGTTGCTGAGACTCTCCACAGAGGCTGGCAGCCAGTGGAACTGGCTCCTCCCTGCTAAGATATCACCTAGCCACAGGTGGAGGGGAGGGTCATGGCGACCCTTGTGTTTTCCTGTGCTTCAGCGCTGCTGCTCAGGGAAGAGAGGGGGGTCATGGAGTGAGGGAGTGGGGGTCGTGCTCCCTGTCGGCTGGCCAGAGCCCTCCAATCCTACCGCAGTTTCTAACCTTGTACTCAGCAATGCTTGAGGAAGCCCGTTTGCCCACCTCTCTTTGCTGTTGTGTGGGGTGTGATGTCTTTTTCCTTCTCTTTACCCTGACTCTTTTTTTACTCCGATGTCTTTTTCCTTCTCTTTACCCCGACTCTTCAACTTTTCTTTAAGTCTAAAGAACCTGTGGGGTTGATTAGATTGTGTAGAGCATCCTGTTCTCCTCAGATCAGCTCTCAAAATTAGGGATTTTCATAAATCATTTTTTTTTTAATTGGAGAGCTTTATCCTAGCATCCATTCACCACCATGTTTTGGGGGAGTCTCTACTGAGTCGTTACCTTTATTTCTGTTTGGAGAAGTCTCTTTAACATTTCTTGAAGGATTGTCCAGTGCTAATGAACTCCTTCAATTTTTCATTGTCTTAAATTCTTTATTGATCCTTCAATTCTAAATCACAACTTTTCCAGATAAGAGTATTCTTCATGGACATTTTTCCTTTTAACATGACTATATTATGCCACTCCCTATTTTTTCTTTTTTAGTTTTTCAATTTATGTCACTTTTCATTTTTGTGTCTTTCATTTCTCCCCTCAGATGTAGTTCGCATAGTTCTCCCACCACCATCATAGCCATGATCCATCACCATGGTCCCTTGTGCTCTTCCATTCCTTATTTTGACCCTTCATCCCGTTCCTTGCTGTACACCTCATATCTATGGTCTTCCTATAAGTTTTGTCTTTTTCTAGACCTTTTGTTGTTTCTCTATATTCCGCATATAAGTGAAATTATTCAAAATTTCTGGCTCCAGTACATCCATATTGCTGAAAATGTCATGAGTTTCTTTTTTGATTGCTGAGTAAGTATTCCATTATGGATATATCACAACGTTTTT
The DNA here is from genome assembly GCA_004024925.1 of Scalopus aquaticus. Classification (NCBI taxonomy): domain Eukaryota; kingdom Metazoa; phylum Chordata; class Mammalia; order Eulipotyphla; family Talpidae; genus Scalopus; species Scalopus aquaticus. Next base: position 131,282 of record PVIJ01001490.1, on the reverse strand, counting down.
ATCCATTCATCTATTTGGGGATATTCGGGTTGTTTCTATATTCAAAGTGCTTTTGTCAGTAGCACTGCAATAAACATAGGAGTGCAGGTTTTCTTATGAACTAGTGATTTTGTGTCCTTTGAGTAGATTCCTAGGCATGCCACTCCCTTTTGACCTGCAAAGGCTCCAGTGAAAAATCTGACAGTTTTTTTGGGTTCCATTGTGCATAGCAAGTTGGTTTACTTTTGCTGCTCTTAAGATTCTCTCCTTGTTTCTATCTTTTCACAATTTAATATAATGTGTCTTGGCATACCTCTTCCTGTTCATTTTATTTGAAATTCTCAAGGCTACCCAGATGTGAGTTTTTTCCTTCCCTGGGTTCAGAAAGTTTTCAGCCATTATTTATTCAAGTAAGTTTTCTGCCCTTTTGTTTTTCTCTATTTCTACAGAGACTCCTATAATGCATGTTGATTCACCTGATTTTTGTCCCCAAAGTCCCTTAAGCTATCTTCATTTGTGATCATCTTTTTTCTTTCTGTTGTGCTGATTAGGTGAATTCTACTGTCCTATTGCCTAATTTACTGATCTTTTCTTCTGCTTCATCTAGTTTACTATTGAATACCTCTGTTAAATTTTTTAGTTTTATTACTTTATTCTCAACCCTGGATTTCTGTTTTGCATTTTGTTTGAAATTATCACTTTGTGTATACCTTGTTCTGACTTTAGTATCTTGATGACTATTAACTGAATTCATCAGGTAAATCATTTACCTTCGTTTCCAGGGTTTTACATTTTTTCATCTGGAACATATATCTCTTTTCATTTTCCTTGATACTCCCTACTGGTTTCTGTGCACTAAATAAAACAGTTGTATCTCTCAATTTTGAAGGAGTGGCTTCATCTTAGAAATGAACTCAATACCACTAATTCTTAGTTCTCTCAAGTCTTTATGATTACCCAAGCAGCCTTCTTTGTTTTTAGCGGTCTCTAGTAATTGAGTGTGTGCCAGCACATGTTAGTGTCCAAAGATGAGGTTCTCAGTCAGTCCAAGATGCAGGCTGATTGGAAGCTGGACCTTCAGTCTGCAGTTTTTTAAAGCAAAGAAAAATATACATCTTCTCAGGAAAGACTGGAAGAAGGCATTTCTGTTCTCACAGAACTGTTTGCTACCATTTCATTGAACCCATGAACACAAGTGCTGGTGGACCCCAGAGCTAGGTTGTCAAGTTGTGTTCCCTCTGGGTGGCATCCCAAAGCCAGGGTGCCAGGCGTGCATGTAAGATCTTTTCTTGAAGCCATCAGCATCCTAGGGGGAGGCAGGGGGAGAGCACAAAGATGGTACCCACAAGCTTCTCCAGTCTGAGCAGGATTGCAGTTGGTTCTTAAATATGTGTTAAAATAGAAGCCTAACCTTTAATCCACAGATTTTAAGATCTGCAAATAGGCTTCTTTTATGGAAAAATGAGTTTTATAGTGTGCTGCCTCTTTGCTATGCCTAGGTTGTGACTTGTTAAGAACTATTTCTTAGTTCACTAAAACCTTATGGGTCTTGTGAACACAGTCCCCTTTGACTTTCAGAGCTAGTTTTCCCATCTCCCTTCTGAAAGTCTAAAATATTGGGGTACTAGATGTAGGACCAAAATCCTTCATTCTTCAGAGAAACTGGAAGTTGTATGTCACCACAATGGGTGTGGGATTAATGGGATATTTTGTCTCAACCCTTGTACCTGTTAAATGTGGATTTTTTTCATTCCCCTTATGCATATGAGTCACTCAACTAGTTTCTAGATTCATTCAGAAGATACTGCTCCATATGTAGCTGTAGATTTGGTGTGGCCATGGGAGAAAGCGAGTTCAGAACCTTTGTTGCTATTTTGAAACAGAAGTACCCTGATTTCTTGAATTTCAAGACTTTTTAAATTATTCCAGTGTATTCTTTTAAATTACACTGGTCAACAGTGAGATCGTTACTGACTTTAAAAGGCCCCAATCTGTAGTTTCTTGATGTGCTGAACGTGAATATAACCCTGAATATTTTTTATTAGCTCTCATTTTGAAGATATTTCATATAATTGATTTTATGTTTCACCATGTAAATTTATCCAGTAAATCAGCCTAGAATGATGTAATATTGCATCACATTGCGTGATACCATCATGCACACATCATCCAGAGTTGACTGCATCATGTGATGCAATGCACTACTACTGCCAGGCGGCTGCTGAAGTAAGCTGATGTCAGCAGTGCACTATGTAAAGCCCTGTCGGAAAGGTTGAGCATTGAAAATATTTCGGACTTTGTGCAAGACAGTTTCAGCTACTGTTCCACAGAACTGTTATGATTTTATCCATTTAGGTACAATACAGAACAGTAATGCCTCAAAAGTGCATTAATAGCGTGGACAATTTCTGCTCTATTTGTGGGGAAGTGACATTTGCCAACCAGAAGAAAAGGTTCACTTCTCAAGTGAAGAAGGCTTATCATATTTACCTCGGATGCAAGGTTGGTGAGCAAGACAAGCGTTGGGCCCCACATATATGCTGTGCTACATGTACAACACAGCTTTCACAGTGGTTTAGTGGCAAAAGACTATCAATGCCGTTAGCAGTCCCCATGGTGTGGAGAGAGCCAAGCAACCACATAAAAGACTGTTACTTCTGCTTGGTTCCTCCTGGTTCTGGTGGAATAATGAAGTAAAAGAAGTCCAGGATAGTCTACCCAAACATGCTGTCTGCATTGAGATCAGTTCCACATGGTGAGGGACTTCGTATTCCAGAACCTCCAGCAGAATATTCTCTTAATTCATCTGATGAGGACAAGGGTGAGCTGACCTGTTCTTCTCCTGTTCCGTCAGCATGCAGTGATCCCAATTTTCACTGTGGTGCATCATCAACCCCACACAGACTAGCAAAGGAAGAACTAAATGACCTGGTTCATGATTTGGACTTATCCAAGAACAATGCAGAATTGCTAGGATCAAGACTCCAACAATGAAATCTTCTAAAAGAAGATGTCACAATTACTTTCTATCGAAAGTGCCACCAGCAGTTGGAGCCTTTCTTCAGAATGGAAAGTACTCTGGTATTCCGTTCCGATATTGAGGGGCTCATGAATGCCTTAGAAATCACTCATGACCCACAAGAATGGAGACTATTTCAAGACTCTTCGAAACTGACTCTTAAGGCTGTGCTTTTGCACAATAGAAACCGTCTTCCATCTATTCTATTCCTGAACAGCTGTATAAGAGACAAGTGAAGAAATCTGAGTAGTCTGTGACTTGGTTTTTTACAGGTATTAACTGTAGGCCTATTACTATTGCATGCATTTTGTGATTTAAACATCAGTTTATTGCAGATTACAAAAAAAAATTAGAGCCAAAATTAGACTTTCACTGTCATATTTGTGTTGAGCACATACAAATTGATAGGAAATGACTGATTTTATTTCCGTAACATGACTTTTGTAAAAATTTGTTGACCAGTGTTATTAATCTTTAAGGATATTTTAATATTTGAAGGACATTTCTAATTTCTATTATTTGTCAAATATGTAATTTTGTGAAATTTATGGGATCATTTTATAGTTCACTTCTTTCTTTTTGATCCTGTTAAGTACTTAATAGTCATTTAACTGAAGATTTTAGATATATTTAATTTTAAACAGTTATTATATGTACTGTAACATTTGATCTTATTAAGTAAATTTAGTCATTACATTGCTTTTTGGCACTAGAATCTACAGCCTGGAAATGTGTTCAGTTGCCTGTAATGTTGGGGCCTGATAAGAACTAAAGAAGAGAAGCTAGAACCCTAGCAGGTATTATGCATGTTTCTACTGTGTGGAGGAACACTGTGGAGACTTGTCTGCAGAGAGACCAAAGAGTGACCTTCTCACTGAAGACCTTTATAACATGCTAATCAGTAGCTATAAACAGCATTTATAAGAAATGCAATAGAGAGCCTGACTAGCATTGTCATGTACTAATTGGTAGACATCCACAGCACATATGCTCAAAAGTTAAATGTGTTGGTTTAGTTTTATTTTCTATTTACTCACAAGAAGAAATAATCAAATAGCTATAATGGAAACTTTTGAGTGTTTTTCCCACTGGATTCCATACTTGAAAGCACAAAAGAAATTTTCCGTGGGAATATCTTTAGAGATCATCTAGTTCAATACTGCTCCCTCCCTAGTTTCATTTCATACTTCATTTCCCCATTTGCTGGCATGGAAAAATCCCTCTATTTTTAAATTTCTATATGTATATAAACATTTGTGCATGAATATCCAATGTGAAAGTTACTTGGGATGTGCTTATTAGAGACTATTTGATATCCTTTGCATCTTTGCTCCTTAGAGCTCTAATGTAATGGCCTTTTCTGAGTAAACACTAGAAGAGAGCACATTAAATACTTAGTTGTGAGATGCCTAAATTCTCAGGGAGCAAGGAGTGCTGTGGAGTGGAGAAAAGGCAAAACCAGAGAAGGTACATGTGAGAATTTGAGGATAGAAGAGGTGTAGGAACAAGGACAACCTTGGGTTCTCACCAGGCCCTCGCTCAGACCGAGCAGATGTCCAGAACTGCCCACTAAGTGAGAAGTGGGGACCTGAAGTGTAATGGACCTTAAGTTTGGAAAAAGTACAATTGAATTTTTCTTCCACATCCAATTGCTCTGATTTGAAGCAAGGGAATTTGAACATGTCTGTCCCCTTTGCTTGTCATCCCTAAGCTTGCTGTGGGGCAGACAATATACAACAGATAAATATAAAGAGCAGTAAGTGACTAGCATTGGGGGAGGGGAGGAAGCAAGAGTCAAATTTCAGTTCTGATACTAGCTTGTCATGTCACCTGGAACATTGCCGAACCTTTTCTAACCTGAAGGCCCTCACTTGGTTAATTGAATTTAGAGTGCTGATCTCAGTAATATCTCTTCCAGTCTCACACACTTTGATTATAGATGTTGAACATCTCCTGACCAAAACTTTTCCTTAGCATAGACTGCTTGGTATGGGATTCAGTGAGACTTGAATCAAGGGTGGGAGGGAGACCTGTCCTGAGTATGGCAGTAGAACCTTTATCTCCTCTACAGCTAGTGCCTAAAACAAGGTTTGCTCAGTCCTAGATGTGTCTCCCATAAGACTTCACAGCACACCTACAAACTGCAAACCTGAAACACAATTCATTTACTCAATAAGGACAAATGTGCAAGGCTCTGGAATTGGAACTGGGGGTAAGATTAAAAAAAAAAAAGTTTAGCCCTTACTCTTAGGGCAGAGATAGCTTTACTCTATCCTTGGTAGAGAGGAGTTGTGCACAGGGGTTTGATGGGGGACAAAGAAAGTGATGAGCTGGCAAGTAGGGATATTCCAGGTAAGGCTGCACAGCTTTGAGCAGGGTGCAGAAGCATGAATGTTAATGAGAGTAATGGCCACAGCTAATTCTCAGGCAGCAGGAACAGTTGAGATAAAAGCAGGGTGAAAAAAAAATTGCTCTTTCAAGAAAGACTGAAAACCCTACAAAAGCTGGAATGCAGGGTGTAGGATGGCAGTGGCCAGGAGTAAATTAGATTAAGAACACGTTGTAAGTGTCCTTATGTGCTTGTCAAAGAAATTTGGAATTACTTCTGTGGGCAACAGTTGGGAGTTGAGAGGTTTTCATGCAGGAGATAGAGACTCATTTGTTCCTAGGAGGAAATTGGCAGCAGCATGGAGGATGGAGGAAGCTAAAGAAAGGCTGGCAGAAGGGAAGCCACAGAGGGGACTCCTGCAGAGTAAATAACCAGCTCATCCCAGCTCACACCACTTGCTGTTTGCAGTTTAGACTGAATTATATTTACACATTCATTCTGACCTGATCAGCAGTAGATAGAGAAGAACAGAAAGATTTTCTAGGAGTCCTGGTGAGAATAAACCAAATCTCTAGGCCAGTAGTGACAGTCTTAAACAGCACAATTTATAGAAATACATGGTATGCAACATCCTCTCTTACCACCTATACACATAGTGAAGGTTCGCACAAAGGTGTCTGTTTTGCTTCATCATTCTCTTACTCCTACTGCTGGCCTAGTCTGAATTGTGGACACCTAGGTGCTGATACATACTCTATTAGGGATGCCACAAATATCATTTCCAGGACTTGCTTTTATTTTTACAGGGAATAACCAAACCGATTAATTCCATAGAATCACATAGGTAAGTGGAAAGTTCAGGTCCAGGGAAAGTATAAAAATTTAACTTAAGATTTTTAGTTTCTTCATATTAGATTCCACTTCTTATTCTTAACAATTCAAAAGCCTAATGAGGTGAAAATGCAGTATCCTGAGAAGAGTACCTTTGAAAAACAAAGTATTGGCATTTTTAGGTTTCTGCAGTGGACTATCCCCTCCCAGCCCCCAAGGCCTTGGGATCTTAAAATCCTCCACGCTTTAAAAGCTCCCCTTTAAAGTGGAATTCATTAGTCTCTATTCTCATACTGACAAAACAGAGTGGAGAGATGTTTTTCAGTTGCCTGCCCTAAGTCAATTCCAGTGACAAAACTAGAAACACAACTTAGTTATGTGCCCTCAACTATTATCAAGCAGTTTGGCACTTTCAAGTAAACCTGAAGTAACTTACCTAAAACCAGAGTAAACTGCATTTCAGAATGAAAATGAGAATGTGGCTACCACTACCTCTAGCACATTCCCTGCGTCTTCTCCACTCAGCACCAACTGACCTTCCCCGAAAGGATGCCATCCTATTTACCACCTAAACAGATTAATGTAAGACATTCCGGAGCAGCTCCCCAAATGATAACTGAAAGAATCAAGCCCCTAAAGTATGCCTTTTCCTGAGGCAAATGAGAGGAAGAAGAGGACTTTTAAAGAATAAACATGACAGTGAAACAACTGAAATTGAAGTCACAAACGTGTATATATATAAATCATAGGATTATTTATAAATATTATGTATTTGTAACTTCATATATAACATGGTTATACATATTAATAAACAATACATATATTCTTAAGTGTATATTTAACTGTTTATTTCCTATCTTATACATGTTAACATATTTTATACATAAATATAGATTTACATACTACATATTATATACTTATACATAAATAGGTCACATTCATATACTACATATGTTTTGTACATATATATAAAAAAATAATGAAACTTAAGATATAAGTAGGATGGTTGGGTATCAGTAAGCCCTGTGAAAATCTAGAATGAAATTTGATAACATTCTTCATATTTAATATACAAAGATGTAATACCATTATAGTGGATTGATTTTCTTTGAGAAAATGTGTATATATTTTTTAAAGCCCTTTTAAATATGTAATTATGAAATCTGTGTTTTAAAACATTTCTCAAAAGAGAAATGTCATGTCGAAAAATGGTAGAGAGCTCAGGTAACAAAGAAATACATTTGGAGACTAAAGTTAAATTTCTGTGAATTAGGCAAAAATCTACTTATAATTGGAAATCTAGGAAGGGAAAGTAATATTTAAGAAGCAATAGTCTGTACATAAAATTTATGAACTAAGATAGATGCAGTGATATTACCGAACCATATAGATCATGGCTGAAAAAGAAAAATGGTCTAGAATTTTAAGAACTTACTGGAAGTTATTTGAAAAAAAAAAAAAAAAAAAAGCTCCAAGAAAATGTGCCACACGCCTAACAACCAATAGAGATTTTACAATCTACATATCACAATTTAGTTAAACTTTTTAAAATTGTGACACAGAAATATACTTGTATTTCTGATCCGTACAAAATGATTTCACACATTTATAGAATTTGAATAAAAGAAACTACTTAAATATGTACATTTATGCCATCTCTAAGTAACAAAAAAGTAGTTTTCATCCACATATGTGGAATGGCCTTAGCAGCTTAATTTTTCTTGATGATGTCCTTCAGAAGAATCCTAGAAAATAAGTGGTTAAATTTGGTCATTTTCTAATTAGTTACAAATTCGCCTTAATTCTTCTCATGAGTTTATTTTCTAAGCTGGTGTTAGTGAATGCAATTTGCATAGTAATTAGCATCATAACTGGTATTTTATCTTGGTCAAATCGTGGAATGAATGAATGAATACACTTTCTACATCATCTCACTTCCTACCCCCAGTTCAGGAAGGAGAACACAGAGGGCCTGGGAGGAGGCTCTGTCATCAGAGACCTCTCAGACAAATGAGACAAGATCATGTGGGAGAAAACTGCCCAGCTGACACAGGCATGTGGTGAGCCCAGGTTTACTAATTGCTCCTTCCCCACCCCTCTGCTCCCTAATACCAGTCAAAGAATTGAGGGACACAAGAACCTGTGGGCTGTTATGCTTTTTGCTCCACTTTGCTCCTTGCTCATTGTTTTTCATAGTGAAAAGGTAAGTGAGCAGTTCAGAAAGTTTGTCCTATCTTCGTAGGCTTCAGAATAATGTGGCCTATTTGTGCAGTTGTGCTTGACACCACCACTGACTCTTTCTGGGCTCCTGCTTATAGATCACAGATCTTTGTCAAGGTCTCTTCTAGGTTAGCTATCCAAGAAATGGAACTTAAGACTAGGATTTCAGGACAGGCAGTTTGAGAGATGATCCCAAGAAGCATGAGGAGAACAAAGGAGTGATCCAGGACAGGGAAAGAAGCCAACAGAAGAGGTGTTGATAAGTGAGTTATCACTGGAGGCCTGTGAGACTCAGTCCAGCTGGGAACCTCTGCTAGAACCATGATGGAGAGCAGGCTGCAAAGTTGTCCTCCCAGAGAAGAAGGGAGCCGGGATACCTATCTGCCAACTCATGTCTGTCATTGACTGAGGGTGGCTCCTGGGGTCTCCATCCCCCTGGTACTTTCAACTTGCTCTCCAAGTGCCCAAGTTCCCCCCAGGGCCAGAGAAGCTCCTCAGGGAAGTGGTAATGGTGTCTGCCACGAGGTCTTACATAACATTGCAATTTGAATCTTTCTGGATTTTTGGAAAACTGTATCCCAGATGATCTTGTCCTTCTCTGCTGTGCTGGGTACTTTCCATTCTCAGTCCCAGCTCCATTCTCCATTCCTGTTCCTCCAGTCCCAGAAATGGTTGCAGCACCCAGTTATACTAGTTTGGGGTACTGTGGTATGATTGTCATTTCACTACATTCTTCCCATACCTTTGTTCAGTTTTTTCCTTTCTTTTTTCTTTTTTCTCATTAAACTTTCACATCAATCCAAAGAGAAAAATCTCTTCACCCCCACCAGGGGGTGGATTTAAGGCAGACACTAAATCTAAGGAAACTCCTCCAATCTCCAACTCTTTGGCCAATTTCTCTTTTTTTTTTTTAAAGATTTGATTTATTTTTGTATACAAGCTGGGGTGCAGGCCAGAGGCGTGGGATGGTGAGAGGGTTCAGCAGAGACAGAGTGGGGAGCAGAACAGGCAGGTCGATGGAAACACACTGTTGAGGGGAGCAGCGGGCGGGCCTTGGCAAGGCAGGAGAGACCCGCCACACCATGTGGGAATCTCCCCTGCCGGGCATCGAACTCATACCACAGCTGCTGACAGCTCCACAGTGCTGCGCTTAAACTGTTGCGCCACCAGGAAGGTCCTCTTTGGCCAATTAATTTCAACCCACTGACTCCCTCACTGAAAGAATCAAGAACAGTCAGGAAACTAGTTTCTCTACATCAAATTTGCAGATGCTGCATAGTTTGGAATATAAAAGTACTTAGTATCTGTTGGCTCCTCAGACACATCTGAGATGGAAATATAACTCCTCTTATTGCTAAGACAAATCTATACTGAGTTGAAGAAATGTGTGTGGTTCAATTTTAACATGTTATAATAAGGATCTTTTTATAAGTATCTTATAAGTTTCTCAACAAGTGATCATCTAGTGATTTGAAGTCACCTTGGTGTACTTGCCGCCTGCATAACTTTGGGAAAGTCACCCTTCAGCATGAAAAGGTGCTAATAACACTTTTTTTTCTTTGCTGTGATTATTCAATAGGATAATGTATGTAAAAGGTTTAATACAGAACCTTAAAGATAGTTAAGTGCCCATTCATTCAAAAATATGTATTTTAAAAACTCCCATGCATTAAATACATCGTTAGGTACTGGTTTTACAACTGTGAACAAAGTCCCTATTCTGAGACCCTAAAAGTAAGAAAGTATATATCAAATGGTCACCGGGGCTAGAGTACAGCATAAGGATCTTGATGTTGGGGCAACAGTACTATTTTACAGGTGATCAGCACAGACCTTTTAGGTAAAGTGGTATTTAGTTTTTTTTTGTTTCTTTTTAATTTTAACCTTCCCTTTATGTGCATAAGATTGCTAACAGTATTAGTAAATACATATATATATATATATTTTTTTTTTTTGTAATTTTTATTTGTGTCTTTTACATTACTGTATATTCCCCGGTTTCTCCCCACCAATTCACCCATGTACCGTCACCATAGTCCCTTGTGCTCCCCTCTCCCCCATTCTGAGCCCCAATCCTCCCCGCTCTCTCGCTGGTTGTTGCTCTTGTATTTGGTTCCCCTATATTCCTGTTTATAAGTGAGGCCATTCAATATTTTTCTTTTTCCTTTTGGCTTATTTCGCTGAGCATGATCCCTTCTAGTTCCATCCATGTTGCTGCAAATTGCATGTGTTTATCTTTTTTGAATGCTGAATAGTACTCCATTGTGTATATGTACCACATCTTCTTGATCCAGTCATCTATTTTTGGGCATCTGGGTTGTTTCCATACCTTCACTATTGTAAATAGTGCTGCAATAAACATACGGGTGCATGTATCCTTTTGGATTAGTGTTTTTGTGTCCTTTGGGTAGATTCCCAGAAGTGGTATTGCTGGGTCATATGGTAGCTCCACATTTATTAATATGAGGAAACGCCATACGGCTTTCCATGGTGGTTGGACCAGTTTGCATTCCCACCAGCAGTGTAGAAGAGTTCCTTTTTCTCCCGACCTCGCCAGCATTTGTTGTTGCCTGTTTTTTTAATGTGCACCATTCTCACTGGTGTGAGGTGGTATCTCATTGTAGTTTTGATTTGCATCTCCCTGATTATAGGTGATGTTGAACATTTTTTCATATGGCTGTCGGCCATTTGCTTTTCTTTGGAGAAGTGTCTTTTCAGCTCTTCTGCCTATTTTTTGACTGGATTGTTGACTTTGTTTTTGTTGAGTTGTGTGAGCTCCTTGTATATTTTAGTTATTAGTCCTTTATCAGTTGTATTGTGTGCAAAGATTTTCTCCCAATTAGTAGGGTGTCTGTTTGTTTTGATTATTGTGTCTTTTGCTGTACAGAAGCTTTTTAGTTTGATGTAGTCCCATCTGTTTATCTTTTCCTTGACTTCCTTTGCTTTTTGGGATGTGTTAAAGTGGTATTTGAACAGAGAAATGAAGGGAGAACGTGCTGTGGATTGTAAGGCTGAGGGACAGAAAAAGGCAAGGAAGCAGAGAGGAATGTAAGATAAAGAGGCCTTTATTAGCAACTACAGGGGTGGGGGGGTGGTCTGTGAAGTCACGCTCCCCCCTCCCGCCCCGCAAATAGGGAGGAGGGTTTTTATGCAGGGTGAAAGTATTCCAAAGGCAGGGGGAACTCCATTTGGAGCTGGTGGTCCTTACCAGCTCCTTGAAGGTGCATTTGGGCTGCGGTGGCCTGTCTAGGTAGTGGGGCCTATGTTTCTTTCTTCTCTGAGGTCACATCTTTGCTGAGATTCTTCACAGCGCCCTTATCGCTGGGGAGGGACAGGTTGAGTCTAACATGGATTATCTGAGAAACTTCTGTTCCAGGCAGAGAGAAGAGCAAACGCAAAGGTGGCATGTGCTTACCCTGTTCCAGAAATAATGAAGAGGCCTGTGTGACCACAGCAGATTGAGCAAGGAGCGGGGGTAGGAGATGAAATCAGAGAGGTCAGGTGGACCCAGACCTGCAGGCCACTTTAAGGATAATAATTTACCTCTGAGCAGGTCAATAAGCCATTTGAGGGTTTTGATCAGGTCACTGATGTGATGAGACTTAAGTTTGAAAAGATTTACTCGGGCTACTCTGTTCAGAATAGACTGAATGGGCCAGAGCACAAGCAGGGAGGCCAGTTGGGAGGCTATTGCAATAATCTGTGCAGGAGATGATGGAGTAGCCATGGAGATGTGAGAAGTGACAAGATTCCAGATATATCTTGAGACTGATAAGATTGTCTGATATTTAAGATATAGACTCTGAGGAAGAGAAGTCTAAGGATGAGTCTCAATTTTTTAGCCTGAGAGGCCAGGAGGGATTTGCCATAACTAGCTAGGGAAGGAGGGTTGTGGGTGGAGTGTTAAGATTGAGAGTTTACTTGTGAACAAATAAAAGATACAAGGAAAAATCAAGTGAGCTGAAGGGAGTGGAGTAGTTGGAGGCCCATGAGAATATATAGTTTATTATAAGTAAAGCCTTGGGCTGGATGGTACAACCATAGTAATGTAGATAATCCATTATTAAGAGCATCTTATGTCATGTAATAAGTGAACATGTGCCTTACAGAAAGTTTTCAGAATGGAATTAGTCAATTGTAACAAAAAAAAGAAAAATCTAATCCAACTCCTAAACACAACAGAAAATGGAACCACATTGAACATTTGTCGTAATTTAGCCAGAGCACTAATTTTAAATTGTGATGGCCTGAGGAGTTTAATTACTTTAGTGGACAGGATATTTGTTGCATCGGGCACAATGCCACACAGATATGGGAGTCGTGGAGCAGGCTACGGAATGCAGGATGCTGCTCAATGAGCAAGATCCTTGTCCTTTTATTGATAAAATAATCATAGCATCAGTTGTAGGGGGAAGGAAGAAAAGGAGAAAAGGGAAGAGCAAAAGTAGAAAAAAGTGTATCCTATTATCTATAACATCGGGGCATGTGGGTCTGCTCTCTAGGCATTTCTTCTCTGCTTGATGACTCAGTATTTAATAAAGGTCAAGCCTTAGATTCCCCAGCCAAAGTTTCAATCTTATCAATAAGGCTTTCCATTGATCAGTTTCTGGGGTCCTTTGTCATACATTGGTCCTCAGCTCCCTGGGCGTTCCCGGTCATACCTCTTGATGCACGCCCTTCCCAAAGTGATCTGCTTTAGAAGATGAAAGGCACCTTGTAGGGTTGGGCTCCTGTAGCTGATTGACCGGGCAGTTCTGACCTTGGGTAGGAATGGAGAGGTGCAGATAGCTAAATGGTGGCTGGTCAGGCCGCTTAGGATTAGCAGACCCACATGTCCCCCTTTTTTTGTTTTAATTAAAGAGAAAACGCAGGAGGAGGGGATAGAAGGCTGAGGTCTAGGCAGATGATAGGCCAAGTGAAGAGTCATCATTGCTTTTTCAGATCACTGGAACTGTGCTTTATACTTCCTGAAAACACTAGAGTTGTGTTAAGTATGGCAACTCTACCTAGATTGGACTTTTGACAAAATTTCTTAGTATTCTGGAAGTTTAAAAATACTGCATCTAGAAATGTACTGCCTTGCCTTAGGGAAAGTAAACATAGATTGGTCTTTTGTAGTTTTACAGTAACATGAGATACACCCTTTATGTCCTCTAGCAAGCTTTTTATTTAAAATTCAAGTAGTATTTTAAACTTTACAGATCATAATGGTCTCAGTTTGCACTACTCAGCCCTGCCATGGCAGCGCACACAGTCACATAGAACATGTAAGTGAATGGTGTGGTTGTGTTCCAAAGAAAATATTATTTACAAAAAGCAATAGCAGGGTGAATCTGACTGACTATAGTTTATGTCTCCCACCCCCTACCTCCACTGGTTTTTGTCCTCTAAAAGATTAGAAAAACTACTTAAACTTTATACAACTTGCTATTTATAAAATAAATATTGGTTTTGTTTGAGTTCTCATTACATATTCAACAGAATTAGGAATGGGATATATCAAAGTTTATTGCAGTAATTCAGGCAAGAACTGATAAGGCCTTAGTAAAGGATGGTAACAGAAGATGTGTTGGCAAATGGTTATATTCTGGAAATATTTTGATGGTAGAGAAAATAGGATTTGCAGGATGATTAAATGTAGAGTATGAAAGGAATTGAAATGGTTCCAAGGAGTTTGGTTCACCCAATAAATGATAGTTATATAAGCATAATAATGATAACTACGTTTACACATCTTACACTCTTAACCTGACTTTTGTAAACACTCAATAAAAAACGATTTTCCTACCCAGTAGCACTGCTCTATGGAAAAGATATTTCCCATCTTATTGAAAGAAATATTACACCAAGGAAATATTTTAGGAATCTTATTTTGTCAATTGTTATCAAGGATGAACTTCACAAGGGACATCATGGTAGCCGCATTTTCATTCTCCCAAAACCAGCCTCTCCCCTTCTGGTTTTCTTTTCCCCTTAGTCTCACTGACCATTAAAAGCTTTGAGATACAGCACCCAGGTGAAGTTTGCAGCAAGTTTCCTGGTACACAGCCTCTCCTTTGTGCTCATCAACAGTCTGCAGCACTGGTACATTCCCTCCACAAAGTGAATCATAATCATTTGCATTTTGCTTTGACAGACTGATCATTAACATAAAGCCACTCCTGCATGACTTTCTGAAGGACTTATGAAGATGTTCACAGGCAGATGAACTGTGAATTTCATAGAGAATATAATTATTCTAAGTCAAATGTCTGGGTCTTGGTTTAACTGTGAAAAACCAATTGGACAAGTAAGCCCCATTAAACAATTCAATTTCAATCTACTGGAGAAGGGGCCCAAATAGTCAGGTAGGAAATTTCTATGTTATAACTTGCAGTGAGGCAACCTAAACGTCTTGAGAAGCCTTAGAAGTGCAGCTCAATAGAAGACATTCATTGATTTCTTTTTTCATTCAAAAAGTACTTCTTTGGATATAATAATTTCATGGAATGTTCTAGGTACTGAGTATAGGGAAGTAAATAAGATATAGTCTTTATTCTTAAAGATCTTAGATTCCTGAACACATGTTTATGTGACAGTAAGCTAGACAATAACATGCGTAATGATTTGAGATTGTGATAAATATTATGAATTAAAAATAATAAAGCACCGGAAAAAAGAATGATTTGAGAATGGTGCCACTTTAGATAAGTTGTTTTGGGAGATGATATTCAAGCTGAGCCCTAAATGATAAAAGTTGCAGAAAAAGACTTAGATTATGTCAATGAGAGGAAAAGGAAATTTAAGAATCTGACCATGAAAATGATATTGATGTATTGAGTATTCCTTTAAACTTCTAGTCTTTTGCCAACTCACAATGACCAGCCAAGAAACAGAAACTGAGCAGTTTTCAGCTATTTCATGAGCCTTAGCATTTAAGGTGATAGTAACATGATTCCAGTTTTCCATATGTTGCTTTTCCTTTTGTTGAAGGCTTCCTGTGCTGTGCTAAAGCTTTTAAGTTTAATGTATTCCCAGTTGTTGGTTTTTGTTGCTTGTGCCTTTGGTGTCACGCCAAAACTGATGTCAAAGAATTCACTTATATGTCATCTAGGAGTTTCATAGTGTCCAGTCTTATGTCTAAGTCTTTAATCTATTTCAAATTAATTTTGTGAGTGATTTTAGGTAGGAATCCAATTTCACTTTCTGCATATGGATATCCTGTTTTCGCAATGCCATTTGTTGGAGCATCTTTCCTCTTTGAGTGTTCTTGGTTCCCTTGTTAGATAGTAGTTGATCGTATATGTGGGTATTTATTCCTGGGCTCTCATTTTTTCTAATCCATTAGTCTGTGTGTCATTTTATGCCAGTGCTATCCTGTTTAAATTACTGTAACTCTGTAGTATGGTTTGAAGTGAGAAAATGTGCTGCTTCAACTTAGTTGTTCTTACTTAGGATTGCTAACCTATTGGAGATTTTCATGGTTCCATGCAAATATTAGGATTGCTTTTTCTATTTCTGTGAATTAAGAGATTGCATTGAATCTATACATGTCTTTGGTTAATATGAATATTTTATTAATCATCTGACCAATGAGTATGGAATATCTTTCCAGTTGATAGATCATCTTCAATTTCTTTTATAAGAGTCTTAAAGTTTTCATTTTTACAAGTCTTTCACTTCCTTGGTTAAACTCATCATTAAGATTTTCATTTTGATGCTATTATGAATGGGATAGTCTTCTTTATTTTTCAGATGTCTCATTGTTTAAGTATAGAAATTCCACTGGTTTCTGTACATTGATTTGATATCCTGCAATTTTGAATTCATTGATTAGTTTCAACAGTTCTTTTTTTAATATATATTTTTATTTATATCTTTTACATCATTGTGTATTCCCCGTAAAATTCCCACCAATTCACCTGTGAACCATCACCATAGTCCCTTGTGCTCTTCTCTCCCTTGTTTTGATCCCTTTTCTTGCCTCCTCCCTTGCAGAATGTCTCCCTTGCAGAATGTCTCTTATTGTTGCCTGCTAGGTTTTTTTTTTTTTTTTGGTCCCTGATCACTTATTTGCCTCCCCTATATTCCTCCTATAAGTGAAACCATTTCATTTTTCTTTTTCCTTCTGGCTTATTTCACTGAGAATGATCTCTTCTAGCTCCATCCATGTTGCTGTGAATGGCATGAGTTTATCTTTTTTGTTGCTGAATAGTATTCCATTGTGTGTATATACCACATCCTCTTGATCCAATCATCTATTTTTGGACATTTGGGTTGTTTCCATATCTTATCTATTGTAAATAGTGCTGCAATAAACATATGGGTGCATCTTTTTAAATATCTTTTTGAATTAATGTTTTTGTGTCCTTTGGGTAGATTCCTAGGAATAGAATCGCTAGGTCATACGGTAGCTCCATTTTTAGCAACATATACTCCCCAAATGACAGAACACCAAAGTATATCAGAAAATTATCAGCCCTAAAAACAGACATTAGAGAAAATACATATGTAGAAGAGGAGTTGACCCCATTCTCACCAATGGACAGATCAATGAGACAAAGACACTAGAGATCTAAATAAGGACCTAGACCTCTTGGGCTTAACATACATCTATAGGACACTACACCCCCCAAAAAACTGAATACACATTTTTATCAAGTGAACACAGATTATACTCCAGGATTGATCACACACTGGGTCACAAGACAACCCTCAACATATACATTAAGATCAGGGCCTCCCTGGTGGTGCAATGGGTTAAGTACAGCACTGTGAAGCTATCCAAAGCCACTGCAGCACGAGTTCAATACCCAGTCAGAGAGATTCCCACATGGTACAGCAGACCTCTCCTGCCTGACCTGCTGCTCCCCTCAGCAGTGTACTTCAGTCGATCTGCCTGTTCTGCTCCCCACCCTGTCTCTGGTGAATCCTATCACCACCCCATACCACTGGCCTACACCCCAGCTTGTATGCATAAATAAATCTTAAAAAAAAATCAAAGTAATACCAACTATCATCTCTGATCATAAAGGCATCAAACTAGAAATAAACCATGAATTAAAAAAATATAGAACCCTCTTCATGAAGATAGGAACCCAAACTACTGGCATACTGGATTAATGAGGAGATCAAAGAAGAAATAATAAAAATACCTAGAGACAAAGGACAATGAAGTCACATCTTTCCAGAATGTGTGGGACACAGCAAAAGCACTAATAAGTGGAAAGTATATAGCAATACAGGCTCACATCAAGAAACAGAGAACTCAATCTCCCATCTCAAAGAACTAGAAAAAGAACAACAAAAAAAATCCCAAAAGCCAGTATATGGAAATAATAAAAATCACAACAGAAATAGATGAAATAGAAATTAAACAAAAAAAATCCAAAAGATCAACAAAACCAAACGTTGGTTCTTGGCAAAAATAAACAAACTAGACAAAACTCTAGCCAGGCTCACAAGGAAGAAAAACAGGAGAAAACACAAATAGGATCATAAATGAAAGAGGAGAAATTACAACAGGCACAGCAGAAATCAAAAGAATAATCAACTTATTATGAACAGTTATATGCAAACAGGTTCAACAATTTAGAAGAGATGGACAAATTCTTAGAACTGTACAAACATCCAAAACTAGATAAAGAAGATACAGAACACCTAAACAGACCAATTACAAGCAGTGATAATGAAACAGTAATCAAAACCCTCTCCAAAAACAAAAGCCCAGGACCAGAATGGTTTCACAAATGAATTCTACCCAACATTCAGAAAGGAGCTAGTCCCTATCTTACACAAACTTTTCAAAAAATTGAGAAGGAAGGAATACTATCAACAGTCCTTTTGTATAAACTAAGTCCTCGTTCACATCATTGATAGCTTCTTGGGAACTGTGAATTTAAGCAAAACAGTCTGTAACAAAACCAGTTTTGCCAAGACTAATTGATATAAACAAAAGTTAACTTCCTACAGCATATTTGTGGTCACAAAACATCAATAAACTTCCAAATAGAGACTCAAAACATTTCTAATAGTAAACAACAATTTGTATTCACTCATTCATTTTCCTACCTGCTTATTCTAGTCCATGGTCACAAATGGTCATAGACTATCCCAACAATTTAGGACACAAGGCAGGAACCAACCCCTGTCAGGATGCCCTCCCATCGCAGGGTGCAGTCACACTTACTCATACTGGGACAGTTCAGACATGCCGATTAATCTGAAGCGCACATCTTGGGGACATGAGAGGAAACCATAATATTGGAGAAAAACAGACCAGAGTATTGGAGAAAAAAACACTAAACTCCACATAGGCAGTGATCCTGGTCAAATATAACTTTTTTTCTAATCAACATTATAATGAATCACATTGAACAAAATGACTTTATTTGGAGACCTTCTGTATAAGACCATATCATTTACAAATAACAGCTTTCTTTACTGTTTAGATGACATTTATTTCTTTATTTTGCCTAACTGCTCTAACTAGGAGTTTCAGTGCTTTGCTGAGTAAGAGTAGTAAGAGAGCACACTTGTTTTGTATACAATCATAGAGAAGATTTCAGACTTTTATCTTGAAATTTAATGTTGACTGTGGGTTTATCTTATATGTGAATATTGTGTTGAATTACTTGGTACTATACCCCATTTAATGGGAATTTTTTTTTATCCTGAATATTGTATCCTGTCAAATATATTTTCTGCATTTCTCAGCATGAGATCACCATATAATTTTTAACACTCATTCTATTAATGTTGTGTATCATATTTATTTACTTGCATACGTTGAGCTACCTTTCATCCAGGGGTAAATCCCAGGATCATGGTGCATAATTTTTTTAAGGTATTCTTGAATTTGGACTATTATTTTGTTGAGGATATTTTATCAGGAAATGGGTCTACGATTTTCCTCCCTTTTACTATCTTTTAGTATCTTGGTATCAGGGTAATTCTGGCTTTGTAAAATCAGTAAGGGGATAATTCCCTCCTCTTCTAATCTTTGGGTGAATTTGAGAAGAATTGTTATTAATTCATATATCCCTGGACTTTTCTGTGTTGGGAGAGTTTTGACTACTGATTCAGTCTCCTAACTAGTAATTTGTCTATTCAGATATTTTTTGCATGATTTTTTTGTTTGTTTCAAAACAGCATAATCTTTTATCATGTTGACCAATACCTAGCCACAAATACATATAAAATACCAAATTGCCTAGACATAAATGGCATTTACATAAATCTCATGTTTTAAAAATTAAAATTATGGCTATGAGAGACTATTATCTGTGACTATGCCTCACTGGTCATTCCTACAAAGTATACCTTTGAGGGAGAAGGAAACTAGCAAGCTTTTGAATTTCATTTACTAATCTTGACCTAAAAGTGATAATAGAGTAGAGGTGGCAAGTTTTTGTAAATCTGAAATAAAATTCCAGTACTAAGTGTTCAGTTATTTTTAATACTATAAAAGATTGTTTTCACTCGTTTCTTTATGTACCACCTGTGAGTGTGATCACATTGTGTTTATCTTTCTCCATCTGACTTGTATCACTAAACATAATTCCCTTTACTTCATTGCTATAAATAGTAAGGTTTCATCTTTATATTTTTATATATTTAACTGCGTGTGTGTGTGTATACACATATAACTCAGTAGTATACACTTTTTTAATAGTAACCTGGGCACTTAGTTGTTTCCAACTCCTATTTTAAATAATGCTGCAGTGAAAGTGGGGGGACAAGAGAGGATTTCACATGTCTCTTCATATTAATGTTTTTGTATTTTCAGGTAAATGCCCAGAGGTGGGATAACTGGATCATATAGAATTTTGATTTTTAATTTTTTGAGGAATGTCCATACACTTTCCATAATGGTCACACCAATTTGCATTGAACCAAGAGCAAATAAGGTTACCATTTTCCACAAATCCTCTCCAATAAATGTTGTTACTTTTGGAATAGTAGTCATTCTCACAGGTGTGAGGTCATCTGCAAATGTTCTCTGTTGTTTTGCTTTGCATTTCCTTAATAATAGATGAACAATTTTTCATATTTTGCTGGACATCTGCATATCTTTCTTGAAGAAGTGTCTAGTCATTTCTTTAATCAGGTTGCTTATTTTTTGTCCCCTTTGAGTTCTTTATATATTTTGGATTTTAACCCCTTACTGTGTGTCTGATTTGTAAATATCCTCTCCTATTTGGTAGGCTGTATTTGATGATAGTGTGGAAGATTTCTAGTTTAACATAGACCTGTGTGCTGTGTTTGCTTCTGTTTCCCATACCTTTGGAAATATGGTACAAACATATCTGTAATACCAATGTCAAGGAGCATAATAACTTGTTTTCCTCCATGTATTTTAAAGTTGAGGTTTTAAATGCAAACTTCTAATGCATTTTGAGTCAATATTTGTGTGTGGTGTTAGGTATTTGGTCCTGTTTCATTCTTTTACATGTAGCTATGAAGTTTTTTCAGCACTATCTATAGGAGACACTTTCCTTGCTCTGTTGTACCCTCATCACTATTTTGTCACAAATCAGTTGTCAGCATATATGAGTTTATATCTGGGTTATTATTTCTGGTTCATGGATTTGGATTTGTTTGTATTTCAACACTATGCAATTTTCATAAGTCACTCTAGTGCAGTTGAAGTCAGCAAGTATGATACCTCCATTTTTGTTCCTTTTTGTCAGAATTGTTTTGACTATTTGGATTCTTTTGTAGTTAACAAATTTCATGATATTCTTCGTTATATTTCTGTGAATAATGCAGTTAAAACTTTGTTAGAAATTGCAATGAATATATTGCTTTAGTAAATAAGGCCATTTAAATGATGTTAATACTTTTACTTCATGAGTACAAATATCTTTCCATTTCTTTGTATCTTCTTCTAGATCTCTTATAGTTTTTGGTATATAGGTCATTTTACCTCTCTGGTTAAATTTACTCCAAGATATTTAATTATTTTTGATGTGATTTTAAATTGGCTTGTTTTCCTAGTTTTTCTTTCTGCTAATTCATTATTAGTATATGGAAACACTACTGATTTTCATGTATTAACTTTGTAGACTGACACTTTATTATTTCTAGTAGACTCTGGGATTTTCTGTGTATGTTCTTGTATCACTTGCAATTAGTGTAGTTTTAATTCTTCCTTTTGTTTGGATAACTTTTGTTCTTCTCTTGTCTAATCACTCTGGTTAGAACTTCAACTCTCTATTGAATAGTGATGAGACTGCACATCCTTGTCAGTGATCTTAGAAGTTTTCAATTTTTCACCACTGGGCATGATGTTGGGTGTGGGTTTATCATATATGGTTTTTATTATTTTGAGGTAAGTTTCTTCTGTAACTATTTTGTGGAGAAGGTGTGTTTCTCATTGCTGCACTTAATGTCTTACAACTTAAATGAGTATCTTGTAAGCAGCATATACTTGGGTTTGGCTTGCGATTTGTTGGCATGTAATTGTTTGTAGTAGTCTCTTATGCTCCTTTGTGTTTCTCTGGTATCAATTGTAATGTCTTCTCTTTCGCTTATTTTTTTTCTAGTCTTTTCTCAATTACTCTATCCAAAGCTTTGTCAATTTTGTTTACTTTTAAAAAAATCCTCTTTGTTTCATCAAGCTTTTCTATTTTACTCCTAGTCTCTACTTCATTTACTTTTGTCTAATAGTTGTTTCCTTCCTTCTGCTAATTTTGGGCTTCATTTGTTACTCTTTTTATAGTTCCTTGACATATAAAGTTATATAGTTTATTAGATTTCTTTTTATTTACATAATATGTGCATTTATAACTATAAATTTTACACTAAGAGCTGCTTTTATAGCATCCCATAGATTATAGTGTGTGTTTTTCCATTTACATTTAATTCAATATTTAAAAAGAGTTTGGGAATTTTTAATTGTGATATAACTGAAATATAACATTATTTTTCAGGCATACAACATGGTGCTTCAACATTTGTATATACTCTCAGAAGATCACTAAAATAAGTCTAGTTATCATCCATCACCATACGTAGTTATTACTTTTCTTCTTGTGAAGAGAACTTTTAAGATATATTCTTTTAAAATATGTAATTATATCTTTCAGGGGATGACCAGGTGATAATGTGTTTCTGAGTTGACCTATAGGGTGTTAGCCTGTTAAGAACTATTTCTGGTTTTGATACTGTCACATTGAACTCATGTACAGAAGCCCAGGGATAGATGATCAGGAGTTTTCCCTGGTGGCACCCACAAAAACCAAGGCAGTAGATATAAAAACAAGAGCAAGAAAATTATGTGCAAGGTCCCCATTAGGAGTTACCAGAACTCTCTAGAGTATGGCAGAGGTAGAGCAGAAAAAATAATGTCATACCCTCTTAATTGCCTCTGTACAGAGTATTACTGTTAGCACTTAGGTGTGTGTTTAACTAGTATCTTGCCTCTCAAGCCTCAACTACGAAGAAAAGCTAGTAATCCTCTTTCGCAGAAAGACTAGGTGTTTGAGCCTGTTACCCCTCTCCTGTGCCATGGGATGATAGCCAGTTAACTCTTTCTCCATTTATTAAAGACCTCTGGGATCTGGGAGTATAAGCCCATCAGCCACAGTAGTGAGGCCAATTTGAGGTGTCATTTCCTCTCTTCTGGTTTGTAAATGTCTGTATATTTAATTGCTCCTAATATCGGCGAATATGCATTTTACAAATATTATATCCTGGGATGGACTGATTCCTCCATCATGATATACTGACTTTCTTTGTCACTTATTGCCTGTTTTGTCTAGAGACTATTTTATCTGATACAGTTACAGCTATTCCAGCTTTATTTTGGAATTCATTTATATGGAATATATTTTTCAATCACTTCCTTTTGGTCTATGTGTGTCCTAAAAACTGAACTGAATGCTCTTATAGGCAGCATGGCTGTTTCATGTTGCTGTATTTGTTCATTTTTTACCCATCTAGCTGCTCTATGCCTTATCATTGGAAACTTTAACCCATTTACATTTAAAGTATTTGTTGTTAGTTATTGCCTTTCTTTTCCCATTGTTTCCTAGCTGTTTTGTAATTCCTTTGGTCCTTTCTTCTCTTGCCTTCTTTCTCTGAGATTTGATGTTTTCTGTAACTTTCTCTCTTTTCTTTCTGAAAACTTTATAATGCACATAATGTTGGTCTCAATGCTGTTTCATAATTCCATAAATCTGTCTTCATGATTTTTTTGTTAGAGTAATTCCACTTCCCTGACTTCTAGTTTGCTGATATTTTTCTTCTACTTCATCTAGTCTTCTATAAACCACTCTGTTGAATTTTTTAGTTCAATTATTCTTCAGCTTTGTAATTTCTGTTGGTATGTTATTTATCTCTTTGTTGAATTCTCACTTTCTGTACATTATGACCCGGACCTTATTGAGCAACTCTATTACCACTATTTGAACACTTTAAATGGTAATCATTTATTCCCATTTCATTAGGTCTTTGTGGAGTTTTACCTTATTTGGAATTGTTTCTCTGTTTCTTAACTCTGTGTTGTTTTCTATGCATTGAAAACGCCCTCTATCTTGATGAAGTGGTCTACTATAGGAGATAACCCTGTATTGTTGTCATCCCAGCCATAGCCCTTGGTTGTCTCTTAAACCTTTGTGATAGTCCAAGTCACCTTGTTTTTTGTAGTTCCCGTGGTTAAGTGTATGTTAGACTTGCTTGTGTCCCAAAGAGGAGGATTTCATTTAATACCTAGATGTAGAGTGATTGCAAATTGGATCCAACAACAGCAGCTTTTGAACAATGCAAATAGATCTCCTTGAAAGAAAGACTGGGAGGTGGTCATTTTTGTGTGTTCCCTCTATGCTGAGCCCTAGTAGATAATCAGTTAAGAATGGTGTCTTTGTTTACTACAGTCCTGTGAGGTTGACAAACATAAGACTAGCAGGCCTTACTAGCCCATGCCATCAAGAGATGTATCTCCTGGGTAGCAACCACAGATGCTATAGTTCCAGGCATGTATACAAGATCCTCCCAGAGATAATCTGGAAACCTGGATCTGACTACAGGGAGAATGTGTTAAGTTAGAAATCTGACTCTTTAGCTATAACTTTAAAAATTTGTAAATAGACCTTTTCTGGGGAAAGCATGGGATTTGGATATTTCCAGATACTGTCTCCTTATTGGGTCCTAGTAGAGATAGCTGTTGAAAACTGCTTCTTTTGTTTGCTACAAACCTACTAAACCCCTAAATGCAAGCCCTGCTGGACACCAGAACCAACCATTCAAGGGTTGTTTCTTCTGGGCAGCAGACACAAAAACTGGGTGCCAGAGATATCTATGTACAAGCTCCTTTCAGGAGGACACTGGTGACCTGGAATGGAATAAAGGGATAGAATGAAGATGGTAACAGTTGGCCTCATAGTCTCATGAGGGGATCTCAGGAGGCCACTGAAAGTTTATTAAATTAGAAACTTGACCTTCAGGCTGCAGCTATTAAGATATGCAAGAGGGCCTGTTTCTAGAAAACACTGGGAAATAACCAGTTTCTTTGTTGTCTCTGTAATGAGACCAGATGGTGGGGGAGATCACTATAGGAGTCCTTGTGAGCCTGTTATATATATATATTTTTTTTTCTGCCATAGTTTCATGGTTCTTATGGATGCAGCCCCATTGGCTTTTAGATCTAGGTATTTGGAGTGGGGCGGGTGAGTCCCTCAGGTAAAGCCCTTAAGTATTTGGGTACTAGATGTTAGGTTCAAATCCTTTGACCCGTGGGAAGAAGCTGGGAGCTGTAAGTCCCTTCCTATTGTGTGTT
Organism: Scalopus aquaticus; assembly: GCA_004024925.1. Lineage (NCBI taxonomy): Eukaryota > Metazoa > Chordata > Mammalia > Eulipotyphla > Talpidae > Scalopus > Scalopus aquaticus. Next base: position 106,145 of record PVIJ01001490.1, on the reverse strand, counting down.
GCTGTGCCAGGGGTGGTGTTTATGGTGTGTGTCCCAGGCTTTTTCTATCCATTTCAGTGTAACTATTTCCCCCTGGATATGTAGGAATCAATCATCTAGTTTCTATATTTCTTTCAGAGTTAATTGTTCTACATGTAGTTGTGTAGAGTCAGCCCTCCTTATCATAGGTTTTGTTTCTGAGGGTTCAGTGACTGGAAGTAAGTGCATGGTTGCATATGTACTGAACATGGACAGACATTTTTTCCTAGTCATTATTTCCTAAACAATACAGTATAACAACTATTTTCATAACATATACATTGTATTCGGTATTACAAATTATCTAGAGACAACTCTTTAAAGTCTATAAGAGGACATAATAGGTTATATGCAAATACTACACTATTTAAGGGACTAGAGCATCTGAATTTCGGTATCTGTTTAGGGGTCCTGTAACCAATCTGCTACAGATACTAAAGGTTGACTATATTCAATGTGTCTGTCAGAGGAGGGGCATTTAGGGAACTTCTGTATCTCCACAGACTAGAACTCTCAGTTTGAGTATTATTTATTTTTTAGGTAACATAGTTTACAACACTGTGTGATTCAAAAGCATAGGATCAGGAATCTTTAGATGTATGTCAGCACATCATACCCACCACCAAGGCACCCACAGTCCTCCACAATAGGCCACTTTGTTTTCCCCCAGTCCTTTCTTGTAGCCTCAATTCCAGTCAGATTCTAGGGTTATTAGACTGGTTTTGTCTGACCCTTTGTTTTGTTACTATTTGATCTTTCTCCTTCTGATTCATTTCACTTAGCATAATCTCCTCCAGTTCTATCCATGTTGTTGCAAATGACAAGAGTTCAACCTTTTTTTATAGTTAGGTAGTATTCGTGTGTGTGTGTGTGTGTGTGTGTGTGTGTGTAAAAATCACATTTTTCTTTTCTATTCCTGTCATCAGGCATTAAGTTGTTTCCATAACTTGGCTATTGTAAATACTGATGCAATGAAAGAGGTGTGCTTATATCCCTTCAAATTAATATTTTTCTTCTGGTAGACACCAGAACAGAATTGCTGAATTATATGGTAGGTCTATTTTTAGTACTTTGAGAAACCTGAATATTATTTTCTAGAGGGGATGTAGTTGTCTACATTTCTCCAACCTTCAGTGTATGAAGGTTCCTTTTGTCTCCACATCCTTGCCATCCTTGCCTTCTGGTCTTTTTTGACATGGATCATTCTTGAAGGTGTGAGATGGTATTTCATTATGCTTTTGAATTGTATTTCCCTGAAAATGATGATGAGCATTTTTCATGCGCCTGTTGGCCATATGCATATCTTCTTTGGAGAGTTCCATCTTTTTATCGGGTTCATTGTTGAGTTGTATGAGTTCTTTGTAAATATTGGATATCAGCTCTTTGTCAGATAGATCTTGTGCAAATATTTTCTCACATTCAGATGGCTGTCTTTTTGTTTTACCGATAGTTTCTTTCACCATGCAGATGTTTTTCAGTTCAATCTAGCCCTTTTTTCTTTATCTTTGTTTCTCTTATAGTTGGAGACAAGTCCACAAAGATCACTGAAGTCAATGTCATAGTGTTTTGCCTATGTTTTCTTTAATGTATTTTATGGTTTTGGGTCTTAAATCCAAGTAACCAAGTAACCAATCATGCCACACATTTACTAAATATCAAAGATTGTAATACATATGCCAAAAACTAGAGACAATACTATTTATTAGGGATTCAAATATGAAAGCGATAGAGTTCCTGCCCTCAGGGACTTTACAATTGTAAGGGGAATATATTTATACTATAAATATGATATGGCCTAAAAGCAATGTACCTATACTGGAGTTATCAAAGAAGGCTGAAAGAATGTGTGCTTAACCCAAAGCTTAGAAAAGAAATAGTAGCTAGCAGGGCAAGGTCTGGAAGGAGCCATGACCGGCATGAGATGAGATAGCATAGTGAATGTGCAGGGCAAGCTTGTTCAGAATGACTATATTACAGAGGTGGATCACAGAATTAGGGATATATGGCAATAGAACGGTCTGGAGAGATAGGCAGGGGTCAAGGTCCTGAAAGGTCTCATCCATGAAATCATGGGCAGTTGGACTTTATCCTGTTGGTAAAGGAGACCATATTTAATAAATAATACTTTGGGTCGGGGGGAAGTACTCAGATTCCATTTTGAAGAATGATATGGGGTGAGGTGCAGGGTAGGCAAGTAGAAACAAGAATAGTATGTTAAGGAATCTCTATGGAAATATAAGCTACAAGTGATGAGAGTAATTTGTTGCAGTACAAGTAGAGATAGGAGGAAATGATTAAGAACAGGATTTCTCAGTCTCAGTGTTACTGATATTTTGGGCCAGATGTGCGGATGGAGGGGGGCGGGGAGTTTTCCTGTGCTTTGCTGGCTGTTTAAATAGCATCCTCGGACTCTACACACTGGATGACAAGTAGCAGGTCCCTCTCCACTCATGAGAACCAAATATGTCCCAGATATCACCACTGTTTCCCATGGGGCAAAATTGGCCCTAATTGAGACCCACTGGTTTTGATATGCTGCTATTATCATGGAAAAATAAAAAGAGGTTTTATTTTGGACACATTGAGATACTTATGGGATATACTAATGGATAGGCCCAAAAAGCAGTTGGATGGATGAGTATATGCTCAGAGGAAGAACATCAGTCAGAGATACATTTTTGGAAAGTATTTGCATATAGATGGGATAAAAAAATCACAGGAGAGGCTGAAGATCACTGAGGGCTATCTGTGGAGTTAGAAGAGTACTAGAAAGGAACTCTAGAAAAAATCTCGAGTTTGGTGTATTAGAGTATTAAATCACCACTCTAATTCTCTGCAACAAAAGGAAAGATAAAAGAGAAGCCATGTAGCAATATGTACTTTTTAATCAGTAATGAAGATCTTGATACTGTTACCCAAGTGGAAGTAAAAATTTAAAAATAAATGATGGTGGGGTGTAATGGGAAAACTTGTATGAAATGGTTAGTTTCCTTATTACAAAGAGTTTTAAATGTATCGTTTTTAAAATTTATTTTCTCTATCCTTTCAAAACTGAAAAAAAAAAGCCTCTTAAGGAGCTTTATAGTTATATTATGGTGAATGAATACCTAGTCTACAGGGCTGAATTGAAAAATCCATCATGCATTTATTAACAGTGTTGTTTCACTACCTTGTCATCAATGTTCAAATGCAGTTCTGCAACTGAAGGCTCAGGGGAATACAGGAGCTTTTTATATAGACATGTTCTTTGGCTTTTGTTAAGACTCTGAAGTGATAATTCTTGGAGAAAATAAAATGTCATAAAGCAATGGACAAAAAGAGCTTATGGGATATAAAGCAAATCCAGTAACAGGAAATAGTATCACTTTTGGCAGGAAGGTCAGATGAAGTAGGAAGATAATTTCCTACAGGTGACAAGATTTCCATAGAGTCACAAAGCTAATTGCCTACAATGCCAATTATGATGCGAAGTCTTAGACGAGGGCAATAGCTTCCTGTCAAAATGGAACACAGTATTGAAAAGAAGGCCAGATGCTTTGGGTAAATAAGTGATTACCTGACTGTAAGTTAAATATCCTTTTGTGAGAAATGCTCATTCTTAGTGTCGAAAATGTATTTGAAAGGCCCACTCCCAAATAATGCTATGTATCTTCCAAAGGGCCTAACAACCAAGCTGCAGACCTATTCTAATTGCATTTTTCACACAGTGGTTCTGTGTGTAGAAAGGCAAACCAAATAAAGATTTTGAAATAATTTCCCCATCTTACTCATTAGAGTATGTACTTGTCATTTTTTTTTTTTGCCACACACAGAACCCCTTGTGCCCAATTCTATCAGTCTGGTCTGCCTTCCCAGTTCCAACCCCTGCTGCCTTTCCAGCAGCCTTCTCCCTCCCTCCCTTTGCCAACATTAGAAAAGAAGTTAACAAATGGTTCTAATTACCATAGTGGTTTGAGGCTTCTCCACTTTTTTTCCCTTCCAGCTGTAAGGATGTCCTCAAACTGAGCTTCACATTCAGAACTGCTGTCAAACTCTCCCTTTAATGGGCACTTAAATTTAATGTCAAGCTGATGCTTATGGAAGACCTTGATTAAATTTGCAAACAGTAGACTCTAACCAAACTGGAACTTTAGAGTTGTCTCATTTTGCCTTTCAAGCTCAAATCCCAGAAGTTTTCTTTTCTTTGTAAAGAATTAAGAAATTTGCTTGCAAAGACCTCGAGTATCAGTAAGACAGAAAAATGTAACAAGCAAAACGCTCAGAATGCTTTTGGAGAGAGAAAAAAAATCCCTCAGCTTATTAAAATTCTGTATGAATTAAAGATTTTTCCCATTGCTTTATTTTGCTCCCTTTCATTCAAAATCTGCAACTGTACAGCTATAATATTATAAGCAGTCCTAAAAAGTTTGCTAAAAGTCTTCCTAGTGTTCTTTCATACACAGTGGAATTAAGTTTTATATTGTATGGGCAGAGTGAAAAACATTAAGAAGAAACAACATAAAAGAAATGACAGAATCCCACTAACAATGTCATTGCTTCAACCAGTTACACATCTCCAACCTAGTCTCTTTCCTTTGTTTCTTCTTTTGTCTCTGAGAATCATATAGCCTTTCCTCCTTGAAGAGGTAATAAAAGGCTAGAAGTTAGAAGATCTGGAAGACTCATATTCTTTTCACTGGCTACTGTTTTGAACAGAGGCTGCTGGCTTTTGATATTTCTTTTGGGTTCTATTCACATCATCCGATTCAAATAGGTTTGCTTTCAAAGAAAATCAAAATTGTCAAGACCTGTGAAGCATGAAAAATAAATTGCTTTTTCCAACTCCAAAAAGCACCAGAAAAGCATTAATTTCTATCTTCTTATATAAACCTCTAACCCCTTATCCTCTAATCTATAGACACCACAAAATATTTGTATTTTCTTATGTATAATACATAACAGGAGATCAAACCTTATTACAAAGAAATGGAACTTGTAATACAACTAATATTTAAACTAGTGTTACTTTGAAGTTTGATTTGACTAGACACATATAAAACATTCAGGGAGGGTAACAAATTCTTGGGGCTGTCAGTATAAAATAGTCAACTAAGACACATCTACTGTGTTGTTAATGGCTTTGTTCTTTTAGCTAGTGGGAGAGCAGACTTCATAAAAGGAGAACATGAGGCAGTAGAAAAAGATAGCCTTGCAAAATGTTGCTAGATATGAAATATCCTGTCATAAGATTTTTCATTGAACTACAGCAGTGAGACAGCTTCTAATATTTTCCTTCTTTTAATACAACAGAGACCTACATTTCTGTGCTTGGTTTTCCAAAGCTAACTTAATTCTGTGGTTAAAACAGCCCAAAGTAGCACTAATTCTTAATATGTGAAAAAAAAAAAAGACTCGGATTTTGCAGTGGATAAAGTAGTAGGCAGTCACCAGGTTCCTGTTGAGAACTATAAATGATAAAAGGAATAGCAGATGGTTTCAGAAGGGAGAGCTTTACAGGGGTAATTTGTAGTGGAATAATACTATTTTCTGAATTAGGTAATAATAATTTGCAAAGACAAGTAAAGGTTCAGATACTATCTCATTTAATTATATGCTACTAAATATTCCAAGAATTCTTCGCTCAGCAGCCTTAAAACCAAAACCTGATGAGCTGACATTTTTAGGTTTGGATAATCTGACCTTACTCAAATCTTTTTCATATTGCTGCAGTTTTTCACAGGATTTAAAATTTAGTGCATCTAGCAGTCCAGGCTTCTGAATACAATGTCCTTTTCAATTTACTTAGTATCTGATTTAAGAAGATAAAGTAAAAGTAACCTTCTTCACTAGGAAAAGAGGAGTGAAATAGAGTAATATTTTCACTTAATTCAAGGCATTATGTGAGAAAGGGTTACATTTCAGCCTGGGTCTCTCTTTTAAGAGCCCCAAGCCCTTTGGAAGAATGTGGATAGCAGGGCAAAAAAATCGGCTAGTTAAGGTTTCCAATAAAGACACTGAGCAGGGGATTAGATAAGTATGTCTATAATCTTCCACATTTCCTAAATTCTACAGCTGACTCTGAAAGGAGGGAGTTACTATAAATACCAGATTATTCACAACCAAAGTTACTGAATTTACTAGACTTTTTGGCAATTGATGCAACCACAAAAACAGTAATATATAACGTAGGAGGGTGGAATGAAGAAACACTTCAGATATTCCTTATAATCTTCTTCCTTTAGTGATTGTCTATTTTTCATGTATATGCCCCCAGAATGAATGGCAAATGAAAGAAGATAGAGTACCACCATTTTGCATAATAGAACACTTCTATTTGTTAACAAGTGATTATACAAATTATCTTTCTCTTAATTTCCAAGTGATAATTTATTTCAGTAGCTTCTCATCATTCAAAGGAACAAAACTCATGAGGAACAACCATAGATAAGAAATAATCACAAAAAAGGAAAAGTCTAAGATCTTCATTGATGAATGGCAGTATGCTGGATATTCCAAAATACCACTTTAAAAACTGAGGAGGTGTCTAGAGGATAGGTCTAATCTGTTATGACATGAAATAGGATGCTTGCAATTATACACACAGTCATATAACATTTAAAACATTGGTATTTATTAACAAAATATTTCAGAAATGGACTGGGTCAAATTATAAGGGTTGAAAGCTGACTTCAATTGTATAATTTCTCAGACTATATAACCAGTTTAGAAAGCTGTTTTATCTCCTAAAACAGGGCTTAAATCACATCTTTCAAATGTTAGATTTTAAGAGAAACTCTTTCTCTTTCCTTTTGTCAGGGCAAAATATAGAAGTCTTTGTTTTTACAGACAAGTCTGCTTTTGTAAGAGGTGTGTATACATGAGGATGGAATAGGGTGCAGGAACAGTTAAATAAAAAGGCCTAAAAGAAAAAGGTCAAATCTTAAAAGCAGGAAATGAAAACTACTGAGGATAAAAGGTTACTAATGGCCCAAGAATCATTCACTAAAGTAACCCTCAAGTCCTTCCATATCCATCTCCAGAGAGGAATTTAAAGAGGCAAGAGTAGATGATGCATCTTTGGTTTTTTGGACACTTGTTTTGGGCTGAGGAGTTTCCGGTTGGGTGGATTCCTTCTTGACATCTTTACCACCATTTAGAATCCGTTGGCTCTCAAAAAAGAATTGATTAGGATGATTCAAAGAAAAGCCACAATCATCAACCTGTGCAAGGAAACAAATATGTATCATATTAACACTTTGGAAAAGTATACATAAAGTGTTTCAAAACTTACTCAGCCCTCAGTCAAAATCTCCTTAATAACCAAAACCTATATCCTAATAGTTCCTATTCCTAACACTCAATCCACTTTATAAATATTAATGCCTCCCCTGCATTTATATTTGCAGCCAAACCTCTGTACTTAGCTCCAGTTCCCTATCCAACCCTAGTTCTATATCCAACTCTTCCTCATCTCAAATGGTTCAAGTGCCTGGCACATTGTCATTCAAAAACTTCTCTAAAAATAAAATGTTTTGTTTGAAAGAAAACAATCCAAAATCACAGGGAAGGGATATGAAGACAGGTACCACTTTGATATTGCTCCCTGTTATCACTCATTTTTTAATTGAGGCTATGTTGGTTTACGTTACACTTGGCATAATCACTTCTGGCTCCATCCATCTTGCTGCAAATTGCATGAGTTTCTTTTTTGATAGCTGAGTAGTAAGTATCCCATTGTGTGTATATGCATCCTTTTGATCCACTAATTGCTTTTGAGCACTAGGATGTTTCCATAGCTGAGCTGTTGTAAATAGTGCTGTAATGCACATGGAGGTGCAAGTTTCCTTTCCAATGAACGTTTTTGCATTTTGGGGGGTAGATACTAGGAGAGCAATTTCTCGGTCAAACAGCAGACCCATTTTTAAATTGTCAGAGGAATTTCCATACAGCTCGCTATAGGCGCAGGGCCAGTCTGCATTACTACCAAATGTGTAAAAGGGTTCCTTTTTCTCCACATCCTCACCAGCACTTGTTTCTGGTCTTTTGATATGGGCCATTCTCACAGGTGTGAGGTAGAAGCTCACCATGGTTTTGATTTGCAGCTCTCTGGTAAGTGATAATAAGCATTTTTTCATGTGCCTATTGACCATCTGTATTGCCTTCTTTGAAGGAGTGCCAATTTAGCTCTTCTGCCCATTTTTTAAATTGGGTTTTCTTTTTGTTGAGTTGTATGAGTTATTTGTAGATCTTTGATATCAGCCCCTTGTCGGATGTGCAAATATTTTCTTCTCCCATTCAGTAGAGTATCTTTTCATTTTAGTGATGGTTGCTTTCACTGTGCAGCGCTTTTCAGTTTGATGTAGTCCTAGTTGTTTATATTCTTTTGTTTTCCTTGCTGTTAGAGACATATCTGCAAAGATATCACAGAAGCTTATGTCAGTGTTTTGCCTATGTTTTATTTTATGTATATTATGGTTTCAGGCTGTATGTTCAAGTCTTTTGAGTTGACTTTTGTATATGATGTGAGATATTGATCTGGTTTCACTTTTTCCTGTGGTGGTCCAGTTTTCCCAACCCCATTTATGGAAGAGGCTTTCCTTGCTCCTGTGTATACTCTTGGTTCCTTTGTTGTCAATTAACTGTCCGTATAGATATGAATTTATTTCTGGGCTCTCTATTCATTGGCCTGTGAGTCTATTTTTGTTCCAGTACCATGCTGCTTAAATTAGTTTTACAGTATAGTTTGAAGTCTGAAAGTGGGATATCACCATTCTTATTTGTGTCAGGATTGCTATGGCTATTTGGGATCTTTTGTGATTCCATGTGATTTTCAGTAATGTTCTATTTCTTTGAAGAATGCCATCAAAACTTTGATAGGGGTTACAATGAATCTATATATTGCTTTAGGTAGAATGGCTATTTTGAAAATGTTGATTCTTCCAGACCATGAACAGGGAATAGCTTTCCACTTCTTAGTATCTTCTTTTATCTATTTTAACAATGTCTTACAGTTTTCTTTGTATAGGTCCTCTCCTTTGTTAGGATGTTTGTTTTTAGTGTGTTTGTAAATGCAATGGTTTTTAAATTTCTTCCTCTTCTAGCTTGCTCATTGTGTGCATATAGGAAGGCAACTGATTTTTGCGTATTGATTTTATCACCTGTCACATTGCTGAACTGATTGTTTCAGTTAGTTTTTCAGTGGAGTTTTTAGTGTGCTCCATGTATATAACCATGTTTTCTGCAAATAATGACAGCTTTCTTTCTTTCCCAATTTGGATTCCTTTTATATACTACTCTTGCTTAACTGCTCTAGCAAGGACTATCAATACTTTGTTGAATGGTAGTGGTGAGAATGGACATCCTTTCTTGAATCAGATTTTAGTGGAAAAGCGTTCACCATTGAGAATGATGTTTCTTCTGAGTTTGTCAAATACAGCTTTTATTATATTATGTTCCAATTTCCAGGTCCGTTTTCCAGGGTTTTCTTCATAAATGGATATTGAATCTTATCAAATTCTTTTACAGCATCTATTGTATGATCATGTGGTTATCTTTTTGTTGATGTGGTGAATTATGCTGATTGATTTTCAGAAGCTGAACTACCTTTGTGTTCCTGGTATAAATCCCACCTGGTCATGGTGTATAATCATTTTAATGCATTGTTAGACACAGTTTGCTAAGATTTTATTGCGGATTTTTGCATCTGCATTCATTAGTGAAATTGTAATTTTCTTTTTTGTGTTGTCTTTGGTATTAATGTTGGCCTCATAAAATGTATTTGGGAGTACTCCTTATCTCAAAAGAGTCTGAGAAGGATAGATATTAGCTGATCATTGAAGTTTCAGTAGAACTCCCCTTTGAAGCTATCTGGTCCTGGACTTTTGTGTTTTGGGAGAGTCTTGATTACTGTTTTAATTTCTTTGCTTGTGAATGGTCTTTTCAGGTTTTCTGTCTCTTCCCTAGTCAGTCTCAGATGACTGTATGTTCTAAGAATTTGTCCATCTCTTATAGGTTGTTGAACTTACAAGCAAATAGATGTCCATAGTAGTCTCATTATCCTCTGAATTTTTTGCAGTGTCTGTTGTAACTTCTCTTCCATTTGTAATCCTATTTGAGTTTTGTACCCTACTTTTTTAGTGAGCCTGGCTAGAGGTTTGTCTTATTTTAAAACCAAAACACAGCTTTTGTTTTCATTAATCTTTTGGACTGTCATTGATTTTTATTTCACTTATTTCTGCTGTAATTTTTATTTTCTTCTACTGGCTTTTGGGTTGTTGTTTTATTCTAGTTTCTGAACGTGAGAGACAGTTATTTGAGCTATTGTTCCTTGATGTTGAGTCTGTATTTCTCTGTACTTCCTCTTAGTAAAGCTTTCTGTGTCCCATAATTTCTGGAAGGTTGTATCCTCATTGCCATTTGCCCTATTGTTTATTTCTTCTTTCCTAAGTAACTCAGTAATTTTTAAGAAGTGTGTTGTTTACAGCAATTAGTTTTCTTTTTTCCTTTTGTAGTTGATTTCCAGTTTGATGTCTTTATGGTAAGAAAAGATTATTTGGTATGACTTGAGTCTTCATGAATTCATTGGTACTTGTTTTGTGACTCAGTGTGTGGTCAATCCTGGAGAATGTCCCATGTGCACTTGAGAAGTATATTTAAGTTTTTGGAGGTGCAATACCCCATATCTATTAGGCACCATGTGGTCTGATACTTCAAGGCTATTGTGTCCCTATTTTCTCTCTAGTCTATCTGTCCATGGCCAAGAATAAGGTGGTGAAGTCTCCCACCATAAACGTGATTTCTCTTATGTCTGTTTTCAGAGTTAATAGTAGTTGACTAATATATTTTGGTGCTCTTTGAACCTCAGGTGTGTTTACTGGAGACAGTAGAAAGTTGGATTCTATTTCCTGATTCAACTAGAGATTCTGTGTCTTTTAACTGGTGAGTTCAGTCTGTTTACATTTAGAGTGATTACTGACATATGAAATTCTGTTGCTGCCATTTTGTCCTTAATATTGTGTTTTAATTTACTTCCTTGTTCAGTTCTTTGTTTGTTCCTCTCTTTGGTTTATACATTAGAATTCCTTTTAATAATACTTGGAGGGAGGAATCTAGTGGTTACAAACTCCTTCCGTTTTTCTTTGTCTGACATGGCTTTTATTCCTCCCTTATATCTGAAGGAAATCCTTGTAGGATATTCTTGGATAGCAGTTTTTAAGTATTTTGATCACATCATTCTATTTTCTCCTTGCCTGGAGTGCTTCTTCAGAGAAGTCCAGTGTATCCTAAGCACGGTTTCTTTATAGGTTATCTGCTGCTTTCCCCCTTGCCAGCTTCAATAATTTTTGATTTGAACTCTTGAAAGTTCAATTATCATATGTGTTGGTATAGGTCTCATTTTGTTTGGGTACCTTGGTGTTCTTTTAGCTTCCTATATTTGGTTCCTTCTCCAGTTTCAGGAAGATTTCGTCTATTTCTTTAAAAACATTTTGTGTTCCTTTCTCTGTCTCTTTCTCCTCCTGGGTACCCATTATTCTTACATTGCCTTTCCTCATGTAGCTGGAAATGTTTCTTCATTTCTTTTTTAAATTTCATCTCTCTCTTCTTCTGCCTGGATTCTTTGTGCAGTCACATATTTAAGCTCACTGATTCATTCTCCCATTTGGTCAATTTATCTCTATAGCCTTTTCTAATATTTTTCATAACCTCTTCATCTTTTTTAGATCCAGCATCTCCATTATTTTCTTGCTTAAAGCTTCAATTTTGGTCTTCTGTTCATTGACTTTCTTTTTTAAGACATTTGTTTCTTGGAGTTTCCTTGTATATCTTTGACCAGCTTTTCTGTTTTCTGTTATTGTTTCATTTCTTTGATTTTCTTTATGATGGCAATTTTGAATTCTGTATCTGATAGGAAGAACAGACCTTCCATGTCATTGTGAATGATTTCTGGAGATTTTTTCTCTCTCTACAACATAGTATTCCCACATGGGTTCATGTTATTTTTTTCTGTTTTTTTCTTCTGCCCATTATTTGTTGTCTGTGCTGGTGCTGATGGTGGTGGCAGGACTTCAATCACAAAGCCTCTTCAGTGTAGTGTGTACCTCTTCAGTGTCCAATCTATTGAAGTCTGTGCTGGTCTCTGTGTCCAAGGGGTAGTCAACCCCACTGCATAGTACCCTCAGACCTGTGTCCTTCTGGTTTGCTGCTTAAGAGCCACAATCAGTGGGATCCAGGCCTTTTGTTTACTCTCTGGCTAGAGGTTGTGAGAAACCTGGTTTCAGCTAAGTTGATAGCTGTCAGCTAGGCTCTCCAACTGGAGGCCACAGTGACCAGGCTTTTACGCACCAAGCTGGAAGCTCTATTCCTGTGACTGGTAGCTGAAGGCTAAGGGGTCAGTTTTTTTCACTGGCGGTTGGTGGCAAGAAGCTTCCCAGTTCTCATCCAGACAGCTGGCAGATGAATGTGGCAGTGGGAACCAGGATATGCAGTGAGCCAGCTTCACTTCTACGGGTGGTAGAGGCCAAGGTGGCAGGTGGGCAGATTATGCTCCTTCTGTTAAGTCAGTAGCGAGAGTCCCTCAATTGTTACCTGAAAGATGGGTTCCTGCATCTGGCTATCGGATGCTTAAATCCATCTGGATCTCACTCTTGGAGTTGCTATCCTCCTGTGGTTCATAGCTGGCTACCAGGCTGGTAGTTGGCCTCTTAGAGTAGCCAAAGGTTGGGCTAGAGGCCCCCTCCTAAGAATGTTGCTCCCTGTGCTCTTGCAGACCGCCATCTTACCTTCAGGAGCTACTGGCCCTGCTTCACCGCACTGGAGCCAAGAATGCAGGGAGGTAGTCAGCCAGCATCTTCACTCTGCCACCATCTTTATAGGTCTGGTATATTGTATCCCATTTGGTATAATACAAAGTCCAACAAAGAAACTTAATGTACTTTCTTTATTCCCACACTGAGATTTCCCTGTCATACTTTTTGACAGAAAGTCAGAAAGTCTTTTTTTTTTTTTTGTAATTTTCATTGTGGTTAATGCAGACATACAAAGTTCATAGTCGTATGTTGTTTTTCTCAAACATTATCACTAAAATTGAAATTAAATTTTGAGTAGCACTTCAAATCACCCATTACTTTGTGCTTTTAGTACTCAAAGAAGCTTTGTAAAGGTTATCAACACTTTTTGTATTTGAAAAACTCAGCAAGCACTACTTTTCTACATTTTGATTCTAAAATTCTAGTAATGGTTACAAAATACATTTCTTAATAGTTGTAAACAGTTATTTAAATGCCTATTATGTGTCAGACACTGTTGTAAATAGCATAAAACACACATTCATTCACACACACACACACACACACACACACACACACACACACACACGTTTATATCAGCTAACTCCCATAAGAGCCTTCCAAAGGTAAATTAGCAGTATTTTCCCCAGTTTTTCAGATGAGGTATCTGAAGGAGAGAAATCGAGCAACTTAACTGGGGAGGGTTAGAAATAGGGTATGAATTAGCATAGTCCATGCTCAGAAAAGTATGTTCTGCTGTTTTTGTCCTTATGCCAAAGTCAGTAATTTTAGATTGCATTTATTAAAATTTGTAAGTCTTTACTAACTCATGGTGTTTTCTCCTGAAAAGTTAACCTTCCTACAGTGAGTCACTTTCAATCAATGGGTAGAGTGAGTTGATGGCATATAAGACAGTCAAAAATCCCCGCCCTCTCTGCCCTTAGCTAGTTGGAGTTGACAACAACAAAAGATCATTTTGCTTGTTACTTTGTTTTTTTGTTAGGGGGTATTTTCACTTCGGATGTTTTAAAACTGACAATTCATTACACTTTTTTGTTCATCTGTCATATTTATCAACCTTTTAATATCTGACTCGTACTGAAGTGACCGGCAAATAATAGGTATCTAATAACCATTTGAGTTGTGCCAAATCTAACAAGTGTATGCTCGTCATACATTTCACATATTAGCCGAAGATTTCCTATGTACAAGGCCATGGTAGAAACTAGTAGTTTTTTCAGCATACAAAAGTGCATTTGACTAAGACTTACTCTAAAGAAATTTCCAGTCTAATAAGTCATACAGTTAAAAACCTCTATTAAGAATGAAGAGGTGACAAGGGTCACATACAAAGGCCTATTATACTCCACATTAGAGTGAAATTCTGGCTCAGGAAATCAAGGCTGGCTTTGTGAGGAAAGGGCTATATGAGTTGAGTCTGGAAAGATGGAGAGAGAGAAAAGCTGGGATAATGAGGTCAAGGGCAATACAAACAGCAGGACCGCATGAGCAAGGTAAAGAGGAGACATCCCAGGAAAGCAAGTAGTACAAATGGCCTGATGTAAAAGGCACATAAAGAGGAAAACAGAAAATGAGGTTGGAAAAAGAAATAGAGGCCAAACCTCAGAGAGCCTTGAAAACCAGGGTAAGTAGTCTAGATCTAATTCTTTGAGGCAATAGGGAGTTACTAAAAATCCTTAAGAAGGGAGATGATGTGCTTAGATCTATATATAATCTTATGGTAGATTAAAATGAATTAGAGAGCTAGAGGGGTTGCAGTCATGGTCCATAATAAAGTCTCTTAACAAGTAAAAAACAAGATCTTTCCTGATAACATATACTTGAGTACTCTAGGATTCTCTGATTCTCTTTAATCAATTTCTGATATATGCTTGACCAATAATTTTACAGGCACTTCTATGTATAGTAGACTGATTTATTTTAAGTTATTATCCAGATCACTAAGAATAAATTTTTATCTGCTTCTATGCTGCTTAATTAAAAAGTGTTTCCTGAATGTTTTATGATACATTTATAATTTTTATTAATAATAGTCATCTGTGAACTATTATATTCAATTTTTCATTCAATTCATCAAAAACAGAGATCCAATATAAAGTTTGCATTTTGCAAAGTGTTTCATGAAAAGTAAGTTTATTGCCTAGACATTTCAATCTGAAGGCTGTATATTTTATAGAAAGAACATGAGAGATTGGAAAGACCTTGGGGAGCCTTTAAATTGCATCTTTTTATGTATAGTAGGAAACTGAAAGCTAAAGAGATTATATGATTCATGCAAAATGACAGAACTAGTAACTGAATTAGAATTCAGAACATTTTTTTTTTCTTTAGATTTATTTATTTATACATACAGCTGGGGTACAGGCCAGAGGTGTGGAGTGGTGAGAGGCTTCACCAGACACAGAGCGGGGAGCAGAACAGGCAGATCAGAAATACACTGCTGAGGGGAGCAGCGGGCAAGGCAGGAGAGGTCTGCCGCACCATGTGGGATTCTCCCCAGCTGGGCATCGAACTCGCATCACTGCTGCTGACAGCTCCACAGCCCAGCGCTTAACCGCTGCGCCACCAGGGAGGCCCAGAATTCAGAACTTTTGACTAGATCACTTAATTGCTCCAAAATCTGTTTTAAGAGGTCTTACACAAAATCAAATTTATAATCACATCATAAATATTACTTCTAAAGCTAAATTCAGCTTAAATATTACAGAAAACATTGCAGTAATAGTATTTCATGAAAAAAAAAAGAATCTAGGACCTTGTGCTGTAATTACATGTTGGGGACTTTCTCTATCTGCAAGCTGCTAAAATTTTCAATACATCTATCATTCAGGAATCCAGGGATGGCTCTCTGTATTAAACTGAATTATTAGATTTCAATATGGACGAAATAATCTAGGGTAATCTTTAGACATCTCATCAGTGAAGTAGAATACTAGTGGCACTGTCTATGGGGTAAACCAAAGAAATATAAATGTGAAGAGTTATTGGCTCTAAGTTTCTATGAGAAACTCACACTGGAAATTGGTGGAGATTATGGGTATGGTACATGAAGAAAAAGTAATCAAATTCCTATTCTCACATATAAGACCAGCAAATATATAATTATGGAATATACTTTTTAAAATGAATTACCGTATTTTCATTAACCAACTAAAACAGTGCCAAGGGTTTTGAAATGAGGGTCTACACCATGGTTCCATGTGATGTCCTGTGTTTCTCAACTCTCTCCAGGTTTGCAACTACCCTTTCTTCACTCATTTTCCTGAACTTGTGGTATATTAAGTTGCTTAATAGCATGGTGGGAAATTATGACCTTTCCTTCTCTTTACTAGATTGTATTTTCTTCGAGGTTTGGTTGTCTTGTTTCTTTTAGTTTTATTTTTGGTTGAAGGAAGTACATATGGCTGTCATCAAGGTTCATCTTGTTCAGGGAAACTTACAGGCTTTGAGGGAGGTGGGGGAGGCACATAAGCAAAACAGAATAAAATATTTTACTTTAAAATCAAAGGTTAGACAGAGTTAGCCACACCGAAATCCCTCCTCTTCACTTATTTCTGCTCAGGAATAGTAGTTGGTGTCTCTTTTTTTTTTACTCAGTTTACTTTAATCTTCTGTTTCTTTCTTTGCCTTGTTGTGTAGGTGCTGTTGATGAAGTTTTCATTTGGGGTTAATAATTTATGTTTTGTACATTCTAAGTATGAGGAGAGGGAACTTCTGTCACATTTCCATTTTGCCACATTGGCTTGAAAGTTCCAAAGTAGTACTGCAAGGGATATGAAACAAGCTCTGTATAGATGGAGCTAGAAGGGTGTGGAGGAGGCCTTTGTGGGCTATACTATAAATTTAAATTTAGAATTTCTTTCTTTGGAGTAATGGGAAAGGCTTTTTAAAAGCAGGTAACTGAAATGCTGACATTTCCCTACTTTAAAGATCACTCTAGCAGCTGTGTGCAGGAGAAAGAATTAGAATGGTGCATGTGTTGTAGATGCTGAGAAATGAGTTAGGAAGCTATCACAGTGATCCAAGTGAGAAATGATGGTGGCTTCTAGCCCAGTATTCTAATGATACTCAAAATAATGACCCTAAGTTATTACTAAAGAAAAATAAAAAGCTAACTGCATTTGGAGTATCCTATTTAAGATTACAGGAAAATGTGTGATGAATGTTAACAAGATTTCTGTAGAAATTTATATGTTGAAAGAAAGTTATGCTCAGCTATTTGGAAATAAGTATCCAGAATAACTCCGTATGTACAGAGTTTCATTTCTAAAGAAACTATTTTCAATTAAAATTCAGAGATCAATTTACGTAGACTAATATTTTCATTTATACATGGGGTATGTTGAAAGAAAAAAACACTACAGTATAAAATTGTTCCCTAAAATTACTAAGAAAATGGGTTTCAAGTAGGCCAGATTTTGACAGCTAAGTGAATTGCTCTCAAACATTTACTTGGAATCAACATATTTTGCCCACAATGACCTTCACACAAACATAGGTTTCATATTTCTGCCACAGTAAATGTAGATTTTTGAAGGAATGGAAGCAATATTGTTTTACCTATGGGATGTTTGGGTTTTAATCAAGAGGTTTTGTAGTGACAGCTTATAATGAGGCAGCTGGTATTACCCAAAAAAAGCCATATGGAACTATCACAGTGCTGCTGTAAATGGTATCAATTAACTGGTTCATTTTTCAAAACTTTCATTAAAGTGAGTTTGATCAGAGAGGCCTCAGGAAAATAAACTTAGGGTTTTGGGAGGAGGGACAGGCAGGATGGCAGAAATATGATAATAGAAACTATTTTTAAATTACATTAGAAAAAATGAGATACATCTAAAATCTATAATGAGACATCTAGTGAATACAAACAACCTTTTTATTTCATTGATTCATGTGTGGTTTATGTTAGACTACCTCTATATGTGGGAAGAATTAGACATAAGTCTTTTCAATATCTTCATTAATATAAGGCAAGTTTTTTAAATTATCAGTAGCAGTAATACTCTGATAGGAATAATTAATAGGAGAGATATTATAAAAGCAAATTTGAGAGCAAAAAAATATTTAATTGTAGACCTTAATTTGTGAAAGTTCTGAGGCCTCTAAATTAAAGGTATACCAATATTTATAAACATATGAAATTGAAATTCTCAAGGAAAGTAGTCATGCAAAAATTCCAAATATATGTGGCTTATCTGGGGAGATTCCTAATATGATAAAACTAATGAGAATTTTACAATTTCACTGTTTAGTCCTTTAAATTTTGTAAAAATAAACTTATTTTTATTGAATATTTTCAATAGTTAGGTGGGTGGCAGGTCCTAAAATAATTTCATTTCTTGATAACATTGAGAAAAAGAGAACCCAGGCCCATGTTGAAAGAAAGGACATTATTCAAGGACCTACTTTCCTTATATGTCATTTTGCTTAAAGTGAAACTTTCCAAAACCCACTGGTGATGACACTGGGTGAGAACTTACTAAAGAGTAGAAAGGTGAGACCCATAGCAGACTGGGGTTCTAGCTCCCCAGCCCCCTTTACCTAGTTGTGGTACCTCAGGCAAGTCACGTAGAATTGGTAGGCCTCATTTTTTTTGAACGCGGACAGGAAAATGCTAATGACAACAGTCGATACAAATACAGAACCATATATTATAACACAGTCATGGTTAGGATCATAAGTTTGGGTTAGTTACTTGACAGCCTAGTTCAAATCCAAACTCCAGCCCCTCTAAGCAGTGTAACCCTATACAGGTGATTCAGCTTCTCTCAGCTTTACTCCTAAATGGGGATAAAAACAGTACCTAGTTGTACAGTACTGTAGTGTGGGTCAGAAGAGTTAATGTTTCTAGAGTACTTAGAACACTGATGCACGGCAGGCACAGCACTATCAATGATGTTTGCTTTTATTGCTATTTTTGTTACTGGTAATATTATAGGATATATTTTTCCTACGAAATTTATATCAATTAAGAAATCCTGCAACTATATAACCACAATCAAAAAAATGTTCCCTCTTTAGTTTTCATGAAATCACAAGAGTGATTAAAAACTTAGCCTAGAATGGTAGTTGATGATGAAGGCAATAAAAGCAACATCTTGGGAAGGTCATGGATTCCTTTGAAACCTGATAAGTACTACAGACTCCAAAATATACACATGTGTATTCAAACAAAGAAGTTTCCAGTTATACAGACCCAAATTTCTTCTTTGATGTCTATATGAGGTTAAAAGCCATGATCAGGGCCAGGGGTTGTAAACTGGAGGCTAGTGAGCTGAATTTGACCTGCACATACTCTGTTGGGTCTTAAAACCTGTCCTCGTGAATGATTCTAACAGGCCATGTGTTCTTCAGTGTCCTGTGGTTCCTACCATACTCTGATCTCAGCCAGCTTGACTTTTTTGGGTTATTTCCCTGACTTCTGTAGGCCCAAGTTTGTGACCCTTGCTTTACACCTTTCAGCTCCCATAGCAGCCTTTCTTATACTCAGGAGGCTGGCAAGATAAATACCAACCATGTTTCCCTGACTCCCTTGCAGTCAGAGGAGTCTACCATGTAACTAGGCTCTTCCATTTAGATAAGTAAGAGACTTGGAAAGCGATTAAGTGAGGAAGCAGCCACAAGCAAAAGAATCAAATTGTCTGTAAAGAAGATGGCAAAAGACTGGTTCTTCTGGGCAGCTGCAGGAAGAGGTTTAGATCTACTCCGGGGGTTGGTTAACTAAGGCCTGGGGGTCAAATGTGGCCCACTGTCTGTTTTTGTAAGTAAACTGTTCATTTACATATTCTCTATGGCAGCTTTTGTGCTTCAGCAGCAGACTTGAGCAGTTATGACAGAGACCATATGGATCCCAAAGCCTAAAAGTTTTACAATCTGGCACTTCACAGAAGAAGTTGACTGACCCTTGTTCTTATTCCTACAGGTGGAGTGGTGGGTGGCAGCTGTAGTAAAGCCAGATTTTCTCATGATAGAGCCTCCTAGTTAGAATATTTCTGGTTCTGTAGCATCCAAGCTCAAGTCTCTGACCTATTAGAAGTTTTATAAGCTACCTAATACCATGTCATAAATCCGTTGGTGCTGAAAATAGTTGGAGTGGTTTCAATAGCTGCAACTAAAAACCTTGAATGAAACAAAGTCACAAAACAAAAAGTATTAGGCTATAAAGTTTAAAAATTTACTTACATTATGTATCATCTCGAAGTATTTCTGACATGCCACCTGGTAATGTGTTCCTTTTACTAAATCCAAAATCTAAAATAACAGGAAAAAGAAAGAAAAATTAGACATTAAGTTTCTTCTAAACCATTATAGGCTTATGGTTTCTTTACATATTTTTCATTCCAGACAGGAAATGCATTAAACCATGTAGCATGTTGTACTTCCAGTCTGGACACTGATAATTCTGACATTATACAGTAGCTGTTTAGGTCAGCATTAAACCACACATGACAAGAGATATAAGTGATCTTTCTGACCTACCAACTGTGAATTTCAATAACCTTACCTTGACAATAAGATGAAAATAGATCCTCATATTATGACTTTGACAGTTATTGTCAGAACATCATACTGCAGCATCTCCTCCAAAATTGTAGATATAAATCTAGTAATCTAAATGGTTGGTGCATGAAGCTATCAAGTGAACTATTTAGATTTTTATTTTCCACATTACCAGTTTATACAGATACAGCATAAAGTACAGTTGTGTGTCCATCAGGAAAATTTAATGTAAACCCTTTGGACGGGTATCTGTGGAGAGGGAATGCTTTTACCTTCAATCAGATTTGTCCTTTTTTGAAATGAAGTTATTTCTAGTAAAGCTCAGCAGAATATGAGAGTGAATAGTCTATTCTGAACTCCTATTAGGAACATCATCCTATCTTTTGTAAATACAATTTGCTTTCCAATTCTACTTCATGTAATCTCTTCAGAGCAGTGCAAACTCCCATTCTTATCAGCAAAGTGCAATGCCAGTTGAAATTTGTAAAGTTTCATCACCTCCCAGCCAAATAAATAAAATGTATATTTGGCCTGTTTATCAAATACAGTAAAATGCTGGAATTAAGTGATAACCTCAAGTAAAGGGCAATATAATTCTGGAGAAATGTTAATTTCTAATTCCTGTGACAAAAAAGAAACATGAAGTCTAAATCCCTGCTATCCTCATCACTGAATACAGCTTACATCCTCTGACAGAGACACAAAGTTATTACGGTCTGGAATGGGCTTCTACAATACTGACAAGTGTGCTTAAAAGAACTGTTTTTCGGATTGTCTTACAGATTTCAGTTCTCAGTTTCAGGTCACCTTTTATTAAATCCTATATGAAAGACCTGTGTAATTCTAACCAGTCACAACATCCAGAATCCTGTCTGTTGGACCTGTCTTTCTTATTTTTACTCTAATAATTCAAGAAAAGTAATCCACTTAAAATGAAGTCACAAAATTTTCCAAGCAATTCTAACATTGAGTTCTTCTCCTGTGTTTTTACATACAATCAGAATCTAATTATGTTTCTCAAACATAAGAAATACTTCTCTATCACTTGACTGAATACACTGGTCAACAAATTTTTACAAAAGTATCACTGAAATAAATTTAGTTATTTCCTATCAATTTGTTTGTGCTCAACACAAATATGGCATTCAAATTCTAATTTTGGCTCTAGTTTTTTTTGTAATCTGCAATAAATTGATGTTTACATCATGAAATGCATGCCAATAGTGATAGGCCTACAGTTAATACTTGTAAAAGATCAAGTCATTGACTACTTCTTAGATTTCTTCACTTGTCTCTTGTACAGCTGTTCAGGAGCATCTCTGGGGAGTGTCCAGCAGTAGTCAGCCAGCATTGTAGTGGGCCATTTTCCCTGGTATCTTTGTTCCATTGATGTGATATCTTGATGAAAACATTCGCCATGCTCCTCACTAACCATACCACAGTTTTCAGGGAAGAAATCCAGATGGGAATGAAGGAAGTGGATCTTTAGAGACATATTTCAGCCAAGTTTCTGATACTGCATCAGCATGTCTTCTCCTAGTTCCTTGTAGTTTTCTGCCTAACGTTCCCAAGAAAGTTTGTAGACACTAGGCAAAAAGCTTTCCATGCTTGTTTCGCATCACCCTGCAGTAAGTTGTTGAACCGGTCATCTCAATGCAGATAGAATGTTTGGGTAGACTATTCTTTTTTTTTTTTTTTTTTTAAAGATTTATTTATTTATACAAGCTGGGGTATAGGCCAGAGGCGTGGGGCGGCGAGAGGGCTCACCAGAGACAGAGTGGGGAACAGAACAGGCAGATCAGAAATACACTGCTGAGGGGAGCAGCGGGCGAGGCAGGAGAGGTCTGCCGCACCATGTGGGATTCTCCCTGGCTGGGCATTGAACTCGCATCGCAAGCTGCCGACAGCTCCACAGCGCAGCGCTCAACCGCTGCGCCACCAGGGAGGCCCTGGGTAGACTATTCTTGATTTCTTTTGCTTTGTTATTCCACCGGAAAAAGGAGGAACCAACCACAAGTCACAGTCTTTTATGTGGTTGCTTGGCTCTCTCCACACTATGGGGACTGTAAACGGCATTGATGGTCTTTTGCCACTGAACCACTGTTAAAGCTGTGCTGTACATGTAGCACAGCATAGATGTGGGGCCCAAGGCTTGTCTTGCTCACCAAGCTTGCATCCAAAGTAAAGATGATAAGCCTTCTTCACTTGAGAAGTGATCCTTTTCTCCTGGTTGGCCAATGTCACTTCCCCACAAATAGAGCGGAAATTGTCCATGTTATTAATGCACTTTCAAGGCATTACTGTTCTGTATTGTGCCTAAATGGATAAAATAATAACAGTTCTATGGAACAGTAGCTGAAACTGTCTCACACAAAATCTGGAATCTTTTCAATGCTCAACTTTTCCGACAGGGCTTTCTATAGTGCACTGCTGATGTCAGCTTACTTCAGCAGCCGCCTGGCAGTATTACTGCATTGCATCAGAAAATGATGTAATCAACTCTGGATGATGTGTGCATGATGGTATTATGCAATGCGATGCAATATCACATCCTTCTAGACTGATTTAGGATGTTATTGCAGTCCTATTGGATAAACTTACATGGTGAAACATAAAATGAATTATATGAAATGTCTTCAAAACTAGAGGTAATAAAAAATGTTCAGGGTCATATTCATGTTCAGCACACCAAGATACTACAGATTAGGGCCTTTTTTTTTTTTAAGATTTGTTTATTTATGCATACAAGCTGGAGTACAGGCCAGAGCATGGAGCAGCAAGAGTGTTCACCAGAGACAGAATGGGGAGCAGAACAGGCAGATCGGAAATGCACTGCTGAGGGGAGCAGTGGGCAAGGTCTGCCCCACCATGTAGGAATCTCCCCGACCAGGCGTCGAACTCGCGTCGCCGCTGCCTACAGCTCCACAGCTCAGCACTTAACCATTGCGCCACTAGGGAGGCCCCAGATTAGGGCCTTTTTAAGTCAGTTATGATCTCACTGTTGACCACTGATATCATTTTTTTAAAAAGATTTATTTATGCATACAAGCTGGGGTACAGGCCAGAGACGTGGGCGCCGAGAGGGTTCACCAGAGACAGAGTGGGGAGCAGAACAGGCAGATGGACAGAAACATACTGCTGAGGGGAGCAGTGAGCGAGGCAGGAGAGATCTACCAAGCCATGTGGGAATCTCCCTGGCTGGGGGCTGAACTCGCATAGCCAATGCCGACAGCTGCACAGCGCAGCGTTTAACCACTGCGCCACCAGGGAGGCCCCGATATCAATGTTTTTTATAAGTTTAAAAATTTAAGGCAAATTGACGTATAAGCCACAGATTGTGAGAAAAACAGATTTTTATATCTTGAAATGTTAGGTTGTAAAAAAATATAATTACATTAATCACAACCCCCCCCACACACACACACATCCTACCTCACCTCATACCCCCACTCCAATTAAGGCTCTTCCTTAACAAAAAAACTATTT
Organism: Scalopus aquaticus; assembly: GCA_004024925.1. NCBI lineage: Eukaryota > Metazoa > Chordata > Mammalia > Eulipotyphla > Talpidae > Scalopus > Scalopus aquaticus. The sequence continues at coordinate 82,353 of PVIJ01001490.1, read as the reverse complement.
TTTACTTTCAGCATATCTTTCTAGGAAGAATTTTTGAAATTCTCTTGCAAATCCATAAATAGATCAAACATCTATCATTAAACAACTTTACCAACAAAGTCACAGATGGATGAAAGTTTCTGCACACATAAAAGGAAGAAGACTTAGTGTTTTTCAGTAGCTAGAAAAGCTACTCAAGGAAAGTAGAAAATTTAGGTCAAAGGAGCAGAGTTTGGGAAGGAGAAAATGCCAAGTGATGCAGATAAGGGTGATGATAAATGAGGTACTAGGATAAATACAAGAGAAAGACTAGCTGAAAGCAATTAGTTATCATTGCTGGGTATTCATTTTAGAGATGAATACAGCATCTTAAAATAGGGGTGTCTCATTTGAGGGTCATTTACTACAGAAAGAATTTAAAAATCATGTACATCTTAATTGTTCTCCTTAAGTAAAAGCTTATTCTATTAAAATTAATAGAAAGTATCAAACATTACTAAAAGCCAACAAATAATAAAAATATGTCTTAGTTTCAATTATTATTCAAATTACTGAGATGAAACAATGAATGAAATTTTACTTTTTCTGAGTAAATAGTCTAAGCACAGGAATAATGTGAACTGACTTTTTGAATTCTTTTATTGAAGTATTGTTGGTTTACACTGTCCGTTGTATACTGGAGGTATAGGGTCCCCCCACCAAGATGTTTTGTCTGTAGCTCTCCTGCCATCAAAGCACCCACAGTCTACCACCATAGTCCATCATTGTGCTCCCCACTCTGTGCTTTCTCACACTCTCAAAGTCTCAGCTCTACAGTCTGCTTTCAAGGGTTCTATTTTTTGTGTTGGAGTCACATACTGAATATAACATAAAAAATTTTTTGTTTTAATTCTGTTGAGAAGCAGAATGAGGATGTAGCCAGGCAACAGTGTTTATTTTGTCAGCACAGCTTCTGAAGAGTCAGACCTCCATTCTTACAAACTAACCTTTGACCTTTTTAGAGGGGCAGTACCCCAAAGCTGAAGTTCAGCAAGCAGAGTAAGGGTCAGAAATAGAATGGATGAGGAAAACAAAAGAAAGAGGTAGAGAGACCCATGGAGAGGAAGAAATGCAAGGAAGAAGAAAAGGAAACAAACAGGGAGTTAAAAGAACCAGGTGGAAGAAAAATGTGTAAAGCCAGAGAAATAGGGTAAATGAAATGAAATCACTGCATCTATGTGCTCTGTAAACACTGAAATGACCCACAGCTCATGGAAGGTATTTATTTTACTGAGCAATGACTTGAACTCTTCAGTTTTCAAGTTCCACCACAATTTGCTCTACATATAGCATTAAAATCAAAAGAACAGCTCTCTGAAGGGGAAAACCAAATCAAGTGCCAATTTTGATGCATAAGCTAGAAGTTTCCTAATTTTGCTTTAGAAAAGTATAATCAAGCAATTTGAACAAGCACATCAAAGGCTTATTTGAAAACACAAGCTTATTTAAAGAAAAAATTTCCATGAACATCAAAGAATATTTCCAAATGGCAATTTGACTTGGTTTGTAATGCTAATATTCCCACACTCAAGTATGAAATGTCAAACATAACGATCTATTCATTGTACTAATCCAGTTCATCAGTATTCAAAAGGCTAAGAAAAACTGAGTGGTAATATCAAACTACTCAATTTTGGTAATTCATTTTCTTTATCAGCTGACTAAAGTCCACCAAGAAAAATATTAGATATACTTTTTTAAACAATGAAGTCTGCCATCTTTACCAGAAAAAAGTTCATTATATTTATATTTGCTAAGTTTGGTAAAAAATGTAATTATACATCATCTACTATTTCATCAACAAAGCAAATTACTGTTTTAGTTTTGAATTCTAATATAGTAGAATTGGTAGTAGGGGAACATAGAGCAATAAAGTATACTTTTCTGATTTGATTGGTGGTAGGCCATTGGCAGCTGATCTAAGCTGCAAAAATACTGTAGGGAAATCCTCTATTTACACACACACACACACAATTCAAAATAGAAATGTAGGTGATATTTTATAACTTACCAATACACTTCCTTCTTTTGTCCTAATGCTCTCTAATATTCCTTGCCATCTGCAACTCCTCTCTGCCTTTGCTTCAGTGCCTGCCAGTGAGGCCCAGATGACTACCTGGCAGCAGAATGTAGCCACCTGCTCAGTCTTGGCTTCGCTCAGTGCTGTACACCGAGGTGTGCTGCACGCACCAGTCAGACATGCGGTTAATCTGTTTCTAATTCAAGATCATATTCTGTCTCATTTAAATCTGATAACAAGCTTGTTTTTTCCTTAAAAGCTCAACTTTTCAAAACTAGTCCAGGCTGGTATTTTTCCCACTTCATTTCTAAGCTTGCTTTATTTCAACAGTGAGAGAAAACGTGGTAGAGATACAGAGTCTGGAACAGTTTTGAACATACTACTTTGCTTCCATTTTTCACACACTCAGCATAGTGTAGCCTGCCACTACCTTACAAGTCTGCTGTGACCTTCATTTACTGGCATACGAGGGGCATGTTTCCTTTTCTTAAAGATGTACTTTCATTCGTTTGAAACATTATATGCCATGGATTTTTCTAAGTCTTCATTTTCTATAAGTACTTATTATCTGACTGAATGGATTTTACCTCTGAATGTCTTCAAAACCTACCTTTTCCTCCCACTGTTCAAGCCCTCATCATTCTCTTTTTTATTATAAAGCTTCTTGGTAGTTTAATTTTTTTAAAAAATTTATTTTTTACTGAGATAATATTGGGGTACCCCATCAAGTATTACCACCATGAACCATTGTGCTTACTTCCCCTCTCCAGCCCCTTCCCACTTGGTGGTTCAGTTCCATAGTCAGTGCTTACCAACACAAATACATTTTCATTACAGCACTTACATATTCTTATTTACACATTAATCTATTACACTTAGAGTTAATAGGGCCTTGAACCCACTGAAAGTCCTAGGTTTCTTAATCATCTTCTTAGTCATCTTGATTTATACTTTCCCCACTCATAACAGCTTCCACACAGCTACCAAAGTAATTTTTATAAAATCTACTCCGGGGAACTTCCCACATGGTGCAGCAGACCTCTCCTGACTTGCCTGCTGCTGCCCTCAGCAGTGGGTTTCGGTTGATCTGCCTGTTCTGCTCCCCACTCTGTCTCTGGTGAATCCTCTAACCACCCTATACCTATGGCCTACACCCCAGCTCTTGTATGCATAAATAAATAAAATCTATTCCTGGTTCCCAGCTGTGAATGGGGCACAGACACTTCAACATGACTCAAAAGGCCTTCCTCATTATTCCCTAGTCTCCCTTCCTGGGTCCCTCTCCTGTCCCATTTGGACACTAGGGTCCTTACACACTGGTTCAGCTTTCCCCACATTCTTTGGATTTTAAGTCACAAAATCCTAGTGATGACTCACAAGGCTTGCTTGTGTAATGCAGTTCTTGATTTGGCTTATTCTAGAATTATTCAAGTTTCTGTAGGGCAGAACTTTCTCAAACTAATTTGTCCCCAGAACCTGTTTTCATAGATTTCACAGCATAGAGTGAACACTCCCTTATCTAAACAGATTCACCTCTGCCAAAGTCACATTCTATTCTCTTGTCAAAATTTTCTCTTATTACACCTAATTTGTTCATTGTTTGCATAAACTCCATGAAGGTAAGGGTCTTGTTAGTTTTGTTCAACCCTGTATTCCCAGTGTCTTGGACAGTTATTAAAATGCAGTTGTTACCTAATTGTTGATGGTGAGTGAATGCTGTTCCATTCACCTGATAAGCCTCATTTCCCTCTACTGGGGAAAGAGCGACACAACTTCAAACCCAATTCTATACTAGTGCTTCAAATACATTTTCATTAAAGCATTTACACACTCTTATTTATACGTTAGTATAGTATACTCATAATCAATAAGACCTTGAATCCACTGAAAGGCCTAAGTTTCTTAGTCATCTTTCTATTTCCAGATGTGAACATAATTAAAATTCAGTGACAGTGATACTTATTGAGTAATGTCTTTCCTCACCGAAGCTACTTAGTTTGAGTCAGTCTTAAAACATTTTTACTAGTACCTTTGTAATTAGATAGCTTTTCCTTTCTTAGTATAGAACCACAGGAATAATAGTTACTAATTTAATTTAGTTCTTCCAAAACACTTTTAAGGACTTAAGAGGTTTCTCTAATCATATTTGAGGACACTTTGGGGGAGAGATGTATCAAATCAATTTGAATTCAAATGAAGAAATCTGCCATTGCTAGGCAAACACACTAATATACAAACACAAAGCAGCCTCTGCCACACATCTCAGAAAAGATTTTTGACTCTGAACTAAATCATTCATATTACTCAATCCACTCATTCAGTAAACTCCCATAAGCAACTCCAGGCACTAGGGTATGGATTAGGTTTACCAATGAAACCAATTTCTGCCCTCACGGAGGATAAGGCCACAATCCCCAGAGGACAGGAAAGAAACATTGTGAAACAGGTGATGGGTGAAAAACCCGAGATGTTAGCAGAAGGGACCGGAAGGAAAAATGCTCAGTGAGTTTCCAGAGGGAGAATCCCACTGAACCAAACTGTATAAGTAAGAATTATCAAGATAAAGAATGGAACAAGGGCAGTCAGGACCCAGGCAATAATAGATGCAAAGGAGGTACAGAAACTTGACAGCAAGGTATTTGGGCTGGGAAGAAATTATGTTAGAAAGATTACAGTGTGGCCTTTGGAGGTAGAAGAGGAATTGTGGAATGAAGTGCTAAAGTAACATGGTATCCTAACTTAGGGAAAAGAGTCTAGAATAGTTTCTCAGTTTCTGGCTTGGGCATCTAGTGTCCCATTCATGCTCCTTGGAGTAGTGTGTAGAGGCTTTCTGTGATATGCTGACCACAAGCCCCCTCCTCAGGAGTCAGACTGCATATGGCTATCAGAATGAGAAGCCCCCTCAGTTGAAAAAAGTCATTTTGCTTAAGGTGATACTGCCTTCTCGGAAGCTGTCTGATGCAAGAACTGCCTGGTACAGGGCTATGAAGGCAGAGACCCCTTACTCCAAGTAGGAACACTGCAGTGTCATCCCACCTTCAGAGCTGGTTGTGGGGTCAGCTAAAGACCAGCTCCTCCTTCTGCCCAATCTTGCCTTCTTCATTCTCTGATAGGTACTAAACCCCAGAGTCCTTCCCAGGGAAGATCCTGCAAAAAAATCTCCATCACAGAGAGCCAGATCTGTGACAGTGCAAGTTGTTTTGCAGGGAGCAGGTGGGAAGAAGGTGAAGAAGGATAATGAGAATAACATTTTACATACCTACCAGGAATCAGATACTGTTTTGGTACGTAATAATCATCTAATTCTGCTACTCGTGTATATATGCAAATATCCCCCAAAAAGGATGCTTTTGGTAGTTTTTTTAGACTTTTGAGATGCCTTGAAGCATCGGATTTAACTGAGGATATCTATAGTTTTAAAAAGTACTTTGCCACAACTCATTAAGTCCTCCTCCTCATAAATCAGTCAAATATTAGGTAGAGGTGAAGCTTTTTGTATGGTAACACCCAAATTTGATAATCAAATTACATTACTGCCTATGTCTTTTTTACAATATAGAACACATAAAATTGAAAAGTCCCCATCCTTTAATATAGTTGAATAAAAGCTTTCAATCATAAAAATAGGCATCAAGAAAACTGCCATCCAAAATACTGAATTTTATTCAATGCAGATAATACCAGCATTTGGATTAAAGAATTTAACTTTTATGGGACCATTAACAACTAAGTGAACTTGAAATAGGGAGAAAGAGGGGCAAGGAGGAGGTTAAATAAACGTGTAAAGTCTGCTAAGAGATATGGAGAAAAGTATCACCAAGCCTCAATTCTATGGTCAACTTATAACTATAACTGTGCTTCAAGTATTCTATTTCTTGCCCAATATAAAAGCAAGCCAGTTCAAATTCACTATGCCCCATGATCTTGATGGAAATGATGAAAAACAGTTATACTGATTTATTTTCAAAGATCTTATAAGAAGATGTATCAAAAATCCTACTGGAAACAGAAGCTACATTTAAAATCTGTCACTTAAAGGTTTTTCCAAGGACTGGAGGATTTAGAAATGAAACTTTGCCTAACAAGACACACATTGTAAATGATGGCAAACATAACCAAGAAGTCTGAAATATCTTAAAGCTAAACAGACTAAGCACCTGCTTTAAGAAATAAGATTAGTTATTTTTCTGGCTACTTTAAGTATGCTTCTTCAAAAAATAAAAAAAAAAGGGTGGAGGGAGAAAGGGGCCACCGGAGAATACTCTATAAAACTGATAGTGAATCAGAACTGCAATAGGAGAATAATTTTATGTTTGTCTATAAGTACACAGGCTGAATTTTTATTATAAGTATCAATAGTGACAGTATTATTACTGAATGAAAGTCCTCTATAAGATAGCAGTAATCTCTCACATGGGAAAAAACATGGAAATATATTTAACTGTAGACAAAACTAAATTCTCTTTTAAAAAAGACTATGTTTTCCATTTTATGAACATAAACTTCAGTAGGTTTGGCTAACAATAGCATTATTTGACTTTTAAAGTGATTTTTCTTTTTCTTTTTTCTTTTTTTTGCATTTTGAAAGGATAGGTTTATTAGGAAAGGGAGAAAAACAGACTTGCATAGGAACAGGTGGGCAGTACTGCTAAAAAGTGATTTTTGAACCACCTAGACAGTACCAAGTAATTTTTAAGTGACCACTTATCTTCACTAACAAAGGAAGTATATATGTGAAAATTAGGTTAGACGTTCAGTGATTTTTGTGATATAGTTGACAAGACAACCATTTTCTCCTCACACCATTTCTAAAGCTCAGTTTCCCATCTTTCCCTTAATGCTGTTCTAGGATTTACCAAGAACAATGTACACATTTCCAAGTAGACTAAGAAATATAAAGCTGAGTGCAGCAATCAAAGTACTGGCCCCATAAATCAGAAGAGATACTCCCTGAAATGAGATTGACAGAAAAGCGGCTCTTAAAAGCAGTTACTGTTTGTAAAATAATGGTCAGACCAAATACTATTGCCTATTGATAAGTCCTTCTTACCTAAGGAAATCATAGGTGTTTTAGGTAGCTTAGATTTATGTGAACAATGAGTAAGAAGTCAATGAGATTTATCCCTGCCATAAAATCTTGACACAGTGTTACTTTTAAGTCTTTTAAAGTATCCATTTTGAAAGACTTCTTTATTTAAAAGCATTTACCAGTTTTAGATTTAATATGGTCAGTAACTTCTTGAAAATTTTTGGACTGTGGAAAAAAGATTAACCAACCTCTCATATTTGCTTTAAATCATTAATGATTATGTTGAATTAAAACACTAAAACATTTCCTTTCTCTCTTAAAAAAAAACTAAAAAGTTTCAAAAATATCAGTGCAGAAATGAATTTGTAAATAATGCAATATTTCACTCAAACTTGAAAAATGTGTAGCATTATTTACTCATTTATGGTTCAAACTGAAAGTAAAATTGGTTATAGTAGGTCAAACATGTTAGAAGCGAACATTATTAACATAATGTGGAAATAGAATCTAATCACTCAAGTACTCAACTATCCCTTGTAATTAAAGCAGCAATGTCCAGTAGGAATTAATATGTGATACTGAAACTTTAAGTTTTCTATAGTCATTATTTTTAAAAAATGTTCTTCAAATCAATATCACCTCCTGTCAGCAATATAAAAATATCATCACTGAGATATTTTACAGTGTTCTTTATTCCATACTAATTTTTTGAAACCTGGTATATATTTTACACTTACAGCAAGTACTGTACTGCAGTTTACTTATACTGGCTTGTGAGAGTTAATGGTGCACATCTTTTCCCAAGTCAGGATTTATAACATCACACTGGTAGTTTGACGTTGACCACCATAGCAATATTTATGAAAGTTCTACAGAGAAGCAGAACAACTCAGTGTAAAGAAGGGGTGCATCCTGCCTGCTACATTAACATAATGGTATGACCAGCCTCATACCTTTCCCAAACCTCAGCTTTCTCTTCTAAGTCAGAGAAATGATGTGGTAAGAGTCAGATGAGATCATTTACTTGGATAAAGCACCCATCCCAGTGCTTGGCACAGAGCAGGCCACAATATAAAGTACCATGGCTACAAACTGTTCTGACTAGTGACAGATCAACCGAACCAATCATTACTACATTAATTAAAAAAAAAAAAACACTACGAAGGAATAAAAAGATTCACATATTACAACCAAATTATGCTAACTTCACTGGACCAGACACTAAATGATACCATCATCAATTAATCATTGCGCAGCAATTATTGTTGTTTATTAAGCTTTGTGTGAATTAGTTTGCTATACGTGATTTAGTAAATTAATAATATTTAGTAATTTAGCAACTGTTCTACCAAAAAGAACACAGCACAGTTAGAGAATGCAGTGAAAAACCTGCAATGTGAAAATTTCAGATATTTTTCCAATAGAAAAATCTTTTCAGAGAAAAGATTTAAAAGTGGTTAAAAATTAGATATTATTCTCAATAACATGTTTTTAAATTTCCATATCAATATTAATATTTCCATAACATTGCAGTTTTTTTAAAGCAAGACGTAAAGGCAAAATGGAAACAAATTAAAAACCAACCAGATATCTAAATTAGGCAGGAACTATTGATAGATATGGTTAACTGAACAAACATACATAGTATTGAAAGATTTACTATACCTTTTTAGAAGATTTTTAAAGAAATGTGAAGTATAGAGATTAAAATGGATGTCAGTATCTTAAGGAGAAAACAAGGAAGGTGACAATAAAAAATTAATAAAGCCTGTAGTCTTATTCATTTGCTCGCTTGCTGTATACCATTGAGAGAAAATTATCCTGGAGTTTCAAATTTCTGAATATTTTGTTGCAGATACTGAGTATACAGCATGGCTAATTATGAATACTCACATTTCTTCCCAGTGCAGTCTGCTCCTAAAAGGCAGCTACTTTTAGCCATTTCTAGTTTTAGTTAAATAGGATGTTTGTTTACAAAATTCTGTGTTGCATGTTTGTATTTGATTTCTTTACTAACTTTACTGAATTAACAATATTTTTCTTAGTATTCTTAGTATTTTTAGAATACTAAGAAAAGTACTTGGGATATTTATGCTGCTTCCTATCTATGGCCTGTTTATTAAAAAAATCAAGTATAATTTTCACACTCCTATTAGTGTGCAGTTTTGCATAATTTGACAGACTCAGTAATAATACCAACACCACAATCAAGATGAAACGTTTCTATCACCCAAAAATATTTCCCTCCATTTCTTTGTAACTAATGACACAATTGCAGCTCCCAGATATTTCTGTATTTACCAATTTGTCTTCTTCAGAATGCTAGATGAAAGAAATCATTGAGTATGGTTTCTTTCACTTGCTGTGAGCATTTGAGATGTATACATGCTGTTTGTTGTTAACAGTGGTTTGTTTATCCAACCATGCACACTGCAGTGCATTTGAGTTGTTTCTAATTTTTGACAAAGAATAATGCCACTCTAAACATTCCTGTCCAGATTTTTCTATGGACTCATGCTTTCATTTCAATAGTATTACTACTTAGCACACTCACATGTCATTTAACAAGGATACATTCTGAGAAATAAGTTAGGCAATTTCATCATGTGTGACTATCACAGAGGATACATACACACAAATACATGGTACTTAGGCTACATATAGGGACCACATACATACACATGGTCTATTGTAAAACAGAATGTCATTATGTGGCATGGCTGTAGTGGTCTAAGTAGGTTATACAGTAAAGTTAAGTTTAACTTAAATTTTTATAAGAAACTTCCAAACAGCTTTTCAAAGTGGTTCAACCACTTGGATTCCTTCCAACAATTTGAGGCATCAAGTCATTCTATGTCTTCACTAGCACTGAGTACTGACAGATTTTTCTTTATTAGAGCAATTCAGATTGGCTTATAGTGCTATTCAGTGTAGTTTGAAATCACATTTCCTTAGTACCTAATGATGAAATCTTTTTTCAATTGCTTATTTCTCATTCACAAGTTTTCTTTGGTGAAATGGCTGTTTAAATTTTTCACCCATTTAAAAACCTTTGATAATTGCGGTCTGAGAGTTCACTGCTTTAAAAAAAAAATAGGTGATGTCAGTTGAATAACAACAATCTCTCTTCTGATCATCAAAATTCTGACTGTTACCATCTAAGTGCAACTTCTAACATCCCACAGTTGAAGGTAGTTTTTCAGAAATAAAAGGTAGTTACATTGAATTTTACCTTACATGATTTTAATGATATTTTTCTTGATTCATTCCATAATTTTAAAGTGTACTTGGACTTTTTTTGAGATTTCATTTGCAACTTATGCCAACTGACAACTAAGCATTTATCAGAATGTTTTATATGGATTTTTCACTCAACTCTCTGCCCTTTAGAACACAGTCCACCAGCTGCTTCACTCTACTGAGACCCACTCAATGAAGACATCAAATGAAAGCAAAAGATTTACAGTTTGCCCACATGCACCATACATCTATGTTCAACTCAGATAAAAGGTTACAATGCAGTTCCAAAGGATGCCATGAAAATTATTAACCTACATTAACAAAGGGATCGACTATAGATCAAGGGTAATTGGAGGCATTCAATAGAGTAAAAAGAATATACAGTCATTACTATTAAGTATAAATATTAATCTTCTCAATAGACATGGGAATAACCTGTATTTTTTTTAAAGTCATCTTAATGATTACTGAAAAGGAGCCTAAATCTTTTCAGGATTCCCTATCAAATTTGTTGTCAATTGAACCTAACATTTCCTACATCCAGAACACCATTCCTAACCTCTTTACTCTGTTAATGACCAAGCTTCTCACTTTAAAAAGCAGAAAAGGGCCACTAGATATACTCGATCAATTTCCCTATGCTCAACCTCTAAATTTTTCCCTATATTCCCACTGCCTCAGGGGTATGCTTTTCTCTACTACCATCATTTTTTCCAAGCATATATCCTCCTTTCTTCAATAAGTTTTTCACTTGTGTCATTGATTTCCTATTTGCCTCCCTCTGTACCCCATCAGACATGCTCTAAGATCCACCTCATACCTAAATATGCCCACTTTTCTAACATATTTTAAGCACTTATCAAATCCAAGTCACTGAATTACTCTGAGACAGAAAGTTCAATAAAAATTCAATCCTTCTTTCAGGAAACTCACAAACTAGTAGGAAAGATGAACAGTTAAAACAATTACATCCTAGTATAGTAAGTGTAATGTCAAAGGTATGTACAGTACAGTTGTGTTATAAAGGAATAACAACTTAATCCTCTACCTTTCTTTGGTATCTTCATCAAGCCCAACTGCTCTAAGAGGTTCTTCTGTTCTTACAATCTCAGGTCTCCTCTAGCCTCAAATACACAAATAAGCCATCTTCTGATTCTTAAGCTTGTGTGACTGCCATTCCCTTAACTTTTTTGAAAAGGTTATTTATACTCACCATCTACAAAGGTTAACCATCTATAAAGGTTATTTATACTCACCATCTAAAATCAGTCCATTGCCATTTGTGCAATCTTTTAAGCAAATCAAAATTGAATCATCCACTCAGCACATCTTTTTTCAGTTCTCATCTTAACACAATTTCTCTCATATAAGAAAGGGTTTCTGTGTACCTTACTCTCTTGTCAAAACTTTTCCTTGATTTTTATGTTACTGCACCCTCTGCTACAATTTCCACTCAGTTCACTGATTGCACTGTCTTCTATGGCTCACAAAGGGAGATGTTTGCCAGGATCCCATGCTGAGGCATGGCTTTGGATTTCTCACCTCATCACTCCCACCAAAAAAAAAAAAAAAAAAAAAAAAAAAAAAAAAAACACCTCATGATTAGCCAGCTCTAAAGTAGGGTCTGGTTGAGGAAAAAAAAAAAATCCTGGAGTTAGAAGGGCTGGCTTCAATTTCTCGTTCTACCACTGACTGACTATGTACCATGGGTATGGCATGTCCTACAACTCCATAAAAGGGGGCCATTTCTTCCCGTTCCTTCCAATTCCACAGTTATATAATCCCAACTAGAAAGAACATCAGATTTTTAGTTCTAACTGTTCTAATGTGCGTCAAATCCACATTCTGCCTGCTATTTAAATGCCTTATCTCAACCTACTCTCCCAAACCAACTACTTTTAAGTTGCTTATTAAAATTTACATACTGGTGCCACTATTTGAGGTTTTCAAGTATTTCTTTTTAAAATAAAATTGTTTTGATTACAGTAATAGTGGTTTTTAGGGGTACAGGCTCACACCTCTGCAAAAGTTTGTTACCCTACCGTGTCCATTACCAAAGTGGGTCCACTGTCTTAAGCTTGAAATCCTCATAATCCCATATAGTCTCATGGCCTTTAATTCACATATTCTCTCTTCCTTATTCCCAGCCTCCCTTCAAGGCCTAATTCAAAGCACATCTCTTCCAGAAAGCTTCCACCACAGGTTATAGTTTTCCTTTTTCAAAAGTTAAAATACTCTATAGGTGGCTTATGCTTCCCTTCAAACTCTGGTTGTGTGGGAGCAGGATATATATCTGATTACATTCTCCAACAACACTCAGCACTGCCTTGCCAGGGTACTGAAAAAATGTTAAGATTAACTAAACCTCATCTGAACGTTGGACACAACAGAAGCAATAGTTTCCTAATTATTTTCTTCCAGTAAAAGTGTTTATAGATACATAATGATTTCAATATTCCCACTCTTAAATACATATTCTTCTTCTTTAGCTAAGAAAATAGAAGTTCCTCTTAAACTCCGTATAGTCCAACACAATTCAAAAGCATGTTATACACAGCAGTCTTTGCAACTTCAGTTTTTTAAAAAAATCTTGTTTACTAAAAGACACTCTTGAATATTTGGTTTACATTTGAGCATTTTTTTAGTTAAATTGTTTACAAGACAAAGTATTTTCACAAACTACAGAACCTAATGAAGTATGATCAGAAATGTAGATTTAACACAGCAACACTGATGTCTAGCCAAACATTCAGCCAGTACACACTACATTACCTTCTGCTCTAACCTCCATGCAGCATAGAAAACAATTTACCAAAATGAAATACAACGTTATTAATTTTCAGCTTCATTAATAAGCTTTAATACATTGCTCTAAAATTTATTTTTTAATTTCCTTAACCAAGATAATAAAACAAATTAAGAGAAAAAGTTTTCCAGAACTTTTACCAAAAAAAATAAAAATGAATCTAGCAAAAAAAAAAAAAAAACAAAAAACTAGTATTCCAAGTAGTTTAAACCAGAGAAGTCAAGGCATTTGCTTAATTCACCTAGAAGGTAAGATGTCTGATGTGAGGCCTGACAAACAGTTCACAGCATCACTGCAGGAACATTAAATGAAACTGAGAGAAACTGTCTGACGCCTCATTACTGAGGATGCAGAGCAGAATCTGACCTACCTGGTTTATCCCTCCGGGAGAGATCTTGTATGACTGCAACTTCTGCTTCAGCAGCTCTGGATCACTGTGACGGAATGGGCACCCTGACAACAAAAAACAAGCCAGCACACCAACAAGGTTATTTACCCGGGACTTAGTACAATACCATACTCGAGAGACTGTCTAAGCTCCCCGTAATTGTCTAACAGCTTATTAATAAAAAAGTTAATTGCCCATGGGTGCAACTGCTTTCCTCTCTTTATCTAAATGACGACTTAGCTGTACGGTTATCAGGGCACTACAGGCTCAAGAGTTACATAAAACATTACAGCATTTTCAGGCTAAGTTGCTCATTCACCAGGAAGAGGACACAGTTTTAATTATGCTACTTGTGAACAAGCAAAGATAATCACAAAGTAGCTATAAACTACTTTATCTTAAAATCGTTATACAATCTCACATTTTTTCTATTTAAAAATTTACACAAAGGGCTTACAAGAAGGAGCTGCATAGTATAAGTAAATAGAAAAATGTGCAAATTCTTAAGAGAAAATCTCATTTTTAGGTGCAAATTCCATGTCTATTTCCTATAGATTAGAATCCATATAAATTTAAAGGAATTATGGATGAAAGTAAGATGGACAAATAGAAAACTATTTCATAATAAAACAATAGTAGATAGTAGATACATGTTATCTCTATTTTACGAGAAAAATTTAAAATGCAAAAAGCTCAGTTAGGCCAAAATCTAAAAGTTACATATATTTTACTATGAAAAATGCAAGGATAAGTCAAAATCCTAAGTGTAAAATGTAATACAGGAAGCCTGATTATTCTTTTTAGTCATACAAATAATGGGTCTATAAGTTAACAAACAATCATGCATTTTAACGAAATCAGTGAGAAACTGGCTGTGAAAAAAGTAACAGCAAAGTGTCTCGGTGCCAAATAAATTTACCGAAAATCTCAACTACAAATAATAACATCCATGATACTATGGACTCCTACTAATTACAAAATTCATAGTCTATACTTCACTCAGATAAAAACTAATAATTTTTAGTATAAGAAAGTATCTTGAGAAGTTGCACAACACATGGTTAAGAGTTACATGCCTTACTTCAGATCTGTTTACCACTTAGAACTTGGGTGACCTTAGGCAAATTTCTAATCTGCTTGTTGATTCAGTTCATTTTCTGTCAGTGAGGGAAATAATCACTCAAAGAGCCCTTATGAGAATGGAATATAAAGCTCTTGTATATTGCTGACACATAGTAAGCCCTCAACATGTTAAGTCAGCTATCATTATTACGTTCCAAAAAAAATCATAATAAAAATGCACAGAATCCCACACAGAATAAGAAAGACACAGGCAGATTTTTGGCTAACTCCAGAATTATTAAGAGACAAAAAAGGAGTGATTCATTTAATTAACCAATTGTATCTGAAAAAATGGCTATATCTATATAAAAGCTCAGAAAAGATGAAGCCATGAGGAAACTGAAGATTGCCAAAGGGCTAGACACAAGTAAAGCAATGTCCAGAGTGAGATGAAAACAGAACAGACTATTACAGAAGTTGGTGTTGTTTTACCAGATGACAAAAAGAATGCAGAACTCAGTAATTGCGACTTTTTTCTATCTTCCACATCAAAAAGAAGGTTCTTAAAAACTGGAAAGGGTTGAACTAACAAAGTAACTGAGGATGAAGTAAAAACATACAGAATTTAAATACATATACAACTAACACTGATTAAATCTAAGTGCTTGACAAAGTTTCCCAACGTTTATGGAAGAGACAGATAAAAACATTCTGGAATATAGTTATATCTATAGAGATTCATAACTGGTTGATCAATTAATCATTTCTAGCAGTGCTGGTTAATGAAATAATGTCAACCTAGGGCACTAAAATAGTTTTGCAAATAACACAAAACTAAAAAGGCTAGAGACTTTTGGTTTCCTGCCTTAAAGGAGCTGTAAGGAGCATAGAAATTGCCACTCCATCCTAACAAGTTTTGCCAAAGTCTTTTAAAAGCTAAAAAAACCAAAACCAAACAAAAACAACCAGCAACTCTCTTCTCATACCCTTCTAAGGAGTGAGGGCACATGTAACAGTGCCCTCACTCCATAAAAAGGGGAGGTTCCAGGGTCTCTGCCCCCACCTAAAGAAGAGTGGAGCTGGGTGGCAAAGATTAGCTAGGAAAGACTTGGGAGAGGACTTGGAGGAAAGACAGGAAGACGCATGTGGAGCAGAGAGACATGTAAAAGAGGGTTCACTAGCTTCTCACTAGCTTTGGACTTGCAACAGGGAAATGGGGGACATAGATGGAGATATATGGAGGAGACCCATGCAGAGACACATGGGGAGGCTGACAATGGCAGCTGTTAGCTTGATTTGTGTTTTAATTTTGCTCCTTTCATCCAGGACTTGTACAGTCCCTTCTGCCCCTTTTCTATGGCTCCCTGACCGAAGGTGCCTTCAACTTGAGGCAAGCTTTTGAGCTTCAGTGGCCCTGTTTGACTGGGTATTTGTTAAAAGGTAGACATGACTTAGTGGGTCAAAAAAAAAACAAAACCCACAACAAAACTCCAATAAATAGACTAAGTTTTAGGGTAGGGGAACGTTCTGTAGATCTATAATTGGGGTCTCAGCCTTTTAGAGATGTGTGGCCATGGGCTATAAACAGTGCACTTCAAGTTTTCCTTCTTAAGTTGTGAGAGGTTAGAGGAAGTTGGAGTCAGGAATTTCTCTAGTACCAGGCAACTTCGATTCTGGTCAAAACCCAGCAGTTAAAGCTCTGATAAAAATAGTATCCCACAAGGGGATGGGTAACTTTGGGTGTTTTATTATCCCTTCTCTCTCTTTGCACACTGATCCTACTAAAGTTCTTTGAGCAGGCTCTGCTCAGGGATCTAATGGAAAAGCAGACAGCACAGAAGAGCAGATAGGTAATGTAAGCAGAGAGACGGAAATTCTAAGAAAGGCTAAAAAGGAAATCCTCGAGCTCAAAATACTGTAACAGTAATGAAGCTTTTTGATGGGCTTATTATTAAACATGTATGAGAGAAGAAACTCTGAGCTTGATGATGTGTCAACAAAGTCTTCTAAAACTGAAAAATAAGAAGAAAAAGGTCTGAAACAAGCAGGAACAGAATATCTGAGAACTGTGGTACTACTGTGAAATGAGTAACATGCACATAACAGGGTACCAGAAGAAGAAAGGAAGGAAAAAGTAACATTTGAAGCAATGATAAAGAATTTCCCCCAAATTAAAATGTCAGGCATCAAACTATAGCTCCAGTAAGCTCAGAGAACACTAAACAAATACTAGGTCTATATCGAGCATTTGAAAATAAGAGTGGCAGTATACATTAGTTTCAGACAGAACAAATTTAAGAGCAAGGAAATTTATCAGAGATAAAAAAGAAACATACCAGTAAAGAAATGAATAGTCCAAGAAGATAAAGCAATCTTTGATGTGTATGCACCGAACAATAGGACATGAAAAAAATGAGGTAAAACTGATAGATAGAACAGCAAAGAGAAATAGATGGACCCATCATTAGAATTTTCAATACCCCTCAGAAATGGACAGATTAAGCAAGCAGAAGATCAGCAATAATACATTTGAACTTAAAAGCACCATCAATCAACTAGATATAATTGATAGCTATAAATGGCTCCGTCTAACAACAGATTACACATTCTTCTCATAGATTTGTACTACTCTGATAAAGTGGGGGAGATTGTGTAAGTGTTGGGGCAGGAGGTACATAGAAACTCTGTACTTTCTCTTCAATTTTGCTGTGAACTGAAACTGCTAAAAAAGATAAAGTAGATTAACTTTTTTAAAAAGAGTAAGTGTGTAATAAGAGCTCACTGTCCTTGGCTAAGTATATTTTTTAAATGAGTCTAAATTAAAAACAAAATAAAAAGAACGGATTGGGATAAATAAGATACAATTCAATAGGAATAAAAATAAAATCCTGTATTGCCAAATATGCTGATAAAAATCAACTGAACAAATGATAAATGCTAGAATCTAGAAATTGACAGGAAGACTCTCCCAGAATTTACATAGCCAAATCTTAATGTAACTGAAGTATAGGCCTCCCCAAGATATTCTGATAGGCTTCCCCAAGGTATTTAGGAAAGGCCTCTCTCTAACAAGTGCCATTTTGGCATGTGTATTATTTCAACCTAAGGTCAATCCAGATGCTGTTGGCCAAAACTTATTACTCCCTTAAATACTTAGATAAATGAAAATTGGAGATGCTACCCAGAATTAGGTTTCTCCTATGGAAAGGTTATTTCTTATAAAATTCCTATCTAAATGGCAGGACAAACATCACATTATCTAACATGTAGACTTTATCATAGGAGTCCTCTCCTCTCTCCTGGAACCTCAGAACCCTAGAACCCTATCCCATTACTTAGCTCATTTTGCCCCACTGGTTTTAGAATCTGCATCCATATAGATTCACCATACATATGTAAATAAATTATTCTTTATTCTGACAAATGTCTGATGTTAATTTGACTGCTTGACCATACAAGAATGCAGACAGACAGGGGGAAATTTCCTTATCAACCCTACGTAAGTTAACTGCCTGGTATGGCTGCTGAGAAAAGCTATAGGCTTTCTCAACAGATGTACCTGGTTAATGTTTTTCAAAGTTTATAAAAGGAGAAAAATCATTCAGGTAACCTGAAAACATCTGATTTTGTATGACTGAGGGTACATTTCTAAAAGTTACTGTAGTGATTGACACAAATGATAAGGACCACTCACTATGTACCTCAGTAATGGCTGCCTTTTCATGTACTACATACGAATGGACAGGTACAGCTTAATGCTCTGGACATATGGAGCATCTTTCTTATACAACTGTGACTATATGATCTGCAAGTCTAAAAAAGTATGTGATTTTTAACCAAAAGAGGTGTCATTTAAGATGCTAAAATAAGAAGTTTTGACAAGTGTTTCAGTAAGCTTTGGTAATCTAGAAAATTTAGTAATCGGGATTATTAAGTCATTCTCTGACATATCAGACAAAGGAGAAATTTTTCAAGGTATGCTAAGAGAACAATTTCAGAAAAAAAATGTTGAACTCAGGAATCTACAGAAAATAATTTAACACTTTTTTTAAGTACAACTCAGGCAAACTGACAGATGTTTGATGCCACAATTTGTGAAAGTCCTCACTTAATCTTTGTGAATCAAATGACAGTAATGAGAACAAAACATACTATTTCTCAGTAGTGTTTTCAAAAACTAATGCATATACTAAAAGTACAAGTTGTCCATTTCAAAAGGCTTTGAGAAACTTTCAGAACATGAGAAAGAAAGAGAACAGCAGGTAAGGGAGACACTGAGAACTAAAGAATGTGTTCCAGCACAAACTGAAGTGCAGCTGAATGAATCTGTCTTGCCTGACTTCGTTCAGTAATAATACAGATCACTAGAAGAGCCTGATACTGATGACTGACATAAGCTACAAACTAGTTCCTGTTAGTAATGCAAAAAGCCATTATACTGTTTCAGTGTTTCCTGCAGTGCTTTTGGGTTTGTGTACTCTGCAAAAATATCCAGTGGAAGCACTTACCATGATAATCCCCTTGGCTTGGTGCATTGGTTAGAATAATCTTCAAGCAACTGAAAGGTGTGTAGTCTGTTCTCTTGCCTTCCTTTCCAAAGCTGTGCCGGATATTGTAAGAGTAGCCTTTGTCAAACTGACCGGAAGAAAAAGAAAGAAAAGGCAAGGTAAGCCAATATTTTACTAGTCTGAAATGCCAACAAGATTCAAAGCATTCAAGGAGATGCTTTATACAATAAATTTAGCATTCATGGGTATCATTTGAGACCTTTTATGATAAGAATAATATTTTTAAAGTTAAAACACTTACAGGGAACAAATTTCTCAGGTAGTAGACAGCTAACATTTATGTTTAAGGATGATAATCATTTGTTCCTGAAAAGAATAACTAATTTGTCCATCTCTTAGTTTTACTCGAAAGATTATACAAGATGTAAATCAGTTTAACCTCTTCTCTATCCCCTCATCCTAGTTCTCCCAGAATTCTCACATCCTGCACGTTTCACTTGTGAAATGCTACTTAACATAATTAATCCCCTCCTCTGTATTTTCCCATACAAAGCAGTAAGCACAATGCTTGGTGAATTAGTGAATCACAGCAATTGACTCCTACTGGAATCCTGACTCCATATTTATAAAGCAAGCTAATGGAATAGAAAGGACTTTGAAATGGGTGTGACAGGAAGAAATAAGAAGCTAAGATTTATTGAAAGGCTCAGGTTAGTCATACTAAACTGTCCAATACTTTAAGGAAAATAGAAAAGAGATTAAAATTAGAACAAAACACTTATTTTTTGGATGAGATTTTAAAACCTAGGTTATAATTTACATAAAGTAGAATGCACAGATCTCAAGTACAGCTTGTTAACTTTGACAGATCACTTTACCTATGTATCAATAACTTATAATCCTGTCATGAGATGGAATATTTACATCAATGCATTGAGTCCCTTATGTTCTTCTTCGTCAACATCCTTCCCATCCCTCCATACCTAGAGGCAACAACTGATAGGATTTTTGTTACTCTAGTTTTAGCTATTCTGCACCTTTTTATAAATTGAATCATACTGGACATAGTGTTTTGTGTATGATTTCTTCTTGTCTTTTCGTGTGTGTGTGTTTCATGCCATTACACATATCAGTAGTTGTTCCTAGTGGTTTGTTCCCCTTTTTTGCTGAGTAGCTTTTTCCATTGTACGAACATACCAGATAGTTTATTCAGTCTCCTGGAATTTTCCAGTTTGGGGCTATTATAAATAAAGCTGCTGTGAATTCTTAGAAATGACTTTTGTGGATATATATTTTCTTTCTTTCTTTTGATAAATATGTAAGAGTGGGGTTGCTGTCAGTTGTTCTCCACTGTGACTGCACTATTTTATACCCCACCCGAAATACATGGATTCTCACATTCTCCCCAGTGCTCAGTGTTGTTAATTTGGTTCACTTGAGCTGCTCTAATGGGTCGGTAGTGGTAGCTCATTTTGCATCTTCCCGATGCAAGTCCTCTAGTCATATGTAAGTGTTTACAAATATTCCTTCATGGTCCATGCCTTCTCTGTTTTCTTGATGTTATTGTTTGATGAGCAGATGTTTTTATTTTTCATGAAACTCAATTTATCAATTTATGTTAGTGCTGTCTGTGTCCTAAGATAGGTTCCAAAGATACCCATGTTTTTTCTCTTAGAAGCTGTAGTATTTTAGAGTTTAAGTCCTAATTCATCTCAAGGTAATTTTTGTGTGTTTTGTGAGGTAGCAATCCAGTTTGTATACCCAGTAGGAGAGAAAGATCCTTTTTCATTTATCCTCCTAAATTCAATGGGAGAAGCCCATGAATAAAATGGCTAAAAGACAAATAAGAAAAAAATAAAGTTCATAAGCGCACCCAATGGGAGTTTTAAAAAGAAATAAGACTCAAGGAAGTAGCCAAAAGATTGAGATTTATATAAACTACCTTAGGCTAATCAAAGGAAAAGGGGGGTAGGCCTTGGGATTCCAGGTTGAGAAAAGCAAGGTAAGAGAAGGTAGGAAGGGTTGTCTTGCTCTGCAAGTGGAAGTCTCTAGGGTGGTAAGAGCTATCTGGAGTAGCTCTCTCTGGAGCAGAGACCACTTTAACAATACAAATATCCTTTATAAATTTTCTTTACCAAGAGGAAAATTTATGCTTTATTTTTAGGCAGTTAGGGAGAGGTAAAGAGCTTTTCCTGCATCTACTAGTTTTTAAATGTCTTTAGCTTAAAATAATGCTTATGCCAAAATGGCATTTTGGGGAATGTCATATTCTGATAACTTTCAAAAGTATTTCTGATAAATGATAAATGCTTTTTCAAACACCATTTGTTGAAAACATTTCCTTTGCTTATTAAGTTGTTTTGGTGCCCTTATCAAATGTGACCATAAGTGTTTTTTTGGTTACTATGTTATTCCATTTATCAATATGTCTATCCTTTTGTCTGTTACATTGTCTTATTTACAAAATCTTCAGTAAGTCTCAAGTCCAGATAATGCAACTCTTTCTGCTTTGTTCTTTTTCAGTATTATTTTGGCTATTGTATGTCTGAGCATTTCCACATACATTTTTGAATCAGCTTATCAATTTCTATTAAAAAAGAAAAAGTGTCTGTGTACAAAAGAAATCATCCCATTCCCCTCTAGGTTCTTCCTGGCCTATACAAGTAATCAAAATAGTATCAGACAGGTTAGTAAAGAGAAAAAAATTTAACAGCATACGTACGGAGAATTATATAGTTGTAAATTCTAACGGAGCAGACTAGTAAAATGTATCCTTTGTTTTAGGACCTGGGGCATCAAGAATAGAGAGCGAGACAACACATGATGATAAGGATGTGACCTCATTTTTACTCTGAGAGCAAGATTCTTACGTAGATGTTTATTGATAAACCTCGAACTGGATGAGAGCCCCCCCTCCCCAAACTACATTCTAGGTCATAATAGGGGAAATAGTGATTCTGGGAAAAGAACCAAAGGTTAGGACATACTGATCTCGTCTTCAATTAAGGAAGGGCAAAGAACTTAGGCAAGAACAGAAACTTCCCCTTTCCCTGGAACCACCATCTTCCAATAAGCTCTGAAAATGACCAACACAAAAGGAAAGAAGAGAGGCACCCACTCTATGTTCTCTAGACCTTTTAGAAAACATGGAGTTGTTCTTTTGGCCACATGCAAGTGACTCTCCACAAAAGGTGACTTGCAGAAATAAAGGAGATGGGCAATGCTGAAAAAGGGAGCTTCACCAATGTTACTGTAGCAAGTCTGGAAGAGTCTACAGTGTTACCCAGCATGCAGTTGGTGGTGTTGTAAACAAAGGACAAGATTCTTAACAAGAGAATTAATGTATATTGAGCCTATTAAGTTCTCTAAGAGCCAAGATAGCTTCCTGAAAGTGTTAACTGAGATAGGCTAGGTGAATGAAATTGTGAGCTGGCAGGACAAGTCTCCCAACTGTTTGAATAGAAAGCTAATCTGTAAACTAGTAACATCTTGTTTAAACAACTTGGCCCACCAGACTGACCAAAGGCTTCACACCTAGACAAATAGTGCTATATCCTAACTAATGATTATTTCACAATTTCCTGGAATAGGGATGGCTGAAGGTATTGAAAACTAGTTAAAAAACAAAACAAAACTCACCGGCATGCTAGCACACACCTCTGGGAGGAGACTTCAGATGCTAATGAGCCATGTACATACAAAGAAGCATGTAGCTATTCTGTGAATGTCCCAGTCCCAAACATGCTCTGATGTTGCTCTCCTCTATTCTGCCCTAGTAGACTAATCCCTAAAACCATTCTCCCAGATTCCCTGAGAGCCAGACCAGAAACTTACCTTTTTAAGGCTACCTCTCTTATGCACAAGACTAATAAAAACTTGTCTAGAAGCCCTCTGTCTTGCCTTCTTGTTAAATTCTTTTACAAAGAGTCAAAACATGCAAAGGATACCCAAGGGCTACACAACAAACATCTTTTAGGAACAATTTACTATAATCAATCTCTTCATGCAAACTTTTAGGTATGAATTGAATTTAATTAGATACAAGATTTCATCAGAAAACAATGAAAGAACTTTGTTCACTGAGCAAGTCTGTTAAAGTAATAGAAATATACACTCTTTATAAGCTATCTTTCACTTCCTTTTCTATTTATTTACTGCCTGCATGTATGTATTTAAAATAGGCTCATACACTGTTTCAGACTATTCATGTATTTATCACTCAAATTGTCCCCTATGGTTTTCAGACTGGGAAACTCCTGAAGTATTGTACTGAAGGTATATCAACAGGAAGATGTTTTTTAAAGCATACTTTCTAGTTGTGTATAGCCACAACTCAAAATGTTAGGGAAATAGTTAGGCGCAAACTCTGAGCCAGTGAACGACAGTAAATGATGTCCCAAATAGGCTTCACCCACACCTCCATACAGAGATCTCAGGCACTAAGGACTACAAATCCCAACATGCCAAAGCATGACTTCCTGAACAGGGGGCTGCTGGAAACTAGGGACAAAGCTAAGTTGTCATGCCTAGCATATAACTGAACACAGGTATGCTCTCATTTGTTTCTTTGGCTCTGACTTCCACCCTGATACTGCTGGAAGGGGAGACACGTGGAGAAGACACTTAGAGGAGAGATACTTAGAGGTAAGATGTGTGGAAAAGCTGCTCCTGGAACGTTAGCATTTTGGCAGAGACCATGGCAGCCATTACCTTGACCTTATAGAGGATATATAGTACATTTTGAATTGTGAGTCTTCACTTCTGTCCCAGATTTCTGGGACCTGCCTAACCCCTTTACTGTGGTTTCCTGCCAGAAAGTGCCTTTGACTTATAGCAAGCTTTCAGGCCTCAACTACCCTGCTTTTGGTTAAGCCTGCTTGGACATTTGTCCGTGAGGGGATGGATAATTTCTAGACTTTGATTAGGAGTCAGTAATTTGAAATCCTTTCTACTCTTCTCTCTCTCTCTCTCTCTCTCTCTCTCTCTCTCTCTCACACACACACACACACACACACACACACATACATACACACACACACACAAAGATCTTTTCCACTGAAAGTCTGCTTTCTTTGTCTTTGTGCACATGGATGGCCAAACCCTTAGAATGTGCACATCTTACCAGTGTGGGATTACTGGGTACTCCTCAGTGGTGTGCTGACAAAAAGAACACCTCTAAGTATTCATATAGGAAGAGGTGGGAAGAAATAAGTGGAGAACACACTTTTCTGACTTGGCTTCTTTATCCCCTGCATCCAGGAACAGCAAGTACCAGAAAATCAGCACTGGTCTGGGGTGGGTGAGTGGCATTTGTGACATTCCAATTAGTCCTGACTTGCCACCTGTAGCACTGGCAACACACTGATCTCCATTTCTGCCAAAGACAGCAGTAAATTATTTCCAGAGGTACTATGTTAACAATGGAACTCAACAAAAGTGCTAAAGCAGACACATCATAGCTTGCTCTTGCTCTCAATCTCTTTCAGGCTTTTTCACAACTTTATTGTCTACTTGGTGCCACCCGGCAGTCTAATGACCTTATATTATTATACTTTTAAAAGTATTTGTGCCTACATCTACTTAGAAACCATGGTGTAAATAACTTTTTGCCTAGAACAGCAAGCAGTACATCATCTTCCTTTGAATAAAGTCTTTCCTACCAAGAAAAGTCCCAACACTAAATATTACTACTACTTTCAAAGGAACAAAACCACCATTCAGTATGTCTAAGCTCAGCTTAGACAATAAAGTGAAAATGGTGAAGAATCAAGTACCCTTGAGAGAAAGAGAGAGAGATTCAAAAAGGATAATCTTTACCCAACTAAGGCAAAACAATCATATCTGTGGGTAGAGAACAGGGTAAGGATATGACAATTTTAAATCAAGAAATTTTCAATTCTATTTTACGAGAGTTTCTAAAAGGGAATAAAATTTGCTACCTTGAAATGTCTCTTTGTCATAAAGATTATCTGAGGTTGGTGTTATTTTTGTTTTCTGTTTACAATATAGTTTACTGAATACTTGCTCTGTTTAGTTTCTCTATTTTTATTTTGTTTTTATTGAAGTACCATTGGTTTACATACTTGTTAGTGTTTTAGAAGTCTAGGAATTCCCCCCTTCACCCCTGCCAATCAGACGTGCTTATTTTTAAGAAACAACAGAGAGAGGAAAAGCTTTGGGGAAAACAAAAACAAAAACAAAAAAAAAAAAAAAAAAAAAGAGAGAGACAATTCCTATTTCTAAGAGACAATTCCATTGATAAAGGGAATCTCCACTTATAAAGGTTTCCCCTCACTTTATTGGAGGAAAAGGGAAATGAGCAAATCTCTTGTCACCAAAAAAGGCTGCAACTTAAAAATACATAACACTCATATCCTTGTTTACTCTGTCTTTCCTGATAACCTTCCATTACTGGTCTTCTTCTACCCACAATCCTTTGTCTGTAACTGAATAATTTAATTAACATGGTGACTTTGGGCAATTTGAGGGAAGTTATTCAGCATTTCTGATTAGTGTTTACACTATTCCATAAGTGTTTACAGGAAGTATACATATTAAGGGGGAGCAGAATACATGAATACATGACCCCAGGGTTTGTCACTTTAACATGAAGATTATTTTGAGCAAACAGATTCAGGTAGAGCTCTTTACTTCCCCTCCTAACTACCTAAAGGAACTTAGATAGCAGACCTATTACAGGAATCCAACTATCAGCAGAGTTAATTCCCATGAATATATTGGAAATGTGATAGACTGGAGGACTTCAGCAAGGTCCATTAGTAAGACCTATCTGTTTAGATCTCATTCTGCATGGCCTAGCAAACCTTTATTTAGCAAACATTATTAGATTTTTTCCTTTTTTCTATGAATTACCTTCTTTTCCTTTGAAGTCACAGAGCCCCCCCCCCTCCCTTTTCCTTTGTTTAGGATGGCATATATACCTTAATTTGCCTGATTATCTTTAGAATCTTTCCTGATAATTTAAATCTCTCATATGTACATACCTAACTTTTTTCCTCCTGTTAATCTGCCTCGTGTCAATTTAATTATTTATTTAATTATTTCCAGCCATAAGAGCCTAAAAGTAGAGGAAAATTCTTTCTTCCCTACATTTCCTATCCTCAAGAATTTAGAGCTCTAATACACTATTTAAAAACATGCAGCCAGGGTCTGCTAAACTACAAAGAGGCCTCATTCAATGTCCCAAATTTAGCCTATCAAAGATCATTAGTAGGTTTCCAGGGTTTAGTTACCATAGGTGCTAAATTCATGATTTCATAGCTTGGCAGCAAGGTAATACATATAAATGAACCTGCAACTAGAAAAGTACATGAACTCATCCAATGTCCTTTTTATCATACAGCCTTGCTGTCTCTCCTGTAATTTTCAATTCATTATCTCTTCTGTCATTTGCTTAAAATTTTACTCATAATGCTAATAAACAGCAAAGGATGGACCTCCCCAACATGTTCAAAACAGGTTTTCTCAAGATGTATCACTTTGGTATGAGTATTATTTCTAACAGGAGTTAATTAAGGCCCTCCAAACTCATGAGATACTTTTATCACTCTCTTAACTACTTAGAAGAATAAAAATTGGAAGTGCTACACAGAATTAAAATTTTTATCAGAAATTACCTTTCTAGAGTAAAAACCTATATAGCAGGACAGACATTAAATTACAGAGCACCTGGTCTTCATCCTATGAGTCCCCCCTCTATCCTTGATGACCAAGGGCCCTATCAAATTCCAGAGTGCAGGATCTATGCCCCATTTTGCCTCTGTCTTTGGAATCTATTTAGATTCCCTATATTTATGTATTTATGTAGTTAACCCTCCCCCCAACTACTAACCTGATTGTTAATTTGATTGTATGACCAGTCCAAAAAGAGCCAAGAGTGACTGGGAGAAATTCTTACCCCACATCAGACTGCAAGCTGTAGGCATTGAGTAAACTGTGCCCTCCTTTTAAATGACTATCTGTAAAACTAATTTTGTAATCAATCACCAACAGATTCCAAACACTTCTCTATAATTCTTAATTCTAACCATAGTTCAATTCTTCCAGGTCACTGGAACATCACACATATTCTAAACATGTAACACATTGAAGGTGACTCAGAGGACCACAAAGATCCAAAAGGGAGTAAAGACTGACAGTTAAGACAAAGGTTTTAAGCCAGATACCTGAGTTTAAATCTTGTCTCTATCAGATGCTAGCTGTGTGACTTCAGACAGGATATTTAACCTCTCTGTAACAGTTCTCCTATATACAGAAATAAAGGAATTATACCTACCACATAGGGTTGGTATGGGTATTAACTAGCTCGTTTTCATACTGCACCCAGTGTAGTGTCTAGCTGAGTAAGTATTCAATACTTCAGAGTTATTATCATTACCAAGGCAGTCAGTTTTTACTATTGAACTAAAAAAAGCTACTCTGACCTTTAAGTAAAAAAGGTCAAACCTGGTGTATTGTTTAATATTACTTAAATTACTTGCAGGTTTTGCCTCCACATCCTCACCAGAAAAACTTGAATCTAGTTATACTCCCTGACTCCTAATTTGAAGCCTGTAACACAGCTGGAAAGCATTGGTGCTAGCACTATAATTCAGTATATTACCTCCTATGGTATACTAAATATTTCTTCTGCTCTGTAAGAGATAATTCATTTCTCATTGGTTAAGAACATTTCGTGGACTTATGAAATAGCAAGGTGTTATAGAAATAACACAGATTTTTGGTTCTAACTCTGCCACCTACTAGTTCAATAGTATTAGGCAATTGTGAATTACCTCTGTCTCTTTTAAATTTTTTATTATTGTAATAATGAGACCTGTCCCTCACTCTGTGCAAAAGCACTTCGTAAACTATAAAATGCTAAACGTACACTGTAATTATTTGCTACATTTATTTGTATAAAATTCGTATAAACTAATTTGTGCAATGTTTGAAAGGTGAAATTTTAAAAAATTAGTTCCATTTTATATTCAAATACATTTTTGAATACCTGATGTAGTGGTCTGTTGGGGCTCACTTTTAAAGGTGTTGACCACACACTGCAAAAATTCTGAAGGGTGCCAGAATATTACCACATGGCCCCCAACAAATGCTTTTTTAGCATATGGATTGTGTTGAACTAAAGACCACTGGGAATAGCAAATGCAGGGAAAGCTCTAAAAACAAGACACTTTCCTTTTTTAAAGGCAATTACCATTTGCAAAGGTGTCTTCCACCCCTATATCAAGAAGAGGAAGATTCTAACAACTATTATCAATAGAGAAGGCACTGGGATAAATCCATGTAACTAACCTTACTAAACATCCCTTGTTTCTCATACTTTTCCTACTCACCTCCTCATATCTTGTTTCTCTCTATCCAGCAGTCCTACACCCCTTTTTTATCTTAGCCTAAGAAAGTATATGAGTCTAAGTTGATGAGCTACTTGTCACTGGGTGCGCCAATGTATGTGAGTAATGTACATGTTCATAAACTTCTGTGTTTTTCTCTTGTAAATCTGTCCTACTGTAACAGGGTGGTCCCAAGGAAAAGGGGAGGTTCCAAGCTCCCTGCCCCACCCAAAGGATGGTGGAGCTGAGCAGGGAGAAGGGAAACTGGAGAGGAGACTGGAAAAGGAAGGAAGCAGGATGGAGAGCCAGAAGGTGTCCTGAAGGAGGCACAAGGAGCAGAGAGACATGTGAAGAGGCTGCACTTGCTCTTGGCCCTGGACTGGTTGAAACAGATGTGGGTGAGAGACCCGTGGGGAGGTTAACAATGGCAGCTTTTATCTTGATTTTGCCCTTTTCCTCTCAGACTTGTCTGACTGTTTCTGACCCTTTTCTATGGGTCCTTGCTGGAAGGTGCTTTAGACTTGTGGCAAATTTTCTGGTCTCACTTTGGGTCAATCTCATTTGGGTGGACTTTTACCCACAAGGGGATGGGTAACTCTGGGTGCTTGATTTGAAGACTATATTCTTTGTCTTTTCTGTATTGCACACTAATTGTATTAAAGTTTCTTTCCACTAAAGGTCTTATATGTTTTGTCTTGATGTGGCAGATGGCAGAACCTATTTAGAGCAGGCAGGTTTGGGGGTTCTGGGATGATCCTCTCCCTGCCCTGTAACACTTTGTCAGTTTGACAGGGCCCTAGTTGGAGAACTCAAGGTAAGTTGAGGCAAAAGACTTTTTATCTCCTCTACAGTATTTCCCCAAATTAGTAGTACATATGTTTTCCATCTTCACATCCTAATTCTTCTTCCTGACTCCATCAGAGCATTTCTAGAACTCAGAATATGCAGTTTTTCTTCCCCTCAACTTATGAGGCCGGGTCAAGTTAAAATTTTATATATTTTAATTGATCACTATTAGGAAATGAAAAGTGAATAATGAATTGGGAATAATCCACAGAAAAAGCACTAAATGGAGTGATTCTATGTAATCTGATAAGGTAGTTGGTTAGCCAGGCCACTTTCAATAAATAGGTCAAAAGAAAAATCAGTTATGTATCAAAAACCCTCTCAGCATCATCAGAGGAAAATGGAGAGCTATCTGTTTAGGAATGCAGGTGAGTTATGGGTTGTGGGCCACTGGGTTTATTTTCTTCAAATCAACTCAAGAAAACAAGATTCAAAGATCATCTGTGACCTGGTACTGTGTGTCTTACATAATTCTAACTTTATCTGTTCAGTCAGGTACTAAAGAGCATCATTTACAAATTTCTAATAGGGATTTTAGTAGAAATGCACTACTATTATTAATAATTTTAAAAAGTAACAGTGGCGTTTCAATAATAACAGCTTATCTTTAGCATTAAAAAAAACAATGGATTCTTCTCAGACCCTTTACTCCCTGTAAGGTATGAAAGATAGGTGTCCCTGTTTTATAAATTAGCAAATTAAAGAGGTTCCAGGAGGTTGAATTGTTATTTCAATTGCTTAGTGGAAAACCTGAAATTAAAATCCTAGTCATCTACTTTCTAGAAAATACTATAAAACTATAAATCGGGAAAATGAATACATAAATATAACTGCCAGTTATCCATGGGGTACACTCAACTGTATTGTGCTTCCCTGCTGTCATTCAACTGCTTCAGGGACATCTGAAAGTCAGACCAAACCACAGTTAAATAAAGTGTTTCTGATTCTATTACAAAAGAGAATAGTGACAAACTGCAAATGAAATGGTAACACTAATAAGCAACTAACAGAGCAGTTACGTGGATTCTAATTTATCGTGATCTTAGAATCATAAAATATGGTAAATATGAAGTTAAACATCTGAAATGAAAAAAACTAAGTCATATTTCAACATGATTTAAAATGACAAGGCACACTTAGTATTCATTCTCCTATAATATTCTAATTGGGAACAAAAAGGAAATGGAGTACAAAATACAAAAACTGGCAAGAAAAGAATACAAAAAGTATTATTTAACTGACAACTCGATCTGGAGCTTTAGAAAAATCTGACTTGCTTGTCAGAATTTAAGGGCTAGAATATGCTTTAATATCATCAAATGCATGCTTATAATATGTAGAAAAGCCATAAAGAGAGGTTCTAACTCTAAATCAGAGTGAGTCAGGGAAAGAAATTTAGTGCCTGCATTGCCTGTTTCATAGGGCTCTCACTTCTGTTAACTCCATGTCTGGCACAAAGTCTAGCAAATTGTAGCTCAAAAATGTTTATTTACTAGATTGAACTGTTAAGAATCTTTTTTTTTTTTTTAACTGTGTGTTCACTGGGTCATCTCTACCAGCGGAATGAGAGCTAAACTTACATTTATTACCATTAAGAGATAGAGCAAATTTCTATCACTAAATACTATAATTTAACATTTAAACAGAGGCCTCAATAATTCAACCAGAGGCAATGGTCTGGGGAAGTTGTGAGGTAGGTAATTTTAGTTTGCTATCTGTTTCAGCCATATGTGCCTGATAGTAAGGAAAGAACAGATTAATGATGGAACTTTTAGCATCTCATCTGGAAGACCTATTTTTAAAAAGCCAGCTTTATTCACTGATATAAATGCCACTGACATACTGAATAAAAATTTAAGATTCTAAATGTAATTTGCCAGATTTGAAGACTGAAACCACAGACAGCCCTTCATTCAATTAAGTAAAAGCATTTACTGAATCACATATTTATAGCCTAAGAGACTAAATTTACTAACCCTTATATGAGGTGATCAATTTAGTTTCTATCTCACTGGTAGGAAGAGTCAACATGAAAAAATAACACCAGAAAACCACAGGAGCAGGCTGACTGATGTAGAATACTCTTGTCCAAGATGAGATGGCCCAGCTTGAATAAATTGGTCTTTTCACTCACTGGAAACAAGGGAAGTAAACTGAAAACATTATCCAAGCCTGAAATCAAAGACTGCATGAAAGTTAGCTGATGGGAGCTTCTAATTTTCAAGGGGAAGGCTCTTCTTTTACAGATATAGTAATTGATTTTCACAAATATTATGAAGTAAAAATGAAATATAAGTTTATTTAACTTCTGCTAGGTTAGTTTCATTTTACTTACTTTCCCAGATTTGGTTTTTTGTCAATTGTTTGACATAGTTAAATTTTCTAGATTACTTCATCAGGTTACTTTAATCCACAGGTATTATTTTGTAGAACTAAATTTCTATTATGATAGAATTGTAAAAACTTATGTTCGTCATTAAAAATGTCACAAGAGACTGCTCATAACCCAATATACATTATGTGCAATAAATCTAATGTTTTGAGGAACTACCAGGATGATTACCAAAAAATATAACTCCCTAATCCTGCAAATGTTAAGATAAATACTTTTACATAAACAATTGAGCATTTCCACATATAAATAAAGTTCAATGATATGTTTCTGGGTACACAAAATTTAGAATTACACATTCTTTGTGGAACATACCTTTATCAATATATAAATATATAGCTATTTGACTTAATACTTTATCCTTATACTGCACTTTGTATAAAATTAATATTGTCACCTACTTCAGTTTTCTTTTTTATTTCACTTGCAGTGTTCCCCTTCCCAACCTTTATTGTCAACCTTTTCAGTGTAGGAATGTCTTGAATAAATAGCAAAAGGGTAATTAGTTACCTATGACTACCCTCTAGTGGTTACTCCTTGCATATAAAATACAGGTTTCTATCAATGTCAAAAAATAAATCAGACTACAAAAAAGGTAAGCTCTTTAGCGCACTTTTATTTCTATCATAACTGTAGAATCAACTTCAAAATAATTTAAAAAATGAACAGCAAAAAGGATGAAGTGATTTTCCCAAAGTCACAACATTACAAGGAAATATTTCATCTAACAGATTACATGTCATCTTGTAGTCATCTAAGTTTGGTTATATAACAGATGACCAAAAGAAGAAAAAATACACAGGATTTTAAAACTTATAATAAACGACTGAGGAATATTCATACCCTGAAATAACAAATGGCATGAGAGAAACTTTTAATTTACAGTGACAAGCCAGATTGTTCCTCTACACTTTCAGGGACAAAGAGAAGATAAATATGAATCTATTGCCTCCTGTTGTAGCAAGTGTTTTGATTCTTTTCTAAAGGTTAGAAGCCAATAGTTCCCACTTGGTAGACTAAATTCCCTAAGGCTGTATCTGAAAGAAATCAAAAGGGAAATACAGAAAATACATCAAGAATTAAGAAAATATATGGTTGGTGACAGATGGCTAATTTATTTTTAAGAACCTTTACAGGGCTTTTTAGAGAATGGTTTGGTTCTAGGGCTGAAGCAAGGAAAAATCAAGCTGAATCTGGAGCATCTTGTTGGTGCCACAGAGGGTGGGCTTCAAAAGAGGATAGGAGAACATCAAAAGGGCACTAGGGCCAACTGAAAGAGCTCCCGAATGCTAAAGCTGGAATTAAACAGCAGAATCACTGGACTATAACCCATTGAATGGAAGGTATGAATCACAGAATGTCCATGTGTGCATACTGATAAGTAATTGAGTAAGTAAATAGATAAGGAGAGAGGTCAGCTTTTCCTTACAGAATTCCAACTGATCAATATTGAAGAGGGAAATAGAAAATAATCACTAGAACACCATACTAATAATGCTGTAGGTAAGATCCAATAATAGAATTCTAAAATTAGTGGTAAAACATAACTATTTGCTGTTTGAATGTATCTCCTCCACCAAAGGAATTCTGAGGATAAAATAGTGACTTCACAGTAGGGAAACCCACTAGATACCACCTTAACTAAGTGAAGAAGGTTAATATCACCAGTAATAAGTCATTTTGCTACAACATGCCCCTGATGTGATGTGATTAGAATGGACCCTCACTCCTGTGATATTCTTCCCAAAACACATAATCTTAATTTAATCCTGAGAAAACAGCAAATGCCAAATGAAGGACTATAAAAATATAACTACTACCCTTCCAGAGTGTCAGTGAAGTAATGGAAGATACACAAATTGGAAGAGATTAAAGAGACACAACTAAATGCAATGTGTGATCTGGATTGAAGCTTACTACAGCAAAAGGATATTAATGAGAAAACTGGTAAAACACGAATAAAGTCTCTCGTTAATAGTATCACACAATTTTGATTTGTTGATTTTGATGATAGTAAAATAGTCATTAGGAATATTAACATTAGGGAAAGCTGGGTGAAGTATATAGGGAACTCTTGGTACCATTTCCACAACTTCTCTGCAATTCTAAAATTTTTTCAAAATAAACCATTTACATAGCAGGCAATGGACTAAGCATAAAAAATTATCTCATTTGATTCTCTTAATGACCCTACAAAATTGGTGTGATTATCCCTATTTCAAAACCTGGAAAAATGGAGACCTTGGAACAACTAAGTGAAATGTTTAAAAACACACAATAAAATGTTATGACAGGACTATCTCAAAGTTTTTTCTATCATGTTATGTTGAACACAACACAGATAAACTCTGCTGAAACTAGATTAAAATTTTAAAGTGGCAACAATGCTAAAAATAACTTCTGCTTTTTTAGAATATAATGGTAATATTCAATTTGTTTAAAGAGTGTGGAAGTAGAGAAGCAAGAGGTTTTCAATCTTATAATAATAAAAAGCAAATTACTATATACTTGTGGAAAACCCCTTTAAGTCTTACAGAACTATATAAATCACAACACCCTGCTGTGCTTCCCTTAGGAAGTATAGCAAAGGTTGATTTGTTACAAGGGTCACTCAACTTCAACAGGAAAAGTGTCTTCCCATATATTCCAAAGCTATCTAGTACAGAAAATTGAGGTTTCAGATTTCTGTTTTTTTCCCCCCTGGAATATTATACCACTTACCTACCTAAACAACATATAAATACTATGTAATATAAGAGAGCAACACATCAAATTCAGGAAAATATCTGAGAAAAAAATAAAACATTCTTGACAGAAGAGAAATACCTCCCTCTTTTCCTTTTATTGACATACTACTCAGACACCACAGCATCAAAAGGTTATTCCACTTTGTGAATTTCCATAAAGAGTCAGGATTAAAGTCTCAAAACGATGTGGCTACTTTCTTGTAGCCAAATGGAGCTAAAGTGATCTAGAAAAAAAATACTAACAATCCTACATTGATCTTAATCTAGGAAGATTCTTCTAGCAAGGAAAGGTCATGTAAATTTATTGTATGGCCTCAGGTTATCTGTTTGCTTCCCAACATTGATGTGATAGCTCACTAAGAAGCTGAATTTCTTTTATCATACTCTTCTTTCAAATGAACTAGACAAGATAAATACTAACAGAAAAGGGTGATGAGACAAACCAGGAAATGCAGTTTTTCAATTTCACCAATTAAAAAAAAATTAAAACACACAATTATTAAGTGTCAGAAGACACTTAATTTCTAAGACACTTTAATAGTCTAATAAATCTCTCCCTTGTTCACAGGAGTTTGATTTTAAAAATTAATATATTAGGGTCTACCTGGTGGCGCAGGGGTTAAAGTCTCAGCACTATCAAGCTATTGCCAGCCACTGCGGCCTGAGTTGATACAACAGCCAAGGAGCTAACACACAAGGCACAGCAGACCTCTCCAGTCTCACTTGCTGCTCCCTCAGCAGTGTATTTCAGTAGATCCACCTGTTTTGCTCTCCCACTGTCTCTGGTGAATTCTTTCTCTCACTCTCTCTCTCTCTCTCTCATACACACACACACACACACACACACACACACACACACACACTGGTGAATTCTTTCTCTCACACTCTCTCATACACACACACACACACACACACACACGCTGGCTTAGACCCCAGTTCTTGTATGCATAAATAAATACTTTTAAAAATTAATATATCAGTGACATGATGAATGTGATCAAACAGGTGAAACAGAAGAGCAGTCTACCTGCTAAGCAAAAACATTCCTAAACAAAGTTTTTGGTTTTTATTCAAAATAAATTACTGAAGGCTATATCACTTTACTCAAGGGAAAAAAAAATACTAAAACCAAAAAACATTACATTAAACTGTGAATATGAATATTATTACCTATATTTCTGTAGCAATTTTTACCCCAAGAGTAAACAGATTTTCAGTCCAGTTTATAATTGTGATCTCATTAATTTTTATCACATTATTGAAGAATGAAGAAACAGTTAACTTTTATGACCTGGTGGATACGTGAGTAACAAGAGTGTCTCAACAGCAAATCTGAAACTCCAGTTTAGCTCCGTTACTTCCCTATCCAGGGCTCATTCACTGGAACCTAACACATCTCAGTTATTTACCATGTGTAGTGAAGGATACAAAACAGCTTGTCGAAATGTATTAGAAAGAGCAAATACATCATAGTTGTGTTTAGTAGTCTATAAGGCTCCATTTTCATGTCTGGGTACATTTTAAAATTCAACAAATAAAATATCACCATTGGGTGCTATAGAAATTACTGCCTTATTTATTGGCTCTATTATCTTGCTGGAGACAAGAGAGATAGAAAGACATCTGGACCAAGGTCATACATTTGTGAGCCATAATTTCTACCTATGAAACAGAAAAACTGGGTGCACTGTGCTCACTGGGAGCCTGGTTTTGAACATGCCCTGATGCCTGTCTGGTAGCAAAATGGAGATGTGAAGTAAGCAGTTATACTTGAGTCTACAGTAAGAGTGGTCTGGTGGAGAACCCATGAGAATTAAAACTGCATAAAGACAGGAGAGTGCCTATTTTGTTAACACTTGTGCTACTGGCTTCCTTCAGAGTGTCTGGTCATCAGTAGCTCTAGAAGTATTAAACAGGAGCATTGCATTTGCTGTCATGTTATGTATTTTTAATCTACATCAATGGTGATGTCATATGCTTCCATCTAATACCAAAACAGTAAGCTATATATACACATACATATTTTTCATAGTCTCTCCTCTGGGCCTTAGCTAGAAAATTTGCAGTGTTTCTTAAAAAAAGAGTGGAGCAGAGTGACTGGAGGAGTCGGAGGTTGGTCCTTGCTCCTTTCCAGACCCCTGGGGTCTCACACTCCCTTTTCCTGCCTAGTACACTTAGGCACTGAATATGTGTTTACTGTTGGTGATGATGGTGACAATAATGATTTTTCCTCCTCTTTTGTATAAGTAATTATTAGAAAATTACAGATAGTCACTTGTAAGTGATACAGGCAAATGATCTGGAATACATTTGCAGTGCCTTTCTCAGTACTAGAATCATTTTATAGCTAAAATAATCAACAGGAGGATTGTTTCCCCAAAGCTATCAAGAAGCGTACAGAAGTAAACTCAGAGTCCCCAAGTTCACTTTTATGCTCAATTCATTACAATCTGTCTCTATCACTAACTATGCAGATGTATATTTGCATGTACACATATACTCCTATGGTATTTCGTTACATTAAGGGATTTTTCCCCCTTAATCTAACTCTTTAAAATGCTATGACTCATGTAGAAATTTCCTAAGAAAAATCCAATTGCTCATCATTTTACCTAGACAGCAACCTCAATAATCATGTGAAACACATCTCCTGAAACACACGCAAAACACACACGCACACCCCACCCCTCCTTATATAACACTTATGCATATGAGTAGTTCTACAAATTACTGTACTGCTACCAAAATTTCCTGAGTGACTGTCTTTTTCAGTTTAACATGCCATAAGTTAAACCTTATCTATAAATTTTCATTTTCCATTCTGTTTTACAAAGAAAGCTGTTCCCAAAATAAGAACTCTTACTATATATTAATTTAGATCTATGACTTAAATGGCAAGGTAATAACAAAAAAGAAAGCTAAGAATAGCTGCAGATCTAAGCATGGCATCATGACATGCCAACTAGGACCACAAGTCTACTAGTCACTTAATATGCAGATTAATTTTCTTTAAAATTCTAAAGTTGCCTCTGGTGTACTATATAGCATACAAATGAGTAGAGCTGTAATGAGAAACATTACACACATAAAATTACAGGAATAATAATATTTTGATGTGCAGCTTTAAAGAGTAATTTGTGGAATACTAATATACCCCAAATCAAGTTGATACACTTAATTTGTTTCTAAAGAAATAAAAGCACAATATCACTTTTGAAACTTAAGTAGTAGCAGATAATGAGATCCTTTTACCAAGTAGTTACCATTAGATTATTTATATAAATGCTGAAGGACATGTTTTATCCTAAATACTAAACAATTTCTATTTCACAAAACTTGTTGCTGAACTGTATTAAGCAATGAATCAATGAACTGTTCTCTTTCCCCCTACCCCCAACGACATGGTTTTAGACGCTCTTCCTTAGCTGTATTAAATCTGTGCCAGAGAGTGAATTGTGACAGCAGGGACTTCTCTATTTTCTTAAGTCTCTCTGCCTTAAGCCCACTATCCCGGATAGTGAGGATCTTCAAAAATATAAATTCCATAGGTATGCATATAAAATTGCATATAAATGTATAATGAACTGTTAAATCTCAATTTCTTAAAGGTTCTGAGGATTATTATCTATTCTTTCCTCCTGTTATAAAAACATCATGTCCCACAAGCCTGCAAAATTAAGCTAGCCGACCAACAAGCACAAGCTGTTTAGCTCCTAAATTGCGGTGACACAATGTGCAAAGGAAAGTCACCTTAATTCCACTAAGGGGAAAAAAATGCACTAAAACCCATCTCTCTCAGCTGAGCCTTCATTCAATATTGAAACACATAATCTCAAATTCCATGGTTTTGGCGGCTGCTCAACACTATTCCATTCAACTGGGGATTGAACAAAGCAAAATAAAAAGGAGCTTTAATCTGTCTTTTCTTCTCTTTTTGCTATACTAGACTGACAGCATCATGGTTGTTAATTAAACTTTTACTCCTTAAAGAAATAGACCACAGAGTACTATCTGGTCACTGGAAAAAGCAAAAAACGCAAGGCATATATATATATATTATATATATAATATATATTATATATATATAATAAATATATATAATACATATAATATATATTATTTATTACAAATATATTGTATATATTATATTAATATATATTAATGTATTAATATATATTATATTAATATATTAATATATTATAATAAATATATAAATATATAATATAATATATATAAATATATTATTTATATTTAATAAATATATATTTAATATATTAATATAGATAATATTTATCATATGTATATATATTAATATATTAATATATATACTTAATCTAGGCTTTTAAAATTCTAGTTTGAGACACAAAATATTCCTAAGTCGTAAAACATGTATAGAGGTACATTTCAAGTACTAAGTGAGATGTTAAGAAATCTGCACATTCAGGAGTGACACAGATGCAGGAGCGGGAGTGCCTGGAGGGTGCCCTCCGCGCTGGCACGTGAACCATGAGAGCTGCATTCTGGGGACTCGGACTCACGTGCATTGCGTGCCTTTTCATTCATCTCCTCAGGCGATGGGGTTATGAATCTTAGTCTTTAGAAACTATGCAGTCAGTTATTAATGACCACGGTTTTCCAAATTTGCTGGAATCTTCAAAAACAAGTTTTGGTTTTGTGAGCCTGACTTCTCTCCTCTTTCTTACTGTAGAAAGAAATGCATTCACTGCGATTTGCTCTGACTTAAGAGTCAGGGTAGGGAGATCACGGAGGAAAAAAATATATAATTCTTATTCACTGCCTTAGAGATATGTAAGAACTTTTGCTTCGATAATAATTTAAAGACAATATGTCTTTTCTAATTTTGCAATCTTGAAACTTGAAATAATGCAATAATTCTAAGTTTATACAAGATCTTTTGACAGAAATGACAGGTGTTCTAAAAGGGAATAACTGAAGAGCAAAAAAGATGAGAAAAAGCTTTTCATGTATTTTTTATTTCGTTTTTTAATACAACAACACAAGAGCACTGGAGGAACTCTGACATTCTTTATAATTTTATCATTATGTAAATCAAATAAATTTTCTTTTTCAATAAAATTCTATGTGTCAATTGCCAATTTGGGGGCAAAAAATATATAGAAATGATGCCAGTTTTGATGTTGACTTCAATAAACAATGTTCCTCAGCTTTATAAATTGAAGATTAAGAAACTTAATATACTTTCCCGAGGTCTCTCGGTAAAAACTGTGGAACAGTGTGAACTTTATCTTTTCATTGCTCATGAAACAGTGATTACAAAAGTCAATACTCTGGGACCTCCCTGGTAGCCTAGGGGTTAAGGCTCAGCACTACCACCGCAACAGCCTGAGTTTGATTGGACCAGGGAGCTAATCCACATATGACACAGCAGACCTCTCTTGTCCCGCCCACTGCTCCCCTCAGCAGTGTATTTCGGTGAATCTGACTCCCACCCCCTTCCCGCACCTCTGGCTTACACCCCAGTTCTTATATGCATAAATGAAAATAAATCTTTAAAAAAAAACCCTCAAAACTCAAATTATCTTAAGCAATAATCTTCAATTCATATTATAACATTTGTAGTTCAATTTATGGCAAAGAAAAGCCATTTTCTAACTATACTAATTCTGTCCTAAGTACAGTTCTACATAATTTATTTTGTTTAATGCCGAGTAACAGTATGAAAGGCGCTTCAGTTCCATTTTATATATTGAGACCAAGGCTCAGAAAAATAAAGCATCTTGCTTCACATGGTCTGTGCAGCTAGTGTTACAACTGAGATCTGAATTCAGGTCTCAGTAACTCTAAAGCATCTCCTCTGAAAATGTTGTTTTTTAGTCACATTAATGTGTTACAAGTTGGAAACATAAAATTTAGCCAGCACCTAATAATATTTTCAAAGTATGATCATTCCTCCCATTTTTTCCCAGATTGAACATTATGGTCACTTATTTTTTCTACATCATACTATTCATATGTTTTATATAGAATAACTACACAAAAAGTAACATTTAGCTATATGAATAGATCTACTTTGTGTAAATAAAAAGTCAATTTTATTAACAGAAACACCTACATTTTTACAGCATTATTCAAAAATTGGTATGAAAGCATAGCAAATGGCTATTGTAAATTATAAAAATATGAAACAGCCACAATGCCAAACCTAGCTAATTATCACATAGGACAAGATATTTTATTTTTTGAGCAAAAATCTTAACGTTTTAATTTCAATTATGCAATTGATTATTGAAAATATGTTGAATGTTCTGGGTTATTTCCACCTAACTGAATTGAAGCTTTGCAGGTTAAAGGCTGAGAAGAATCTTTACAGTTCATAGAACATCCTGAAAAGCCAGTTAAAACCTTTTTATTACAATCTCCAGACAAGAATCAGTCGGTTCAATGTTAAATACCCAAGTATTTTATAAAATTATGATTAGAAAAAATATATTTCTATTAGAAAAACAATGTGGTTTATTGGTACCAAGAAAAAGCCCAAGAATATAGAGAACTGTGATGTCCAAGATTACTAATGGGAAAACATGATCAGTTTCAGTCTAAAAAGGAAATCGTTAGATGATCAAAAGCAAGTAAATGGCAAGAAATCATTTTCTACTCCACAATACTGACAAGGGAACAAATCAAAAAGGTGATATAAAGACAATAGGTTCATGTATAAAATTATATAAAACAGTAGAATAAAAGGTCATAGACGGAGCTCTTTCACATAGTTAACTTGAATTCCTTTCGTTTTCCCAGACAAGTCTCTCTATTCCTTTTCTTAAAGATGTCACCAGGGCTCAGCAACTGCCTTGAGGAGTTAAACTAAAAAGGTGGTTTCTCATGCACACACAATCCATTTCCACATCCACAAGAAAATAATGGGCAAGAACAACTAGTAGCATTAACCAAAGCAAAGACTGAGAATGGAAAGAAAGCTGGAGTTCATGAATTCACCTTAGAATCCATAGGCAGAACATGAACATTCAGATGTTCTTCTTGTTACAGTTACTTCTACAACTTTTTATATTATATATTATTTCCAAGGAATGAATTCAGTAGATGATAGCATTAAGGAAGAAAGGACAGATTTTAAGTATAAATAAATTTAAGCTTAGAACTTCCTTATTCAATGTAGTTCTCAGTGTTTTGGTTTCAAGAAAAATCAATAGTTTACTTAATTTTGCAACACTGATTTTAATTAACCCTACTACCTTAAAAAAAAAAGAAAAAAGCAAGGTTATTAGAACCCGATACTTTCCACAATGCCACATGCTATTAATATTTACAACTTCCTTCTTCTACCAAACAGGCTCAGTTACTTTCTTTCACATTAATAAGCAGGAAATTAGTATTTAGTGACTGCCAATAGTTTTCTAAAAGCAAACGGCAGCAACAGCCCCCATGCACACAGCACCAATGTGTGCACCTGGGAGTGTTTGGGACACCTGACAGATATTCTCACTGATCCTCACAAAATAAAGATTATTGTTACCACATCCAGATGAGGGCACAAAGGAGGCCTTGGTGACGATAGGTCTCTTGACCAAGTTCATAAATTAAACCGAGTCAAATCTTAATTGAGTCAATCACTGTGCTCCCTCATAACTGATACAGTGCATCCTAACTTTGACATACTTAGTAACCTCCACTTTAGAAAGAATTTTCACTTCTAGAAAGGTTTTACTTAACCGTAGGTCCTCACCAAAAATACATATCCTACTTTCGCAGAAGAGAATCCAGAGACCCAAACAAAGTAAACAGATTGTTAAGCTCCCAAGGCAGATGTGAAGGATTGGGCTGTGCCCTTTAGTTCTCAGATCCAGTGTCGTTTCCAACAAACAGGCTTTGCCAGAAGTTGAGAAGACTCGTATGTGCATCAAAGTATCTAGAGAGATACACCCCCTTAAAGACACTGATAGCCCCCAAATCTTCACATGTAATCACAGATTTGTTCATTATGTTTATTAATTACTCCTTTGATATCTTTATGAAAATAGAATTTTATGTACACTTATCTTGAAAAACAAATCTGTTAAAATGAAAAGGCTATGATCACTGCTCCAAATTTTATTCTGTTCAATCAGAACTGTCTACAATGGTGTGTCATTAGCATATGCAGAAATTCGGGGACATGTAGTAAACAAATAATACTGAGAAGCTGGTTCAGGGAATAACTAGTATTTTCTTTCATAAAATATTAACAGGGTATATCTTCTTGCCTTAGGCTAAGGGATGCAATCCCCCATAAACAACCAGGGAGGAAAACTAATAAAAAAACAGCTGGATCTTTACAGTAAGGAAAGCAAGTTACTCATTGCATGTGGATTACAAATTACAAGTCATGTTATTGGTCAAAGACAAATGTATTTGCCCACCTATACATCTAAAAATTGGATGATCTGCACCTATTCTGATTCAAGTGGGCAAAAAAAAGCACTTGCAAATACTCAGAAAAAAATTAAATGAAATATAACATATCTTCGGCACAAACATCCTCTTGAATTAGGCTAAAAAAATACTTGACGATGAAGAATACATAGTGAAGAACCTTTCATAATATTATGCAACATCAGGGAAGAAATGGCTATGGAAAAAACAGTAATAGGCAACGATCAAACCATATGCCTACATATGCTTTTGCCATACTTTTAAAATGTTAAACATAAGAAAATAATGAAAAATTATAAAGTTATAAGTATACTTTACTGCAGTACATGTTCAAAAATAATGATTTCCATTGCCTTTTAAAATGACAACTGCTCTGCTAAAAGGATTTTTTAATGGTTCAAATATGACTATGATGTGATTATAAATAAAACTTAAATATAGTGATACCATCTATAGCTCTAGCAAGTAAGTGGGGGGAGGGGACAGAGTGCATTTTGCCTTTTCTACATACAAAATATTTTCTGTTGAATATATGACAATGTATCTGACAGTTTTTCTTACTGTGCTCAGGGAAAAGCTTTGATAATCCAAAAAGAAAGTATCCTTCACAGAAATTAGAATGTAAAAAAAAAACTTAAAATGCAAAACATTTCGATAACATACATCTTTTCAACTACTACCCAAAAGTTTGCTAAATAATTGATCCGATATGTAACTCAAAATTTAACACAATATTTCTCTGTACTGAGAACTATTACAGAAACGGAGCATCCACAGCTTTCATTTCTATGTTATTTGGTTTTTGGGGTTTTTTTTGTTGTTGTTGTTGTTTTTTTGAGGTAACATTGGTTTATAACATTGTTTGTGATTCCACATTGTGTTTAGGGTGTTGTTATCACATCTCACCCCCAAAACACCCCCAGTCCTCCACCATAGTCCACTATGCTCTCTGCAGTCTTTACTCTTGCACCTCCCCTCTTGCTCCAGTAGCCTCATTTCTATAGTCAGATTTCTAATATGTTATTGGTTTGGC
Source organism: Scalopus aquaticus (assembly GCA_004024925.1). Taxonomy (NCBI): domain Eukaryota; kingdom Metazoa; phylum Chordata; class Mammalia; order Eulipotyphla; family Talpidae; genus Scalopus; species Scalopus aquaticus. Next base: position 38,502 of record PVIJ01001490.1, on the reverse strand, counting down.
CTTATTTAACCCTTTATTTTGCTCTCTTTACCCCACATGGAAGTGATAACATGCAATGTTTGTCTTTCTCCTTCTGATTTACTTAACATGACCCCCTCCATTTCCATCCATGTCATCTCAAATGGCAATAGTTTATCTTTTCTGATAACTGGGTAGTGTTCCACTGTGCATATACTCATCTTCCTGATCCACACATCTGTTTTTGGACACTTAGGCTGGTTCCATAACTTGGCTAGTGTTAATAGTGCTGCAGTGAACACTGAGAGTCAATATAGCCCTTCAAATTAGTGTTTTTATAGTCTTTGAGTAGGTACATAAAAGCTAAATGGTATTGAGTGCTTATTATATGCAAGGCACTTCCCTTGTAGCAACTTCATTTAATCCTTACAAAAAAAACTTTTAAGACAGAAACTATTAGGACCCTCATTTTACAGACAAGGAAACTAGAGCATGGAAAAATTAACCTGCCAAAGGTCAGGTTACATCTGTTAAGTGGTAGAGCAGGAGTCTGAATCTAAATAATCTGATTTCCTTGCATTCATTTACTGTGGAAAACTATTTTTGCAGTTTATAAAATAAAACTACTATTCTTTACTGAATTTATTCAGGATTAAAAAGTGAGGAAAGAAGAATTATCCTAATCACCCTTTAACTTCTAAACATACAACTCCCACTGGTATTGTAGCTCTGTAACTAGAATCAGTATCAAAAACTTTGGTTTGATTCTAAGCTATGTAGGCTACTAAGTTTGTGATTTTTGATAATTCATTTAACTATTTGAGACTCAATCCTAATCTATAAAGCGAGGTTCAAAAATATTGCATTCCTCAAATGGCCAACAGGCATCTGAAAAAAATGCTCAGCATCACTTATAATCAGGGAGATGCAAATCAAAACCACAATGAGGTACCACCTCACGCCAGTAAGAATGGCCCAAATTAAAAAAAAAAAAAAACAAAAAACTGGCAACAACATATGCTAGAGAGGATGTGGAGAAAAAGGAACCCTCTTACACTGCTTGTGGGAATGCAAACTTCTCCAACCACTATGGGAAGCTGTGTGGAGGACCCTCAAACTACTAAAAACAGAGCTACCATATGAACGAGCAATTCTACTTCTAGGAACCTACCTAAAGGACACAAAAACATTAATTTGAAAGGAAAACTGCACTCCTATGTTCACTGCAGCACTATTTACAATAGCTGAGATATGGAAACAACCCAAATGCCCCCAAAAGATGACTGGATCAAAAAGATATGGTACATATACACAATGGAATACTACTCAGCAATCAAAAAAGATAAGCTCATGCCATTTGCAGCAACATAAATGGAGCTAGAAGAGATTATGCTCAGTGAAATAAGCCAGAAGGAAAAAGAAAAAATATTGGATGTTTTCACTTACAGGAGGAATACAGGGGAACCAAACAAAGTGCCAAACAAAAAAGACAAAACTTGCAGGCAACTATAGATCTGGGACATATATCAGGGGAGGGGGAGGGAAGAGGAAATGGGACCACAGTGACAGTTCACAGGCGATCTGGTGGTGGGAGATTTACAGGGATTACACCTGAGGGGAAAAATCAAATACTGTACAAAAATGAACAATGATGTAAGAAAATTTAAAAGTTTGATTAAATAAATCTAATAAAAATCAATCGATATATCACGAGGAATAAAAATATTAGGATACACACACAAAAAAATTGCATTCCTTATGAACTGTATTTCAGGGTAACCAAATGCCCTAATAATTAGGGAACATTCTTTACAGAAAAATTCCAGCAAAAAAAAAAGTAGAAATGAAAACAAAATAATTGATTTGGGGATTAGTCAATGAATAATACCATTAAATGAAAATCTGAAGAGGAACTTTAGAATGGAGAGTTCAGACTACTACTGATACACTTCCAGGTGAAACATAATATGAAAAACAAGGTATCAATTATGATGGATTCTTGCCCAAAAGGTCTTTAGCACTAAATCTACTTACAGGAAAAAAAGTAACAACACAGAAGTAAATTTAAAAATCCAGAATGTGAAGCAACTATAGGCTCATATCTTCAACAAACTATTGAGGGAGGAAGAGACAGAGGGAGGGGAGAGGGAGGGAGTATGGGAAGGAGGGAGGGAAGGAGAGAGGAAAGGAGAGAGGGAGGGGAGAAGCGGTAAAGGATTACTGAAAGATTAATGTGACAACAGACAAATGTTAACATATAACTATGTAGATTCTGCTTCAAATAAATCAGATGTTAAAACATATCTTTTAGGCTATTGGGAAAATCTAAACTTGGCTGTTCTAGATATTAGATGTTATAAAAAATTACTACTGATTTTCCCAAATGGTAAGATAATTTAGTTTTAAAACATCCATATTTTTTAGATATACATACTGAAGTATGTAAAGTATCACATGACATAGATTGGAACGTACTTTAAAATATTTCAGATAAATCACAAAGAACAAAAAAGGATAAGTAAATTATGGAAAATACTAAGTTATTTTATCATAATGATGGAGATTTGTGTTTTTCATAGTGTGAAAATCTAAGTAGTATTTTCTTTAGCTATTTCACAGGCCATTGTGTATAAAAGTAGCTAATACACATATCTGGACATATTAGTTACTTGATGAATGTCAGTTTGAAAAAAAAATGAAATTTTTAAAAAGTTAAGGAATCCATTCTAAATTAGGAGTGTGCAAGTCAAACACAGACACTGCCTGTTTTAGTCAACCATGACAGTCTTATCTTTCCAGTTAGGTATCGTTGCTGGTTGCTTTCATGATACAAATGCGCTAGTGCAGCAGAAACCACATGGTCCACAAAGCCAAAAATAGTTACTACTTCTCCCTGTAAAGAACACTTACTCTTTCGTAATTCCATAATTTACTGGATCTTTAAAAAAGCTTCACAACATGATAAAGGCCATATATGACAAACTCACAGCCAATATCATTCTCAATGGTGAAAAACTGAAAGGATTTCCCTTGAAATCTGGAACAAGAGAGGGTTGTCCATTGTCACCACTGCTTTTCAATGTAATACTTGAAGTCTTAGCCAGAGCAATAAAACAGGAGACAAGCATACAAGGAATCCAAATAGGGAAAGAAGAAGTAAAGCTATCACTATTTGAAGACACTATGATAATATACATAGAGAACCCAAAAAACTCCATGGAAAACCTAATCAAAATAATCAATTTAGTAAAGTAGCAGGATCCAAAATCAACACACAAAAATCAGTACCTTTCCTATATGCAAATAATCAGTCCGAAGAAGAGGAAATCAAGAAAACCACCCCTTTTAAAATAGAAATGAAAAAAAAAATCAAATACCTGGGAATAAACCTAACAAAAGAAGTAAAGGACCTATACAAAGAAAAATATAAAACACTATTAAAAGAAATAGAAGAAGACACAAGGAAATGGAAAGACATCCCCTGCTCATGGATTGGAAGAATCAACATTATTAAAATGGCCACACTGCCAAAAACAATTTACAGATTCAATGCTATTCCAATAAAAATCTCAATGACATTCTTCAAAGAGATAGAATGAATACTGATGTTCATATGGAACCACAAAAAAACCTCGAATAGCCAAAGCCCTCCTCACCAAAAAGGAGAATGGAGGTACCACCCCTTCCAGACTTCAAACTATACTACAAAACCATAATAATTAAAACTGCATGGTACTGGAACAAAAATAGACACACAGACCAATGGAGTTGAATAGAAAACCCAGAAATCAACCCACATATATATGGGCAGCTAATCTTTGATAAAGGTGCAAAGAACATTCAATGGAACAAGGAGAGTTTGTTCAACAAATGGTGCTGAGAAAACTGGACAACTACCTGCAGAAAAATGAAACTAGACTACTACCTCACACCATGCACAAAAATCAATTCAAAATGCATAAGAGACTTGGACACAAGACCTGAAGCCATAAAATATTTAGAAGAAAACATAGGCAAAACACTACATGACATACATTTTAGTAATATTTTTTTCTTTTTTTTTAATTTAATTTATATTCTTTACACTATTGTGTATCTCCCGTAGGTTCCCACCATCAATTCACCCGTGAACCATCACCATAGTCCCTTGTGCTCTTTTCTTCTCTATTTTGGTCTCTCTTCCTCCCTGTTCCCTGTAGAATGTCTCTTATTTGTGGTTGCCTGCTAGTTTTTGCTTCTATTCATGTTTTGTGTGCTATTTTCTCCCTCTGATTTCTCATTTGGCTCTCTTATAGTCTTCCTATAAGTGATACCATTTGATATCTTTCTTTTTCCTTCTAGCTTATTTCACTGAGCATGATCCCTTCTAGCTGCATCCATGTTGCTGAGAATTGCATTAGTTTATCATTTTTGATTGCTGAATACTACTCCATTGTATACCTGTACCACATCTTCTTGATCCAGTCATCAATTTTTGAGCATTTGTGTTGTTTCCATTTTTAAAGACACATCCCCCAAAGCAAAGACAGTGGAGGAAAAGATAAACAGCTGGGATTACATCAAACTAAAAAGCTTCTGTACAGCAAAAGAGACATTAGCCAAAACAAATAGCCCACAGACTGGGAAAAAATATCTGCACTCCATACTACAGACAAGGGACTGATCACAAAAATCTACAAAGAACTCACACGACTCAACAAAAACAAAGCAAAAATCTAGTCAAAAAATGGGCAGAAGAACTTAAAAAGACACTTCTCCAAAGAAGAAATGCAAATGGCAAACAGGAATATGAAAAAAATGTTCAACATCCCTCATAATTAGGGAAATGCAAATAAAAACAACAATGAGATACCACCTTACACCAACAAGAATGGCACACATTAAAAAAAAAACAGAAGACAACAAATGCTGGCAAGGATGTGGAGAAAAAGGAACACTCTAGACTGTTGGTGGGAATGCAAAATGGTCCAAACTCTATGGAAAACTGCATGGCGATTTCTCAAACAACTAAAAATGGAGATTCCACTCCCAGGAATATACCTAAAGGACAGAAAAACAGTAATCAAAAAAGGCACATGCACATCTATGTTTATTGCAGCACTATTTACAACAGCTAAAATATGGAAATAACCCCAATGCCCAAAAATTGACAACTGGATCAAGAAGATGTGGTACATGTACACAATGATTCGAATACTACTCAGCAATCAAAAATGATAAACTAATGCAATTCACAGCAACATGGACGGGCTAAAAGGGATCATGGTCAGCAAAATAAGCCAGAAGAAAAAAGAAAAATATCGAATGGTATCACTTATAGGAGGAATATAAAGAGCCAAATGAGAAATCAGCAGGAGAAAATAGCACACAAATAAAAAAAAAAAAAAAACCTAGCAGGCAACCACAAATAAGAGACATTCTGCAGGAGAGGGGGAGGAAGAGGGACCAAAATATGGGAGGAGAGCGCACAAGGGACTATGGTGATGGTTCATGGGTGAATTGGTGGTGGGAAACTTATGAGGAATACACAATAATGTAAAGGATATAAATTAAATAAGTAAGCTTCAAAAGATTTTCAGAGCCTTTCTCTTTAAAATTTACCAAGAATTTACCCTATTCCAATTTCACACAAATAAAAACAAAACCGTCCACAAAGTAGGGTTTAGGTAACCTCATAATTTTCCCCTATAAATGAATAAATCATTTCATAGCTTTAAGGTACCTACTTTCCTACTCAATCTAGAAGCCTATAATGAAAGTAAACAAGCCAAAAAAGCAAGGAGGTAAAAAAGGTTTTTTCTTTTCATTTTAATTTATAATAATAATTATTTTATCTCAAGTTCCTTGGGTTTAATAAATACCTTGAGTAAAAACTATATTATGTGTTTCAACATATTACAAGCAAAGGGCGCTTTGGGGTTTTTTAGGGAGGGAGAGGAGGAGGGAGGACATATACATATATACATATAATTTCTTCTATGTGAATCCAACAAAGAACACTATAAACCCATGAGCCATATACTCTAGCTATAAACTTCTGTATGTTTTTGCATTAATAGTTTAAACACATTCTTTGGCAGTCTTCAACTTAGCGTACATAACCTTCAGGTACACCCATGAGCTGATTAGTAATTTAAGGCCTGAGAAAAGCAAAGTTTCAGAGGGAAATGCACAGAGACATGAATGAGTTTAATATGCAAGTACACTAGCTAAAGGGCATAATTAAAACTACATCACTCCTTTAAATCTACATAATTATGTCCCAAAGACATTCTCATTAGTATCTTTTACTTTGCCACTAAACCAGAAAGGGCCTTAGGTCTACACGGTTGGGAAATAAATATAAAATAAAAAACTTAAGGCACGTACAAGTCAAATAAAATGCCTGCAAAATTCAATTACCTGAACTTTCTCTTTGTAAGTAACATAAACCCCACCAGTCAGCCATCATTGTTAGTGAGTCTACAACAAAATATACCACCATAATAAATCCAGAGATGACTACGTCTGAAATTTCAGAGGGGAAAATAACAAGAAAGTCTAATAAACTGTTACTTTTAAGAGAAAAAGGGCTTCTTTTTTCTGAGACTAACAACGGAAATCTCTACTAACCAGCACTTCCTTTACTATGCAATAATAATTGATGTTCCTAATGATCAGCCTGCAGCAACTCCAAATCCTGAAGTTCATATTAAATCATTAAAAGAAGATGAAATAATGTTCAGCAACTTTCAGTAGTGAAAGCACTTCATAATATTCTCATTATTTTGAGATTAGTAGTATATATAGGGCAACTGTATCTCAGGAGGCCGTTGTAACTCAACATCAGACACTCACAGGGGCCATATTGAGCTCCTTTTGGCTGTTGTGACAAAAAAAAAAAAAAAAATCACTCCTCTCCAAATTTGAGGCATGGAATTCTATGGAATCTTAATAGAAATTTGTCTAAGAACTAGAAGAAATTTTAAGTGCATTTTAGGAAATATTAGTGGTCCTTCTTCCCCGTTTCTACTGATACTGATGAAATCTTCTGAGAAAGAAACTGGAAAAGCAACCAGGGAGCTACCACACAATCCAAATGAGAAATGGCAGTGGTGTGGACCAGCGCCTCTATGACAGCAGAGATAGTAAGAAGTGACAGACTTTCAAGGCTGGGCCATAAGGATATGCTGACAACATAGGTGTGAGAGTAAGAAAGGATCCCAAAGAGATTTTATCAATATATTCGACTTTAGCAACTAAAAGAATACAACTGCCATGATCTGAGCTGGGAAATTCTGTAGGAGGAGTTGATCTGGGGGAGGCTGGAGATTGGGAGCTCAATTTTGGAGACTCAGTTTGAAATGCCTTCTAAAAAGGATTGTGTTTTATTGTCCAGAATCTAGCTCATGAATAGGCACTTAGATAACTGGGTCTAGAGCTCAGGGAGAAATCTAGGCAGGAAATATAGACAAAAGTCTTTTAAAAGGATGAGATCCCCTTGGGGGTCGATATAGATTTTTTTTTTAAATATGTCCAGGAACACTAAACTATCTAAAAAGAATATAATATTGCCTTAGGGATGTTGAACACCTGTGACACCTATGCTGATTAGGATTTAGCACATCAAGAAATCTTCCACACCGGGGCCTCCCTGGTGGGGCAGCGGTTAAGCGCTGCGCTGCAGAGCTGTCGGCAGCAGCGATGCCAGTTCGACGCCCGGCTGGGGGGAATCCCACATGGCAAGGCAGATCTCTCCTGCCTGCCCGTTGCTCCCCTCAGCAGTGTGTGTCCATCGATCTGCCTATTCTGCTCCCCACTCTTGTTTCTGGTGGGCCCTCTAACAGCCCCACGCCTCTGGCCTGTACCCCAGCTTGTATGCATAAATAAATAAATCATTTTTTTCCAGAATGAATCACAACAATTTTATTTTATATATGATATACATCTAAAACAAAGAGATTCAGAAAAATTTGAGGATTAAAGAATAAACAAATATATACCAGGAAAATGCAAACAATTTTTAAAAAAAAAAAGAAAAGAAATCTTCCACACCGGTTTGTCAAATTTTGATCAAAGGGTAAATTTCTATTTGCTGGAAAAGAATAAAAATGGTTATTATGACACCAATCAGATGGAACACTGAGCTAAGCTCAGCTACAACATTGAGAAAAGTGCAACTTGCTGCAGGTAAAAAGTACATGGTAAAGACCAGCAAAGACAGTGTCGACTCTCTAGAACAAGAGGAAAAACACTGAGGTCAGGCAGTCAGCACTGCTGAGACAATGACTGGTGCTGAAGTCAGACTCAAATGATTTCTGTAATAACTTCCATGGTCACAGCCTGTAAGATACCACCAAAGAGTCAAGCATCCAAAAAAGTAACAAACATCAACAATTTGAGAGGTACTGATCTCAATCATCTTTTACCAACTCAAAACCTAAAAGCTACCTTGGTTGATTTAGTATAAATATCCTCATTTATTTTTTCACAATATAGGATTTCTCCCTTCAGATGCAGTAACCATAGTTTGCTCTCAGAACAAGTCGAACTATTCTTCTCGGGAGGCTAGTGTTTATTAAGTTGTGTGAAAGATTTCCAAGTATCCAATAAAGTTACTTGAATTTAAATTTGAGGAAAACATGGTCTCTGTCCTTAAAAAGTGTATAATCTATTGTAATTCAATGGTTGTGTTATAATAGATTGAAGTTATTATCAGCTAATATAAACTATTTTCCTCAAGGTCATGAATCATGTCTTATTCATATTTAAAGATTAGTATACGCAGAGAGAGTTTAATCAATATATGCAAGCCCTTCTAGTATAATTAAATTATACTTCTTTCCAAAAAATGAGAATCATGGGGTTGCTTCCCTCCTTTAATTAAAGTTAAGACTCAAATAATTGTCAGCAATGCTTATTTCTCTTTTTTTCTGCAGTATTCTGTGTTTATCATATTCCTAAATGAACACAATACTATCAAAATACTATTTTCTGGTTTTTGTGATATGGTCAATACAATAGATAGATCATGTGAACCTTGGAGCTGCTACTTGCTAGGAAATTCACGGAGCTTCAAAGTGTCTCCTTGCATAATTTGGAAAATAACACTTTTATATGACAATTACTAAAGATTAAAGACAAAATATCTGAATAAAGTACCAAGCACACAGCAGAACTCAAAAAATGCTAGTCTCCCCACTCTAACAAATCACTCCACGTGGTTTATTCCTGTTGGAAGATAGCAAGTTTACACTAAAATCAGTCATATTTTCTAAAAGCCACTTAAAATACAAACCATATCTACAAATGACATTATTTTTACTTCATTTGTCCCTATCAAGAATATCAAATATTGTATCTACCATTTACAATTTTTCTTTCATTCCAAATAAACCCTCTAAACAGAAAGAAATGGCTCTTCTTTAGAATTTTAGTTTATGTTAATGAAGAAAAAATACAACTAGTCATTCACTCTGGCACTCCAGACCCATTTACTCTAAGGATAAACCATCCTATAAGCAATATCTTGAGAAGAGCAAACTTTGTTGCCAGAGGGGTTTTTTGAAAGAATAATTTGCTCCTGATCAGTTATACATTTTGAATAAAAAGTATATCTTTATCATTACAGTTAAATTCAAATATGAAGGAAGAGAATAAAACAACAAAGTAGCACATCTTAGAACTTTTAATAAGGCAAACTGATAGCCTGACTTAGTAAGGACTAATTTTAAACAATGAATAGATATTAAGGAAAGATCAGGTGCACAGCATTCTACCTACTTCCCAGAGGAAGCAGAAGTGGGGAGAGTATAAAAACCTCTAAGAGATTAAATGGCATTAATGCAGCATTATTCAAATTGCAATCTTTGTGTAAAAGGCCACAGGAACAATCAATAAGTTAATAATTGAAATACATGAAAATACAGCAGATGATCACCATAAAATTGTGCTAAAATAATGACTAGGTATTGGATTACCAGAAAAAGTCCATTATTAAAGATATATTTTTTGTACTACCCCTAGAAGGTCCATACATTGGAGAACAGTAAGAGTTAGAGAATGCCTTTCACAGGATGGCTTTTGGAGATCATCTTGGTTCTAGTTCTTTGCTGAAAGAATTTGGAAATTGTAGAAACATACTGTCTGAAATTCATGCCTGGTGAAGGTAAAGCTTTGCAAGGGTTAAGGGAGCAATGGGGACAGGAAACAGACTTAAGTGCTATGACATCCTTGGAACTCCAAGGAACAAGCCAGAATGTTTCTGTACCACAATGTCATTAAGGAATGAGAACATCCAGAGCTCAGAGCAAATAGGAGAGCCAAAACTGACACAGTAAGTTATTATCAGGCACAACAAAAGCAAGAAAAAAAGGACAACCAAAACATATATAAGAGCAAAACTGAGGAGCTATGCTCACCTTTAAAGGCAAAAGGAATGAACATTTCCTTGAAAAGCAGGAAAAATACTTTATGGTGTCTTCTGAATTACCTTCAGTGAAATCATATTTAATACTGAACATTACATTTAAATATACTGGAAAAGTATGTCCTGGATTTATGTTTTCCTACCACCAAGGGGAATTTTTAAAAAGTTTACAGCTAAAGGTAGAAATAAAAGCATTAATTGTGATAATATATCCAAGAGAATTAATCAAGATAGAGAAATATCAAACCTATGATATAATATAAAAGCACCAAAGTAGAAAGTACAACTCATCTTTAAATGGGCTTAAAAGTATTAACATTGTATCTAAATTACAGTGACCATATTTATATAACTAAAAATGTCAACACATTTCCAGTGAAATGTCAGTTTTTATTTGCCATCCTGACTTTACAAATGCATTACCTTAACATTATTTAGCCACTAGCTAAGCTAATGACAGTGATGTACTGCTTCGTAAATATTTACTCATTCTAACAGGAAAGGGCAGAAAAGACAGCTGGGCAGAGAATTTTGGGTTCATGCATGGTGATACTAAAGCTAAACTTCCAGGGACAGAGCTGAGACTTCAGAGTGTAAACATATTTACTTTTTTGAGGTCTGCATGGAATTCAAGAGGATCAGGATGGCATACAGGAATCTGTCTAGAGACATGAGGAAGTACAAGGAACAGTTTGAAACAATGCAAAGGAAAAAGAGTAATAGAAGGTTAAAATAAAAGGTTTTCAGTTTCAAAGACATGGAGACAAACTAAAGGATCTATTAGCTAAAACAATTAATTTAGCTCAAGACCCACAAACTGTACTACAGACATTAATCATTTCCCTTTTTAGTATCTTTCCAGTAAGAATAAAAATATGACCAGGGATTCTTTTGAGATTTTAGTAGGAAAATCACCTTCCTTCACTCAAACTTTAGGACAATGACTAAGTCACGTGATACTCAGTTCGAGGTGTGAACACAGCACTCCTTTACTCATTCTACTGGGCTGTATGGGCCAAAGGCCTGAGAGAAGAGAGCCAGCCCCCATCACCAGAGAGTAAACACAGACAAAAGCTTGTATCTCAATTTAAACCACAACCGCCCTGGTGGTGCAATGGGTTAAGCGCAGCACCATGAAGCTATCTAGAGCCACTGCAGCATGAGTTCAATGCCTGGCCAGGGAGATTCCCACATGGCACAGCAGACCTCTCCTGCCTCACCTCAGCAGTGTGTTTCAGTCAACCTGCCTGTTCTGCTCCCCACTCTGTCTTTGGAGAATCCTCTCACCACCACCCCCCACACCTCTGACCTACACCCCAGCTTGTATGCATAAATAAATATTTAAAAAAAAACCCACAACCCTCCAAAATGAAGGGTTTGAAACTGCCTTCCCTTCCTGAAACCGGAGACGCATGACAGCATGTGCCAAGCTCACGCAGCCATGGATCTGGTCTGATTTCTGCCAGGTTTGCCCAAGCCTTGGGACTGGGAGTTGGCATCAGTCCATAAGGGTGTTCCACTACCTCCAGCTGCTCTTTCCTGAACCCCTGACCTGCAGCTCAGTTTCCAGAGATCCAAACCCCAGTATCCAAGGGACCTATGATCTAGTGTCCATTCTTCCTGGCTACATAGTTTTCCTTGCCTCAAGTTCACTTCCTTGTAAAATGGTGAACACTGACATCTGTTCATTCATATCCCACAAAGATTAGTATGATAAATAGTAAAAACGCCAAGTCCAGAGCTCTCATTTAATACACAAGTTGTGGTTAAAATGTCGCCTTTTTGTTTAACCCTTCTCTGACTACCCTATTCAAAACTATATTCCCTATTTTATCCCCACAAAATTTTCTCCGTACCATTCATCACCAACTAACAAATATTATCCTTTTTTTTTTTTAAATGTTTCTCCCCCACCAGAAGGTGAACTCCAGAGGGCTGATATTTTGGTCTATTTGGTTCACTGCTATACCTCTGGAAGAGTTTCTGAGGTACAGTAGATACTCAAATATTTGTTGAATGGATTAATGAAAAACACTGAACATAGCCGCCGAGTAAAAGACAGGTATGCTTGGGCGTACCCGAGATAGTATAAAAGAAAAATGACAAGCTTATTAGGACATTATGATCTAAGGATACCACATCAAAAAACAATTTACTTCTTAGGGGGCTTCATTAATATCCTCACTCGTCAATTTTTTTAGCCTCACTATCTATGCCTCATTCTTCTTTGAAACTGTTTACACTTACAAGCTGACATTCTTGCCAGTTCAAAACACCAACCATGTAGATTTCCCTTGATTAAACATCCCTGTACACCTTATCTGGTTAGGATTCCTACTTTTCTGACTGAGCTGCAAACAATAAATGTACCATAGAAACACAACCACTCTCCAAGGTCCCACAACCACGTAAACTCACAATCTCTTATTATTAAAAGCAATGTACTCTCATGGGTCCAAAATAGCTATTTGGGTTTGTTTTTTTTTTTTAATAAACTAAATTCTTACATTACACAGAAGTAAACTAATTGGAATGATGATGCCAAGTAATTCTTAAGGTAAAAACAAGAAAAAATATATCAAGAAGTATTTATAGGAATATGATAGGTGGTAAGGAAAGCCAAGCATATACCTTCCCCACACTACAAGCTCTTATGATTTCTAATTTTAATAAATCTTCCAAAGAAAAATCTCTTAGTATCAGACACTTAACCCATTTTGGAATTTAATACCCAATTTATCTGGAGACAATTTACCATCAGGACATGGCAGTTAATACAAACTCTGTAAAATCTTAAACTGGTATCTTACTGCCATTTTCTTTTAAAAGCACTGTAGATATTAACAACAAAACAATACACTTTTAAAAATGTTGGCTGTCATTTTAATACAACATGATCCATAGATAGCACTGATAATCATTTTAAATAATTCAAGTTGAAATATTCTACTACTTATTTTCATAATTTAAGAATTGAAAAGCAGTTGGAACAGAACACCAAAGCAATTCAATTTATTAAAGCTATTTTTTAACCAGAAAAGTGTTAAGAAGGGATGGTTAACCACACCTGTTTTATTCTAATGAAAGACTAAACACAATATATAGTTTAATTGAAAATCTGACCAGATGGTCTCTTGACAATTCATGAAAGCAAGTCCAACCTGCTCAGGTCAATATTTAAATATTAATTCTTACAGTGTTATCTAGAATTCGTATTCCAAATGCAATGCAAGTAATGGAGATAAGCATTAAATACTCAGCATACACACATCTTTATTATACATTAAAATATTTAGGGGAATATAGTAGAAATTTAGTTACAATAAAACTTTTATTCTAGATGACTTGGTAACTATGAAGGATACCTCTAAAATTTCTACCCAAGAACAGCAGTGACAAAGATTAGACTACTTTTTCAAGAAACTACTTTTTATCACATTCAAATTACCTGCTTAGGCTATCACTAATGTAAACATTCAAGCAAAACTATGTTTTCTTTGAAAGAAAAATGAGAATCATAACAACTAGTAAACTAATTAAGGTTTGCATCTATGTATTAATAGGTTTATAAATACATTGAGAAAACGTGATTATAGAATAACCCAATTATTAATGTCTCAACATTATTATTAACTAATATTGGTTTGGTACCTTATAGATTATACAATATTTCACATATATAACTTAATTTCTTTGCAACACTTTAGCAAACATTATTGTTATCCCATTTTAATGACATGATTGAAACTCTGGTGATTAAACATCGAACTGAAAATCTCTACACAAAACTCTGATCTCTTACCAGTGAACTTAATGTAGTGCAGACACATGCTGATTCTCAACAATGAACACTTGAGACTTTTTAATCTAATGCTATTTATCATGTAATGCTATTTCTATCAATTTAAAATAATATCTCCTCTGAAATTTACAGGGTCAGTCATACCAGTATCAACCTAGAAAACATGACTCTTTTTCCTGAGAACACTGACAAGAGCATAGGGTTTGGAATAAAACAAACCTGAGTTCTACCTTTGCTGCCTGAGGAAAATTCATTAAACTCTCCAGAAAAGGATAATATTTACCTCACAATATTGTTGTGAGATTAAATAAGGAACATAGGAAGGATTTAATAACAGCATTCCTGCTTTGCCAATTCCTAAAGCTGAATAAATTTTACCTTATGCCCTCTCTGCTTCTGCTCTAAGGCCACAGACATTGCTAGAGAAAGCACTAAAACAGTGCTGACTTAGCTGATTACAAATTTACGGCCTGGTCCACTTTTCTCATTAGTAAACTAGACATAAATAATACCCAGATCCTAGGCTGGTTTTAAGGGTTCCAAAAGCTGGTGTATGTAAAGTATTAATGAGAGTGCCGGCATATGCTGTGCACTCAGCACTTGGTCAAATTATAATCATTCCATAGCCTACCAATCTTTCTATTATCATAGGTAGCATCCTCAGCATATTTCTGGAATGCATTATTATATGTACTCTTCAACTTCCCACCAGCCCTAAATACACCAGATCCTCCCAGTAAGTGATCTGCCTGCCTACTTCATTGAAAAGATGAGCAGTGGTCACGCTCACCACACAATATAACAAACACACTATATTTACCAATTATCTTCTTATCCCCTGTGTCTTGTTTCCTCAATTATTCCCAGCCTGTCCTCCATTCCCATGAATGTGATTGCTTCTACCTACCCCTGCTTGAACACAATCTTTGCTCAACACATCACCCTCTATAGTTAATACTAGTTCTACTTCTTCCTTTCTGACTTCTCAAACTTCTAGAGCAAATACTCTATATTTCCACTGCCTCCATTTGCTCACATGGCCAGTAAGACTAGGAAATCTGTTTCCTTTTCTATATTTTTCTCAGAAGAGATTTCCTAAGAAAAATATGCATGCTTTTTTCAGTTCAGAAAGTATCAAGAACACCTTACTTTCAAAATGCTCCTTCTTAGTGTCTAGGACTCCAAACTCTTCAACTCCCAATTTTTCTGACAATTATGATTTCACTTTATATTCCTCCATTTCCATTCCAAACATTCAAAGTTGAGTCCTCTATCCCTTAAATTTCTCTCTATTCTCAATGTGACAGTTCATTTACCTACATAATTTTTTTCTCATTTTTATTTGAATGACACCGAAATCCACATCTCCATGTTTCTTCCAATAGAAGAAACTATATCTCTCACAAATACAGAATAAATGAAGGAAGGAAAGAACAAGTGAACCAATCAACCAAAAAGAACTTCTACCCAGACATCAGTTCAAATTTATCCTTAAAACAGTGCAGTGGGATTTTACAGGTGTTGTGTTTTTCAAGCTCTTGCCAAGGAATCAAACAATTAATTCAAATGTGTACTGTTGGCAACTGGACAGTTTGAACGAATCCATCATCCAGAAATGTCCAGAGCTCGTTGCGTTCCATCATGACAATGTGAGATCACACGCAAGTTTTATCACCCATCAAGAAGTATTGGAGCTTGGATGGGATGTGTTGCCACACCCACCATACTTGCCTAACCTTACACCATCAGACTTCCACTTGTTTCACTCTCTTCAAAACTCCTTGTATGACATAATGTTCAAGTCAAGCTAGCAATCAGCACCTTGTTCAGTTTTTCGCGAATAAAGACGGGCGGAATTATGAAGCTCACTGAAAGATGGCAAAAGCTCATCGAATAAAATGGGCAATATATCACTGATCTTTGTTCTTTATATATATGACCTTTGAAAAACATAGAAAAAAAATACGTCATGACTTTTCTAACAACTCAATAAAAAATGGGCAGAGGACCTGAATAGACTTTTCTCCAAAGAAGACATACAGATGACCAACAAGCACATAAAAAGACTAGGAAATCTGTTTCCTCTCATTATCTCTTATTATGGGGGAATCCAAATAATAACAAAAATGAGATCTTACTTCAAGCCTGCAAGAATGGCTATCAAAAAGACAAGAAACAAGTGTTGGAAAGGAGATGAGAGAAAGGAATCTTGTACATTGCTTGTAGAAATGTAAATTGGTGTGGTCATTATGAAAGGAAGTGTGGTGATTCCTCAAAAAATTAAAAATAGAAATTCCACATGATACATACGAGAAGAAAAAAATCAAAAACAAATACACTCTAAGAGATATCTGCAACTCTAAGTTTGTCACACCATTATTTATATTAGCCAAGAGTTGGATGGACCTAAAAGGTATTATGCTTAGATGAAGAAAGAAAAACACTGCACAATTTCACTTATATGTGGGAGATAAAGAAACAATATCAGTGACTAAAATTTTTAGATTACAAAGACATAACAGTAGTTATCACACGGGAAAGTAGGGTGACTAAACTGAGGAAAGGAATCAATTGTATAGTGAAGGATGAAAACTAGACTTGCAGAGGTAAACAAAATGTAGTTCATACATGATGTAAAATACTACACCTGAAACCTATGTTATAAGCCAATGTGGCCTAAATTTTAAAAAGAAAAAATTTAAACAGTGGTTCTTCATTTTTAGTTGGCATCAATTTCATCTGGAAGGTCTGTTAAACACAAACTGTGGGCCCCATCCCTGGAGTTTGATCCAGAGAGTTTGCATTCTTAACAAATTTCCAGATGATGCTGAAGTTGATGATGCTCGAATGGGTCATGTGAGAACCAATGGTCTTAAAAATAGAAACAAAAACACTAGCAACAAATATACTTCATATTCTCATACTCACCAGCTAAATATTTAACCCGTTGGCATCAGTTTTAATAACTTCAATCTGTTCTACATCATGATGCAAGTTGGATTCTGGGGCAAAGGATAAGTCTTTAAAACAGTGCTAAATGTTCCTTGACCCACTTGTAACAACATGTAGTAGACTTTTAAGTATGCAAACATCGGGAACAGGAATTTTAGCTATATAAAATGTACCTGATCTATGTTGTACTTAACATCCAATAGAGCTAGGTCAAAACAATTCAGAGCAACACTGTAAGCAATCTGATTAAGGGGACACATGGCTTTGAATTTAACAGAAGAATTATCCAAGTCAATTTAATTCTTAACAAAGTCGGTGGCTGGAGTGATTTAATATCCAAGTTCCAAGTCAAAGAATATTTTAGTGGCATGTATTTCATGCTTTAAATAGAGGTTTGATTAATTGTATCTCTTACACACAGGGTAAAGTTTTTTATACTCCAGAAGACTGGCATATAAATTATAATTCCAAGTAAGAAATACTTGCATGAAACCTTACTGTGGCTAATTAAATATATTTATTTGTATAAAGCATAGGTGCATTTATTTTAGGAATCTAAGAATTTAAGGAGTAAAATATTCAAACCTTCCATATCCGTTGTAGAATCATATACAAATCCAAAGAATCCTATTTGAAAACATAATGTCCCCACCCCCTACTGAAAAGGGTAATTGAAAAGTCTTCATTTCTAAATTTTAACATATTATAAATATTCATACTCAATACAATTAAATCTAAGAATAAAATCCCTACATTCTGAAACTATTATTTTGGGAGTCAGGAATCCCCTAAAGCAATTAGTTTGCCATGAGACCATTCATAAAGCACAATGTTAAAAATGGTTGATATCTTTATACTAAAACCCCTTATCCTCTAGAGTACAGTACATACAAAAAAAAATGGTATTCAAATAAACTAAGAAGGTAAAATCCAAGAAGTCTAAAGCAGAGATTTTTAATGACAATCCCTAAATCTGCTAACAACAACAAAAATAATAGTGAATGAATGGTAACAAATAAAGGAAGAATTGTATTCTTATAACATAAGGGAATATTCTTACAAAGTAATAGAAGAAAGACAACAAATAATGGAGGTGTGAACAGTACTTTGCCTATTTTCTCCTCTTTCCTTGTTCACTGCGTGCTGTTGTCCTCACCTGTCTCTCCACTGATACTTGTTATTCACTTCCTTCAAACCTAGATGGAGACTGATCTTCAAGAAACTTCTCAAATGTGATCCAGTCTATTAACTTCCTTACTCCTCAGTAGCTCAACAGTATTTTGCTTTTCACCATCATGTTTTGTAATCTCTAGTTCTCTTTCAACTCATCCTATTATTATTGAACACAACTACTGTTCACAAAGACAGACTGTAACCACAGAACTGTCACAGTGAGTCCTAAGTATAACCTAGAATCTTTTAGTCAAAATAATATACTTGCTGTAATCAATAACAAGATAATGAAAATATAGACTGCTATATATTATCTAGAAAGGTAAAAAATTATTTATTGATTTTCACTTACAATAATTTTTGAAGAAAACTATTTCAACACTGCAAAATAAAAATTCCAAGTGAAAAAGTTTGCAAGCACATGGGTTGAAAAATAACTAAGCACAGATGACATTGATACATAGGCCATCCCAGATGTACATTAAAATAAGGCAGATCAGTAAACAAGTGTAGCTAAAGGCTTAACATGTGAAATTTTCTCTTCTCTCACTTTCCTCTTTCCCCTCTTAGTTTACAGAACAAACCAGCTAAAATACTTACTTAACCACTCTTTCACCTCAAAATCATGACCTAACTTTCTATAAATATGTATTTACTTTAAGGGTCATTTATTTCTTTTCCCTTTGATTAGTTTTTTTTAATTATTTTTGTTGAGGTCACAATGGATTACAACACTGTATATAATTTTTATTTATTTATTTATTTATACATACAAGCTGGGGTGCAGGCCAGAGGCGAGAGGGTTCACCAGAGACAGAGCGGGTAGCAGAACAGGTAGATCAGAAATACACTGCTGAGCGTAGCAGCGGGAGAGGTCTGCCGTGCCATGTGGGATTCTTCCTGGCCGGGCTTCGAACTCGCATCGCCGCTGCCGACAGCTCCACAGCGCAGCGCTTAACCGCTGCGCCACCGGGGAGGCCCAACACTGTATATAATTTAGGGGTACAGATTCACAGTCGGTTGGGTACCCTCCACCCCAAACTCCCCAGCCCACACACTAGCCTTCTGGGAGCCTCAATACTGCAGTCAGATTTACAGGGTTTTGAAAACCTGCACAGGTCTATTCCTTTGTTTCTTTACATTACACGCATCAGTGAAATCATCCATTATTTGTCTATCTCCTTCTGACCTGTTTGATTTAACACAATCCCCTCCATATCCTTCCATATGGTAACAAATAGCAGAGTTCATCTTTTTTTTTTTTTTTTACAGAATAGTATTCATGTGTGCCTGCGTGTGTGTGTGTAACATCATCTTAATCCATTCATCTGTTTTTGTGCACTTAGGTTGTTTCCATAACTTGGCTATTGTAAATAGTGCTACAATAGAATAGGAATGCATATATCCCTTAAAATTAGTGTTTTTGCATTCTTTGGGAAAACACGTAGGAGTGGAATTGCTGGATCATATGATGGATATATTTTTAATGTCTGAGAAACCTCCATACTGTTTTTCAGAGGGACCAGTCAACATTCCCACATACAGTACACAAGGGTTCCATTTTCTCCATAGCCTTGCTAACACTTGTCTTTGTCCTTTTTGATTTGGACTATTCTCATGGGTGTGAGATGGCATCTCATTTTGATTTTGACTTGATGATAAACGATGATGAGCATTTTTCATATGCCTGATGGTTATCTACATATCTTATTTGGATAAGTGTCTAGGTAGACCTTCTACCCATTTTTTGTCTATGTTACTTTAATCTAATTGTGTTGTGTGAGTTCTTTATAGGTGTTGGATATCAATCCTTTGTTGATTGATTGATGTGCAAGTATGTTCTCCTATATGGATGGGTATCTTTTTTAATTCTTTGTGTCAAGCTGGGCCACAGGGTGCCTAGACATTTGGTTAAAAATTACTATAGATATGTCTTTGAAAGTATTTCTGGATGAAATTAACATTTGAATTGGTAGACTCAGTGAAGCAGACTGTCCACTACATATTGGTGGGCCTCATAGGACTAGAAAGGTTTAAATGGGACAATAAAGGCTGAACCTCTTTTGAGTAGTAGGGAATTTCCTCCTGCCTAAGTGCTTTGAGCTGATTCTTTCCTGCATTTGGATTCCCTTTGAAGCAATGGCTCTTCCTGAGGTCTGCAGCATTTGGACTGGAACTACATTATGGGTTCCCCTGGGTCTCTAGCTTGCTGACTGCGATTCTTGGAACTTGCCAGTCTCCATAATCATATGAGCCATTCCTCATAACAAATCTCTTTTTTACACAAACACTTTATTTGTTCTGTTTCTCTGGAGAACTCTAATAAACTCGCCTGCTTAATACATCAAATTCCTAATAAAAATGGGAGTATAATGTACAGCAGGGTGGCCATAGTTAATAATATATTGTATATTTGAAAGTTGCTAAGAGAATAAATCTTAAAAGTTCTCATCACAAGGAAAAAAAACTATAACTGTGTGGTGATGGATGGTAAGTAGACTTAATTAGTGATCATTTCATAATATGTGCAACCATGGAATCATTATGTAGTAAACCTGAAATTAATATATTGTTAAATATCTACTACATCTCAATTTAAAAATTCCTAATAAAAAAACCAAAAAACATTTTAAACTAGTATCTAATGTCTACAGTGACAGGAACATTTTTACAGAGCTTGCTATTTTTTTTATAGTTAGGAATGTCTTTATTCCTTATAAAAACAATTTAACAGTAAATGTAGATTATATGCTTTTATTTTTGCATATATCTCTTTTGGATATATCTTTCATTAGGACTCTGCCACATTCATATCATGTCCTTCCAGCGAGAGGCTAAAATTTACCCTCTTATTAGTCTTATTCAAAGAACATGGTAACTATAACGGACAAAAATAGCATGGAGTGTAAGAAAGGAAAAGGGAGAATTTTCCCACATACAAGGACATTTAAACTTCCCAATACACATCCCAAAAAGTGAAGGAAGTCAAGGAAAAGATAAACAGATGGGAATACATCACACTAAAAAGCTTTTGTACAGCAAAAGACACAATAATCAAAACAAACAGACACCCTACTAATTGGGGGAAAATCTTTGCACACAACACAACTGATAAAGGACTGATAACTAAAATCTACAAGGAGCTTACACAACTCAACAAAAACAAAGTCAACAATCCAGTCAAAAAATGGGCAGAAGAGCTGAAAAGACACTTCTCCAAGGAAGAAAAGCAAATGGCCAACAGCCATATGAAAAAATGTTCAACATCACCTATAATCAGGGAAATGCAAATCAAACCACAATGAGATACCACCTCATTTGAGAATGGTGCACGTTAAAAAAACAGGCAACAGCAAATGCTGGCGAGGATGTGGAGAAAAAGGAACTCTTCTACACTGCTGGTGGGAATGCAAACTGGTCCAACCACTGTGGAAAGCCATATGGTGTTTCCTCAAATTAATAAACATGGAGCTACCATACGACCCAGCAATACCACTTTTGGGAATCTACCCAAAGGACAAAAAAACATTAATCCTACATGCACCCATATGTTTACTGCAGCACTATTTACAATAGCAAAGATATGGAAACAACCCAGATGCCCAAAAATAGATGACTGGATCAAGAAGATGTGATACATATACACAATGGAATACTATTCAACACCCAAAAAAGATAAACACATGCAATTTGCAGCAACATGGATGGAACTAGAAGGGATCATGCTCAGCGAAATAAGCCAAAAGAAAAAAGAAAAATATCGAATGGTCTCACTTATAACAGGAATATAGGGGAACCAAACACAGAGTGTCAACCAGTGAGAAAGGGGGGAGGATTGGGGCTCAGAACGGGGGAGAGGGGAGCACAGGGGACTGGGTGATGGTTCACGGGTGAATTGGTGGTGGGAAACCTACGGGGAATATACAGTAATGTAAAAGACACAAATAAAAATGAATAAATAAAACAAAAAAGAAAAACAAAAAAAATAGAAAAAAAATAAACTTCCCAATACAAAAACATCTGTGTTGCTGCTTTAGATAACTTTATGAGTCATAAGGTATTCCAGTACAATTCAGGTAAAGTGTCAGTATTTTATGTAAATTCCAATGACTTCAAATTCAACTCCAAACTAGATGTCTTTCAACTATTGTGCTATCTTCTAGAATCTTTGCATAAGGCATAGGAACATCAGCACCAGTGACACAAACTTCAGGAGAGTCTAGGAAATTGAATTCATGGCTTTCCATGATCTTGGCACAAATTTCAGCTCCTACTCCAAACTCTGGCCACATTTTTGAGATATGTTTTTATGACACTGGCTTCTATTGTTTCAATGTCCATTGGTCTAACAGTATGCAAGTTTATCACCTCACCATCAATTCCCTCTTAGACAGCAATGTTGCAGATTCTAAGCAGTGGTCCACAGGTCTCAAATGGGCAACTACAGTTACATGTGCCCCGCCCCTCTTCTATTTTGGCTTTTCCAATAGAAACGATAAAGCTTCTGACTAAGCTTCTGAATGAAGTTCAAAGGGAACTGCATATATCAACTGCATTCTCTAATATCACCACTGGATCGTTATTCCAAATGGATGATTTAATAAGTCCTTTTGCATCCTCTGAATTCCAGAGGGTAACCACCTTTAAGACAGTGCACTGCCCATACCAGGCAGCAAGGCACTGTGAGCCCTGAACAGCTACACCTGCTGAGGAGCCACTGGACTCCCTAAAGACTAAAGGCACAGGCTGAAGGCCACCTGACACATCTTGGCAGCTGAGTTAATAACCTGGTCAGTGACTAGTACAGACAAAGTGAAGGTCTTACAATGACAAATGGGTCACAATGCATCCATAGCTATCCCTACAGCAATTCCAGCAAAGCCCATCTCAGATACAGAAGTATCTATGATCCTCTTATCTCCATATTTCTTCCATAGGCCTCGACTAACTTTGTATGATCCATTATACTGTGCAATTTCTTGCCCAAGTAGCAATACCTCCTCCTGTCTTTCCAGATCCTCATCCATTCCTTGATCTATAACTTCACACACTGTCAACCGCAGTGCTACAGGCAGGGTCCAGTGGAAAGGGTCTCCACATTAGTCCAGCCCTTGATGCCATCTTGACCTTGTCCTCTGTCTAAATTAAACCTTTCTAGTCACTTCATAGGAAGCATCAAAGCTTTAAAACTGTTAGGTGTTCACTAGGTAGTTTTATTTCCTGTTAAATACACACACAAACACACACACACACAGAGGACATAATCAGTACTATAATCAAGACTTTCTATGCTCAAGATAATGGTTGCAATAACATTTATGACAGAATCATATAGACACACCAAATGGCCAGTAGAGGAATGACTAAAGAAATTATATCACTTTCAGTGCATGTGTTGTCATGCAACTTGTCCCAATGATATTTCTAAAAATTGCTGAATCACATGGGGGAAAGTCATTAACATGATGTCAATTTTCAAGAGGGAGAAAACATATTATTAGCTATCTTGACAAGGGAAAAAGCCTAAAATGTTGAAAATAATTATTAATAATTAAGAAATGACAGGTAGATTTTTCTAATTTTCCAAAATCAGAATGTTACCTTTAAAAATAAAAAAAAAATCATGTAAGTCTAAAAACTGTTATTCAAAATTGTGCTTAAAAGAAAACCTAGTAAGTGATCAATTTAAGTATCTATTAATTAAGTAATTGTCAATGAAAACAGTTTTTAAAACAAATCTGCAAAATTTCTAAGAGCTTTTTATAACATGTTATAAATGAATCTGAACTTTTCTTAAAGAATAGAGCTAGAAATGTGCTGTGGACTAAATTGTGTCCTCCTAAAATCCATGTTGACACCCTACCTTCCAACATGATGGTATTTGGAGACAGGGCATTTAAAAAGGTAAGTTTAAATGTGATCATAAGGGTGGGAATCTAATCACATATGACTGGTTACCTTATAAGAAGAGAAAAAGACATGAGGGAAGTGAACACAGAGAACAGAGAAAAAGTCACATGAGAAGGTAGCTATCTGGAAGCCAAAGAGAGAGGCTTCAGGAGAAATCAATTCAGCAACATTTTGATCTTGAACTTCCAGCCTCCAGAACTGTGAGATAATTAATTTCTATAGTGTAAGGCACCTGCTCTGTGGTATTTTGTTATGGCAGCTCTAGAAAACTAAAGCAAGACATGATAAAGTGTCATAAAATTTACTTGGTAAATATTCTTTGTTCTACAAATTATCTTTCCTAGGAAGAACCAAGAAATAAAGAATAAAAAATGTATTTCATTTCACAGTGGCATGGCCTAAAAAGGATAAGAAGCCATATTTCCGGGCCTCCCTGGTGGCGCAACGGGTTAAGTGCAGCGCTGTGGAGCTATCTGCGGCTGCAGCACGAGTTCAATGCCCAGCCAGGGAGATCCCCACATGGCGCAGCAGACCTCTCCTGCCTTGCCTGTTGCTCCCCTCAGCAGTGTACTTCAGTAGATCTGCCTGTTGTCTTGGTGAATCCTCTCACCACAACAAACCTCTGGCCTGCACCCCAGCTTGTATGCAAAAATAAATAAATCTTAAAAAAAATAAAAGAAGAAATATTTCCAAAATAAAATATTATGCAAGCTTCTTTTTATCTGAACAAAACTGTTGACACCTGTATCTCTTAGACTTTTCAAGTACATTTTAGCAGAGTATTCAAAAAATAGACTTTTCATCAGGGGATAAAATTAAAATTAAAACTTCAATTACCTTGTCAGCATCCATGTTCCCTCTGATAAATTCCTGCTTCCAGAACTGCAATGCCTGTTCCAGTGTTAAACCAATGCCCTTCAGGAAGAGGCCATACTGCATTCGGCCTCCATGACGAAGATGATGATTTTCCCTCAAGGCTTTATGTAACTGACGCATGCAAGGTGGGAAGGATTTGGTAGAAAGCTACAAGAAAAAAAGTTTTTGATTATGTGGAAGATTTATCAGGTCCTCAATAATATTTGTTTCAAATTCAATCTAATTTGCAAATTCAGTCTAATAGGATTAAAAACAAAAGCCATAAGGAAGTATTACTGTCTTACTGTGATGTCAGATGAACTCTTTTTTCCTACTAATATTTTTATGTTGAAATAACATTTTTGATATATTAGGTTAAAGAAACTATAAAAGTTTATTTCAGTTATTTTTTGTTTTAATTTTTATACACATTTTATTTTTATTTTATTTTAAATTTATTTTTTAGTTAATTTTTTTGTTTATATCCTTCACAATATTTTGTACCCCCTGTAGGTTTCCCACTACCAATCACCCCTGAACCATCACCATAGTCCCTTGTGTTCTCCCCGCCCCGTGCCATTATAATTTTTAACTAAATACTTTAAGATAACAGAGCATCATGCACAGCTGCAAGAAATACAAAGAAACATCATGTACATCAGGTTCTCCCAAAGATATTATTATGCCAAACTATAGTATATTACCACAACTAAGCTACCAATATTGATACAATCCACTAGTCTTAGTTAGGTTTCCTCAGTGACACTCAGATACACCTCTCTATGTATATATACTTAGTTTTATGCAGTTTTACCACATATAGGTTTATACAACCACCATCAGTGTCAGGATACAGAAGTTCCATCACAAGGTTCCCTCAAGTTTCATTTTTATAGCCATCCCCATCTACCTTCTGCACCCTGCCCCCCCGCCCTAGGTCTTGGCAACCGCCAATCCATTCTCCATCTCCACCATTTTGTCACTACATGAATGACATGTCAACAGAATCATCTGGGATGTCATGTTTGGGGGTTAGGGTTTCTTACTCAACATAATATCTTTGAAATTCATCCATGTTATTGCAGGTATCAATAGTTGCTTTCTTTTATTGCCAAGCAATATTCCATGGTGTGGAAGGACATTTGGGGTTGTGTGGGGATATTTTAAATAAGTAAATGTTCAAGCTTTGGGGTGAACTTAAGAATTCACGTCCTTCAGACAACTGTTCAACAGTACAATTGCTGAATTGCGGGTAAACTTTTAAAATAACTCAAATACCAAGTAGAACATAAAAACAAGAGAAATAGTTCCAAAAAGGAAAATCCAAATGTGTTAAAAGACGTCAATATTTAAAAAACAAAAACTGCATGTTCCTTTAGCATCAAAAATAAAATATCAGGGCCTCCCTGGTGGCACAGCGGTTAAGCGCTACACTGTGGAGCTGTCGGCAGCGGCGACGCGAGTTTGACACCCGGCTGGGGAGATTCCCATATGGCATGGCCTGCCTCGCCCACTGCTCCCCTCAGCAGTGTATTTCCGTTGATCTGCCTGTTCTGCTCCCCACTCTGTCTCTGGTGAACCCTTTCGCCACCCCACGCCTCTGGCCTGTACCCCAGCTTGTATGCATAAATAAATAAATCTTTGAAAAAAAAATAAAATAAAATATCATTGCCCACTTTTAATTCAACTTTTTACCTATGCTTATGGTTTCAATTGCGTTCTTTGACTTCCTGAAATATCCTCCTACCTAGACTCAAATTCTCAACCCCTCACATATTACTTGGCTAGTTCAAACTTTGCCTAAAAGCAGAAGAGAACTCACTACTTTTCTTGACCTTGCTGCTCCCTCTAGTGACCATCCAATTTATCTTCATCCTTCACAGTAACAACTTCTGAACTTTTCCATCCCAACCTCGTTCTTTCAGGCCTCGATCCTCCCTAGATAGCACTACTGGAAAGCCTTGCAGTTCATTCTCATGTGTCCATTCTTGTTCCTTCTTAATATTACTAAATTATTTTTTCTTAAACATTGTTCTAATCCAAAAATATCAATGAATAGTCAGCATCCTTAATATAAACATGCAAGCTTCCTTCAATGTCAATAGCTAACTTTTCAATTATATTAACATATAGTACAAATATTTACTATGTTTGGAAATGAGATGAAGAAAAAATACTTTTGCTCTTTAATTCAATTAAATGAAGGAAAAAGAGTGTCATTTTCCGTAAGTTAAACTCATATAATCAGCCACATAATGAAGATTCCAGCAAGGGCATAAATCAATGCCAAGGAAGCACTCTGAGGGAAGGGGGAAAATGTTTAGTTGTTACTATGTTAACATGAGCCCTTTGGGTTGGGGCCAGTTGGAGTAGTTCGTGATTGCCCAGTTATGCTTTGTTCCTTTTCAACTTGTCTCAAGCCATGGGCCATGCCTGGTACACTCTCCCTTCTCCTCATGCCCTCTAGCCAAAGCCAACCATTCTCATGACCCAGTGCAACAAAAGCTTCTTTTGGCACACTTCCTTCTGAACTTTTTTACTCATTCAGGAGGATGGCTCAAAGTGGAATTAATTTCAAAGTAACTGCTGAGCTACAGCCAACCCCCACTTTTCACTCAATCACCAAACATCTACTGAATAATACTACAAGGACAACCCTGAGGAATCAACAGTGTAGAAAAGATGATTAAAAAAAAAATCAAAAACTTGTCCTTAAAGAACTTACATTCTAAAGTGAGGAGTTAGACAATAAATACAGACTTTTAAAAAATGCCTGATTCCAAAAGCACTAGAAATAAAATAGGAATGGACCAAGTATGAATTGGAGAAGAATACGTCAACTTCACTGGCTGGGAAAGCATCTCTGAGCAGTGGCACTGCAGCTGAGAAATATATTACAAGTAAGATTCTAATAAAATAAAAACCGAAGAATACTGTTTCCGCTTAAAGGAAACGAAAGCAAAGACTAGGAGAAGGAAGGCACTTGGGTCTGCTCAAGAGGTAGAAAGAAGGCCCATATGGTTAGAGCGAGCACAGTGAGTGAGCTAGAGTGGAAAAATTGGAATGACAGGTATACATGGCTGTAATGGTCAAAATAAACAGTTTTGATTTTAGTCTAAATGTGCTGGAAACCAAGGAGAGGGTTATAACCAGAAGACTGACATGGTGTGGTAAACAAAACATTTTTTTTCTTGTTTTCCCACGGAACACGTCCACAAACAGTATTTTTCAAATTAAATCGTTCAGCTTAGTTATTATAAGCATGTGTGAAAATGGGTGAACAGTAAAAGGCCTCTACAGGTCAAATCAAAGGTTCACTGAAAGCAAGGGCATTTCACAAAACAGAAGAAAAAAATAGCGAAGAAGTTAGCTTCTCCTGCCTAACAGCAGAACGGGCAGCGTATAGTTTCCTAGAACAAGTCTTTTTTTTTTTTTCCTCTTTAAAGATCTATTCACTTATACATACAAGCTGATGCACAGGCCAGAGGCGTGGGGCGTTGAGAGGGTTCACCAGAGACAGAGCGGGGAGCAGAACAGGCAGACCAGAAACACACCGCTGAGGGGAGCAGTGGGCGAGGCTAGAGAGGTACGCCGCACCACGCAGGACTCTCCCCAACCAGGCGCGGAATCCTCATCAGCACCTCTGACAGCTCCACAGCACAGCGCTCAACTGCTGCGCCACCAGAGAGGCCCCCTACAACAAGTCTTAATCCCCTTAGAGTTCATTTAAAAAATAAAATAAAATAAAATGATTGCGGATACTGAACAAATAAAACAATTAAAAAGACCAGACAAGGGAATAAATTACACTGGTCAACAGTGAGATCATTACTGACTTAAAAAGGCCCTAATCTGTAGTATCTTGGTGTGCTGAACATGAATATAACCCTGAACATTTTTTATTAGCTCTCGTTTTGAAGATATTTCATACAATGCATTTTATATGTTTCACCATGTAAATTTATCCAGTAGGACTGCAACAACATCCTAAATCAGCCTAGAATGATGTGATATTGCATCGCATTGCATAATACCATTATGCACACATCATCCAGAGTTGATTGCTTCATTTTTCTGATGCAATGCAATACTACTGCCAGGCAGCTGCTGAAGTAAGCTGACGTCAGCAGTGCACTATAGAAAGCTCTGTCAGAAAGGTTAAGCATTGAAAATATTTCAGACTTTGTGCAAGAGAGTTTAAGTTACTGTTCCACAGAACTGTTATTATTTTATCCATTTAGGCACAATACAGAACAGTAATGCCTCGAAAGTGCGTTAACAGCGTGGACAATTCTGCTCTATTTGTGGGGAAGTGACATTTGCCAACCAGAAGAAAAGTATCCCTTCTCAAGTGAAGAAGGCTTCAGATGCAAGGTTGGTGACCAAGACAAGCCTTGGGTCCCTCGTATATGCTATGCTCCATGTACAACACAGCTTTCACGGCGGTTCAAAGGCAAAAGACCATCAATGCCGTTTGCAGTCCCCATGGTGTGGAGAGAGTCAAGCAACCACATAAAAGACTGTGACTTCTGCTTGGTTCCTCCTCTTTCCAGTGGAATAACGAAGCCAAAGAAGTCACTAATAGTCTACCCAAATATTCCATCTGCATTGAGACCAGTTCTACATGGTGAGGGACCTCCTATTCCAGAACCTCCAGCAGAATAATCTCTTGATTCATCTGATGAGGACAAGGGTGAACCGACCTGTTCTTCTCCTGTTCCATCAGCATGCAGTGATCCTGATTTTCACTGTGGTGAATCATCAACCCCCACACAGACTAACACAGGAAGAACTAAATGACCTGCTTCATGATTTGGACTTATCCAAGAACAAGGCAGAATTCCCAGGATCAAGACTCCAACAATGGAATCTTCTAGAAGATGATGTCACGAGTGCTTCTATCGAAAGCACCACCAGCAGTTGGAGCCCTTCTTCAGAAAGGAAAGTACTCTGGTATTCTGTTCCAATATTGAGGGCCTCATGAATGCCTTCGAAATCACTCATGACCCACAAGAATGGAGACTATCTCTAGACTCTTCGAAACTGAGTCTTAAGTCTGTGCTTTTGCACAATGGAACTGTCTTCCATCTATTCTAGTCCTGAACAGTTCTACAACAGACAGACAAAGAAAGCTAAGAAGTAGTCTATGACTTGATTTTTTTACAGGTATTGACCGTAGGCCTATTACTATTGGCATGCATTTTGTGATGTAAACATCGATTTATTGCAGATTACAAAAAAAAAACTAGAGCCAAAATTAGACTTTGACTGTCATACTCATGTTGAGCACATACAAATTGATAGGAAATGACTAATTTTATTTCAGTAACATGACTTTTGTAAAAATTTTGATGCAAGGTTATCAATCTGGATATTTGCAAGAGGCCAAGACCTCAGCAGGAGTAGTGCTAGTATAAAAGACCATGCGTGACTTGGTGCTAAAGTCATCCCATAATGATAGCAGCTAGGGACAGGGGTGCCAGTAATAAGAGGAAGGATCAAGTGGTATAAATGATCACAAGGGCTTTAAGGATCTAGAGCTCTACCAATGGAAGGCAGAAAAATGGCTTGGAAGTGGGAATATAGACCAAGGAAGACACTCATCCCATAGCTACACAGAGTTTAAAGGGAAAAACAGCCCATTTGAAGAGACCAAAGGGAAAATAGCAGAACAGAGGGAGCCAGATTTCAATTAGAAGAAAAATTTAAAGGGAACATTTGAAGAAGAAATTGAAAATTGAGAGATGTGCTGATGACATGCTATTGTGATGATGAGGCAGTACAGATCCAGAAATATAAAGAGGTCCAGATAAAGCAAATCTGCATCACCTTAGGCAGGCACAGACTCACCGAAATGATCATCACAGCATCTAACCACGTTGATCAATGCATTGCTTCTCTACTGCTTTCTATGTTGCCTACCTCCCTTAAGTAAAAGCCATGAACGAGGGACATTTTCTGTTTTACTCACCTTTGTATCCACTGCATACTGGCTGTACATAATTGATAGGTTCAATATATATTTACTAAATGAATTAATGATTACACTTCCATATTCTCCCATAATATCCAACCAAGTTCACATTTGCTTATGAATAGGAAAGCATCTTAATAGAATCAGGAATAGGATTAACCTCCAGCCATTCACATAATATAAACACAAATCATACGTC
Organism: Scalopus aquaticus; assembly: GCA_004024925.1. Classification (NCBI taxonomy): domain Eukaryota; kingdom Metazoa; phylum Chordata; class Mammalia; order Eulipotyphla; family Talpidae; genus Scalopus; species Scalopus aquaticus. The sequence continues at coordinate 7,271 of PVIJ01001490.1, read as the reverse complement.
AGGAAGGATTGTTAGAGGTGATTTAACTGTTTGAGGAAAGTAAAGGATACTTGAGAACAAATTTCAAATTAACTGAGTAAGGTGAGCAATTCTATAATTATTTCTAGGTATATTAACTGCAAGTATTTGATTATAATTTTCAAATAGGAAGATGATCTATTCATTCTGGTCTGTAATAACTTGTGACCTACCTCTCCCTACTCACCTTATTATATGTAACTCTTTCTCCCAAGCATTATAATCTCAGTATATTTTTAATTTATTATAAATAATTGGTAATTATTTAATCAAGGATTATTTATGCCTGGTTTATTTTCCCTTTATTTGATACAGTGGAATTGCCACTATGTGGTAAAGAAAAATTCTACAAATTATAGTATACTATGCTTTTCAGTCTACTATGAAACCACAAAGTGAAATTGAAATAAGCTGTCTATTAATCTAGTGGCAATCTAAGGATGGGAATCTATTGTAGATACATATGTATCATGGATAGATGGGTAGATGGATGTGTGGGTGGATGGACAGACAGATATCATCCCTTAAGTGTTATCATAGAATGAATTCTTCACATGTGGAATTGCTATCACCCAGTAAATCAGAATGTGACAGGACTGGGTAATGGGGCCTTTAAAGAGTTAATTAAAGTTAAATGAGCTCATGGGGTGGGGCCTGTTCCAATGTGACTAGTGTCCAAAGAACAGGAAGAGCTACTAGGGATATGTGTGCACAGTAGAACATGTAAGGACAGAGCAAGAAGATGGCCAAAGAAGGAGGCCTCAGGGAAACACAAACTTGCTGATTCCTTTATCTTGGAATTTTAGTTTCCACCAACTATGGGAAAATACATTTCTGTTGTTTAAGGCACCTAGTGTGTGGTATTTTACTACAGCAGTTCTAGCAAATTACACTATTTCCCATTTCACCTTTTTGAAATGTATATGATATTTAAACATAAAAATATAAATACCAATTAGTAAACACCACTTAAATGAACTCCCCTTTGGAACAGTTGATTAAAGTCTGTTTTTATAAAATGTCAATTTTCTGATTAAAATTGATTTTCCTATGATTGGGGAAAAAAAAAAACCTCATGTACAGCATATGAGGTTTCCTTTAAAAATTATTGTCAAGCAATGAAATAACATCTCTCCCATATCCCCACCTAAAAACAATTCTCAGTTGAAAAAAACCTTAATGTTCTTAAGAAGAAAACTTGTTCCCTTAATTGACAAAGGTCTACGTTTAAAAGGCTATGAAACTTACCGAATCAATTTGATCTAAAGCAATCTTCCCAACATTTCCTTGTATGCTGTAATCTTGACCAGTGTAGGAATGACTAAAAAAGAAAAAAAAGAACAAAATATTAAGATAGGATTCATAAAACATTTTTTGGTTATCTCAAAAGAATTTTTTTTAATTCAAAATAGGGTCAGAATGAGAAAACATTTTGTAAGTAAACCTTAGCGGAAACATGGCCAAGTGTTTTAAAGGTATTTATTAGAAGACATTTGAGTAACTTACCCTAAAATAATACAAAAATACAGTGACACTCTGGATCTCCTGATTGCCAGAATAGGTGCCATTTCTATCTCACAGAAGCATAATGCAATTTATTAAAGATCAAACTTCTACTACTTAACCTTCATTAACAGAAGAAACTGAGCTTAAATCAGGAATTATCACTTATTGTTGTTTAAGGCACTTACTCTGTAGTATTTTGCAATGGCAGTCCGAGTAAATTGATACACCAAGTATTTTCCATTTCTCCTTTTCTAAATGTATATGGTATTTAAATACAAGCACTTTTAGTTATCATCACTTAATGGAATTCCCCTTGGGAATAACTGATTAATTTCTAACAAGTTTCCAAGTTTTATTTTCCTTACTCCTTACCCATTATTTACTGGTGATAGGGTCTTTGAACAAATTACTCAAGACTCTATATCCCAAGTTCCTTATCTGTCAAGTGAAGGAGATAATGTCTGCCTTGCAATGTTGATAGGTCTGGGCTGACACAATTTTTGTGGAAGGACCTAACATCTTATAATCAATATTTGTTAAAATAGTGGTTTTAATAATAATAATAATGCATACTTAACATGTGCAAAGAGTTCTTATCTATATCCCCTAATCATATCCTCATGAGAGTGTTCATATTTTACATTTGCCAGACGAGGAAACAGAGGTTCAAAGACAAGAAGAAACTTGTTAGGTCAGGGAGCACACCATCAATGCAGTTAGGAACTCAAGCCTTTTGATTCTCAAGTCTCTATTTCTTCATTAAAATATGGTATCTTCTATCTATAATTAATTTTCCCATAATATTACTTATAAATTAAGACCCATAACCTGGCATATACTATCTAAAGCTACCTTTGTCGTTTTTCACCTCCTTGACACAAGGCCATACCCATGCCCAATTCTGCAGATACTGATACAGATGCAGGCTCTTGGGTATGAAGTAGTGACAGACAGCTGCAGGATGACCTAGACAACCACAATCAAACCATAGTCTCTACATACAGACTCCTCAATTAAAGGAAAATTCTGAAGTAAAGTGTCATTACAATCACAAACAAGTCCCTACACTACTTTCGACCGGCTTGGATTAGATACTTACGCCACTGAATAATAGTCACACAGAAGATGCTCTATAGAAAGGCTGTCGTTCCCACAATCCTAACTGTACTGATTAAACAATGGGTTTTGACTGTGAAACAGAGTGTATCTGGGGATGCTGCAGTCACTCTCTAAGAAGCTTTTGGTAGTACAGATTGGCCTTCCTGATAGTTGTCCTTCTACATGGCTAGTAATGGGCTGAGAATTATTCCAAGAGCAGGATGAGCAGAATGCCAAGGAGTGATACAGAAAGATTCTATACCCTGAAGTACATTTCCTCGCCTCTGGTATTCTTTCTCCCTTGAGTAATCTATCACTGGATTCTATCTAGCCCTTTTATCATAGAGCATGGTATACAAAACCCATGCTAAGTTAAACCAACACTTGCCATTTAATTTTAACACGTTACATTTTAATATAGAGCATAACCAGAAGATTGTTTCAGTGGAACCCTAAAAAAAAAAATTTTCACTTTCCAAAATACCTAACAGAGCAGTAAGGAGGCAGCCTGGGGCAATGGGAACAGGGGCCAGAGATGAATCCATTTTTGTTTTATTTTTTAATCATTAGTTCAACAAAATCAGTAAGCCTGATTTCACTACCCTCATTTTTAAACAACACTAATAGTGCCCGGTCTGGCTAACTGACAGAAATGCTGGGGAAATCAAATGAAGTAATACTGTCAAAGTGCTTATTAAAATCAATAAAGCATATTCCAGTGCACAGAGCAAGTGCAGTCTCAACCAGTAAGTATGGAAAAAATGGAGTGGGAATGGAGAGGGAAGGGCATGATCCTGCAGGGTGCCAACATCAGGTGGCTCCACTGACCACTATAATGTTCAGTTTCTTAGTCTACAAATGATGACAATCATCTAAATGAACTGGTCAGCTCAGACAGACTAACAAATACAAAAATCCTCTAAACTGATGTACAACCTGAAAAAAAAAAAAGATGTACAAACAGGATTACAGTTATTGAGTAAATGGGGTCACATAATTAGTATGCCAGAAGGATGTTTCCCTCATCCCAGATTAATACTACATGCGAACTACAAAGAGAAGATAGATGGAGACTATATGAATGACAGCATAAAATGCTTATTCTTAACACTCCGATAGAATACACAAAAGGGCTGAAGACCAAGGGAAAAAAGTAAAAGCAAAAGGACAGCAACGATTAATATAAAGACAATGATGCATGTAAAGACGACAGAGGGAATATAAGGAAAAGGATAGACATCACACTTCCAGGATTATTAATAGATAAAAAGATGGTCATCTCCCCAGGGAGGGCAAGCAAGGAACTCACAGTCATAGGAGGAAAAATGATAGGAACAAAGATATTAAGCATTAGAATTAAGAATTCTCCTCTAATTCATAATCAGGAGGCTTACACATGTTGTAATTAGAGGAGTTAGTAATTATTAAACGTCATGGTTATTTTTTCCTTACATATTGTTCATTTGTGTACAATATTTGATTTCTCCTTCAGGTGTAATCCCCAAAAATCTCCCATTACCACCTCACCTGTGAACTATCACCATAGTCCCTAGTGCTTTTCCCTCATCTGTTTTGATCCCTCCCCCACTCCTCTGTGTATCTCAGATCTATACTTTGCCTTATGGCTATTTAATACATACTTGTACTATATAGTTATGAGAGGATGAAGCTGAGGTAGGAGAAATTTTCAGATACAACACAAGAAAGGTAGATCCTGAAAAGCTGTGTATCCAATGCTCTGTAGGCAATGAAAAAACTAGGAAGAGACTTTAAACAAGGATTGAGACAATCAGTTTTTCACTTGAGAAAGAAAGCGGTGTGAAGAAATAGCTAGAAAGGAGAGAGACTGGACAATGGAAAATCAGAATAATTTTGAAGAATAACGTGGTATTCTAGATAAGAAGTGGTGAGAGCCTAAAGTGGTGGCAATAGCTGGAGAAAGGGGGACAATCGAGGTAGAAGAAAAATAATGCTCCCATAAAAGAATAAAAATTCTCAAAAATAATTCACACTAGCTTATGAAACTGGGCCTTTGGCTTTTACTTGGAACTGTCAAAGGATGTTACCGATAAGATTAATAACAGTATCTAGGAAAAGCCACATTCAAAGCTCAGAGTCAGCTTTACATTATACTGCTCCAAATGACTGCAGCTGCTACACTAATGAACTGTCAAAATATATTTTTATTTTCATGATTGAAAAATATAAATCATTTTTATGAATGAATATTCCTTAGCTAATGTATTGGGGAAACAAACAGTAACAGCAATTTTCAGAGCAAAACCAACTTCTTATTGGCTCAATGAAATAAGAAAACACATGCAAACCCAGCAGGAAATACTGTTTTCAGTCCATTTTAAACAATCATAGCTTTAAGAAATACTCTGTGTCTTAGGTACAGATTTTAACAAGGAAGATCCAATAGGCATAAAAGCTTTCCTGCTTTACCCTTTCATAAAAAAATAAATTGAAATGTAGCACAAATGCCATTTTTTAACATAGCAGACCAAAAAAAAGATTTTAATGAACCACAAAATTCATATCACTAAACACTATTTTGCCAAATATAAAGAGGAATATTTGATTAACCACAGAATCTTGAAAAGTCAAAATTTGATTTCTTTAATTCTCAGTGTAGCTACTAATTTGCAGTAAAAAAAGGAAAAAGTCTAGTCCAACTATGCTTCAATTTGTTCACCCATAAGCATGCATAATAAGTGAGTAGAATCTGTAGTCATGAACTAGCACTCTCGGCATAATGTATCTTTTATTTGCTAGAGAGTCCAGTGAAAGGCACTAAGGTAAAATGTAGTTTCTCAAGTTACCAAAAAGTCAGAAAAGTAGTGAAAACAATAAAGATGGGGTTCAGTGAGTATTCAATTATAGCAGAATATAATCTGAAGATAACTGGGCTGTAAAAGGATCTATTTTTGCTAAAATGTAACAATTACTATACTGTACCAGCAAATGCATAGAACTCAGGATGAACTTTATTTTTTTTTAAACCAATAAACAGTCAGACTTCATAAGAGACTTCTTACATATCCCACTTGTTCTTCATGTGGGTAGAAGAGATTCTAATTACATACATACATGGTTTTCAAGAGCCTCTGAATAGCCCCTCAATCACTCAGCACAGACCTAGAAAGCACTTCCTTTATGACAAGAGTCACAAGTATGAAGGATGTAGAGATTATCCAGAATATACCATGTAATGGTGCCACAACAATCCTCAAAGACAATGCTTGCAAGCCCACAGAGAACAGGTCTCTTCTATAGAAAGGGTGGGAGGAGAACATAAGTACTATCTGGCATTAAAGGTTCTTGATCAATGAAATGGCACTGAATAGTTATATGCTTTAGAAACATAGACTACAGGATTCCAGAATGTCATTGCAACATTGCTGAAATGACTTTATACAAATGTATAAAGGCTGACTAAAGAAGGTTAAGCTAGAGGAGAGAAGACTTGGGACGCTAGCATGGAAGGCTGAGATGAGGGCAGACAGTGATCAAGGAATGAGGGGTTGGGGAGTAAAGTGGAAGAGTAAGAGATTATAATCAAAATATATTTGGAGCTTGAAGGCTTAGAAGTAGGATGTGATGATCACATGAAAGTCAAAGGCCTAGCTATTTTAGTATTTTTATCCTCTGTAGTCAAGCAACTTTATATGCATTAAAACTCTCTTAAACGTTGATCAGGTTCATAAAGGTATGTGATTTGAGTGTACTTAGGCTGTAGGAAGGTTTTTAAAGTAAGTATGTGATAAAGAGGTGGCATTCTGGAATAATAAAAGTCTTTTTCTCAGGCTCTGGAGGGTTAGTACATATCAGATGGGCAGGCAGAAAGAGATAAGCAAAGCCAAGAAAATCTCTAAACCACAGTTTATAAATGAAGAGGTTGAGTTAGGTGGCAAAAAAGACAAGCAGAAGAGGAAAAAAGAACTGAAAATGGGTAGGTAGGTCCTGAAATACAAGTGTCTAAAAAAAGTTAACAAAATTAAAAGCAAACTTTAAGGTCTATCTCCTTGTGGAATAAACTATGCTAAGTCACCATTTTAATAAAAATTCAAGGCTTGTCAAGTTTGAAACCTTTAAAAATCTAAATATATGCAATACAGTATTTTCTAAGAAAACGTAATTTTGCAACTGGGTGTAACAAACCCTTTGCTTATACAAAAGTAATTTAGTGTTTGTCCTTATTTATTTGTTTTGTTCTGTTTTAAGGTGATAGTGCTAAGTGATATTATGTACTATAACAGAACTATGGTATACAAAATGAAAAGCATCCTCTTACTGTCACAATTGTTCAATAAACTCTGATTCAGCTTAATTAAAAATCAATCATGGATGCCCCCAAAACATGGTGGCGAACAGACGCTAGGATCAGGCTCTCCTACAAAAAATCGATTTATGGAGAAAAATATCCCTAACTTTGAGAGCTGTCTCAAAGAGAACCGGATACCCTACACAATACAATCGACCCCGGGGGTGCTTTGGACTTAAAAATAAACTGAAGAGTCGGAGTAAAGAGAAGAGAGGGGACATCTAATCCCACACAAAGGAGGAGCAGAGAGGAGAGATGGGCGGACCAGCTTCCCCTGAGAGCCACTGAATACAAGGTTAGAAACTGCGGTGAGGTCGGAGGG